>MU227242.1:2108033-2145677 GCA_018584345.1 Thuja plicata
TTTAATGATATCAATTAAGTCATCTCAGATTGGGGGGAGTTGGAATGACGGCCAAAATAATGCGAAGTACATATCCAAGATTTGGATTTTTACTCTAATTATGAAAGCACAAACTTTAATGCATGCCACTATTATTATTATTATCTGTGGCCAGTTCGAGCATGTGAAGAGGATTGCGATTCAGATTAATAGCTTTCACCTGTCAAAAAACAACCAAAAAATAACATTTCCCAGCCTGTGAAAAAAGAGCAGGTGAAGATTTTGGCCATGGGTGGTGATCTCAGAAGGGAAGAGCTTGCAGAATTCAAGTGGAAGCAGGAAAAGGAAGTGTGGAGAATCTTGAAGAAAGGTCATGTTCATCGATATCTTCAGAGACTCCATGGTTTTGACACAGAGGTTTCTAAAGCCTTCGCTGATGGTTGGGATAAGGGCATGGTAAATATTGTGGGCAAATCTTTTAGCCTCAGCCTTGAAGTCCTATATGATATCACTGGTCTCCCACTGGACGGCCTAAAGTATTCAAAAGAGGTGAAGGTTGGCACCAGAGCTTATAAGAAATTTCCTGCTACCGATGATGAGAGGGCTCTTCTGGTGAAAGGTAAGAAAGACTATGTTGACATGGAGAACATTGATAAAATTTGGGATTCTATTATTAAAGTTATAATGGAATATTTCACTCTCGAGGGTAGATTCTCTAGGGTCTACAATTATCATTTTGCCCTAGTTAATCAATTTAGACATGAGATCCGCATTTCTTTCCCCTACTTTCTCCTCTGTTCGCTTAACCAGAGCATTACTGACTACAGAGTGAAGAATTTCCCTATCCTCCATGTCGAGCTTATTCTCCTTATAGCTGATTATGCTAGAGACCACATTCCCGACCCTATCCCTGCCCAGATTAAAAAAAGGAAGACTGTCGGGTCTCTGCCGAAGACTAAGAAAGCTTCTTTGCCCTATGAGCCGTCTTCCTCTAAGCCTCTGGTTGTGCCGAAGAATGATGAGCACCTTAGTGTTGCCTCTGGTTCTGAAAAGAATGTCCCGGACTCCCCTGTTAGTCCCATCCTCCAGGAACCTGATGGTGAGAAGTCTATCCCTCAGGAAACAGATACTGAAGGTGTCAATAATTTTTAGATGGATCCTAATGTTGAGAATAATCCCACTACCCAGACCCCTGTGGTGAAGGATTCGAAGGATATCAGTAATGCTAAGGAAAACCCTGAGGAAAGTCAAGATAATCTGAAATCTGGGGAAAAGTTTAACTCTGTTCTGGAGATTGTTAACACAGAAGGAAATGAGAAAAATGAGATTGAGGTTGAGAAGGATGCCAAAAAAGACAAAGAAACTGATACTAATCTTATGGATATTAATGTTGATAACTCGGGGGACAACAGTTTTAAGGTTCTGGGAGAGGAAAATTTGGAGTCTCATGATTCTCCCAGCTCTGAGAAGGAGAATAAGGAAGAAGATAGTGAGAGAATCCTTCATGGTAGAAAACCTCAGTCTCTTCAAAGGGAAATCAGAAGGATGGAATCTCAGGTGAGAAGGACTATTATCATGACCCCCCTTGAGATTGCTAAAAATAAATCCATCTACAACTATAATCTGGACAAATGGGTGCAGAGTGATTTGGTAGAACTTAAGAATAGATGTATCAAACTAGAAAATAAGAGCTCTATGATTGAGGATACTATGTCTATACTCAGAAAGGAGGTTCCTCACAATGCCAATGTACCTATGCATGATCACGGTTCTGATATTGAAGAAAAAATTAAAAAAGTTGTCGAGACAGCCATGATACCTATCCAGAAGAAAATAAGCGGGAATGAGGAAATGCTAAAACATCTGCTTAGTCTGGTGAACATAGGTATGAGGTCCACTATGGATAATTTGATGTCTCTGAGTAATTGGCTGGAAGGAAACAAAGATACCATTGACCTTACTGATCCTACCCAGCAGATGGGACCTGGCACTCGAACTAGGTCAAAGAAGCAGAAGGTTGAGGATCCGGATATTCAGAAGCTGAAAGACAATGTGAAGACTATGCAGACTTAGATGGAGGACTCTGAGAGATTCCTGAAGACTCTATCTTGATCTCGGTGCTGGTTGCTTTTTCCTCTGTTTTTCTTCCAGCGTCTTTTTTTGCTTTTTGCTTTGTAGTTGCTTATTGTTAAATCTGGGATTTGTCCCTTTGTAGCTTGCTTCCTTCCTTGGGGCAGCTTGTTGTTCGCTGGGTTTTAATGCCTATCTCTTGTCTCTTTTGTTAAAGGGTTTCGGGGTCCCTTCAAAACCTATTTTTACCGTAATCAAAAACTATAATTACATGAAAATCAAATCAGAAACAAACCATATTCATTGCATAGTAAATTCCTATTTGTTTGTTACCAAGTATTTAAATGTTGGTTTAACAATACAAGGGTTCTATACCTTTACAAATAAAGTGAGTTTCCATGAAAAAATTTAAATTTTTTTGCTTTGATTATCTCTAATGATCTTGCACAACAAAGGTAATAAAAATAACACAATATGAAATAAGATTTATTTATATGTTTTGAATGTGTTGGTGAGATTGGAGGTTGAGAACAATGAAGACAAGGTGCCTTTATCTAGCAAGGGTCATAGAGTCTCAAATCATTTTATGTAAAGGGGGGAACAAAATAAAACTCTCTTAATGTTATCTTAATAAAGATAACAATAAGGACTATACGTCTAGATTCTACACACAAGCTAGGCTCTATACATGTAGAAAAGTGGGTAATTGAATTTTTAGAGCATCAATTTGAACCTATCTTATTTATTCATGAACATGCCTATTTTTGGTGTTTCTTTGATAATATTCCTTACAAAAGCTTTACAAGGAGTTCTACTACCTTCCAAATAATAATTAAGAAAAAATAGTAATCAAATTAGAAAGTGTGATTGAGAATATTAACAAGATCATTATAAATGCATACAATTCTCATTGAGACATTCAAAAGATGCCAAGTTTTCATATTAAAACATTCATTTAGGATTACAACATAATATCACATCCTTTGGGAGAAAACTCAAAAATATAGTACAAAAAATGCCCTAAAACCTATTATCAGGAGGCAACTCCAATGGTTTGTGACCCTTTGTCTCTAGTTTTAAATTTTCAATATTTTTTTCCATCCTTTATTTCCTCATTAAAAAATTGAGCATATAGATGTTCTTCCTTACCACCACACAAGTGAATTGGGTCACCTACAATAGAACATGTCACCCATGTTTTCTTACACGATCTCCACATGGCCATGCACTTGGAACCATTCCCTTCACATCAACAACCACACACTTTTGTACACAATTATGTCTCTTAGAGGTCTACAAGTACCTTAAGTCATTTGAGAGTCTTGTATGATGATGACAACTCCTAGATCATTAATGGTATCTTAGGTAGTAAAAGGAAGGAGTTATCTTTTTCCTTAGTTGCTTGTGGAATTTGATGAAGAATTAGAGATTGCAACTTTGGTGTGCAAGGTAAGGTAAAATCATGAAACCAAGAGATGGAAAATATAGAGTAGGCATTAGGATCATTGGTAGTTGGAAAATATTGGATTCATGAAAAAATTAATTCTTTGTCATCCACTGTTGAGATTGAAAGGAAATTTATATCCTTGGAATGGACAATGGTGTTTGGGTGGGAAAGTGGATATCTGGATTCAGTTTAACATTGTGATATCTGCATATATGATATGTTGATTCAGTTTCATAACTTATATGAGTTCATATAAATGTTAGTCATAGATATGTGCATAGAAGTATGATGCCTCCTTGGTTGAGGTATTATATGGTTCATATATACATGTTTGTTTAGTTATCAGTTCAGGTAGATATCAATGATGTTATTCATGTTCATATCAGAACTATAGTTTATGAGAATAAGGATAATGATGTTGTTAATTCAGTGATAGAGATACATATGCAATATTTACAGAAATATATATAGTGGTTGAAACTTGAATAAGATCTTTGCTTTGATAAACTTAATGGTTAAAGTTAGTGACCATGACATGAGTAAATGATATTTCTAGGAAGGCATTTTGGTCGCCCCCCTAGCCATCCTTCACTTTGAAAATTCTTTTGATTTGGTTAAAAAGATATGTGGAAATGAAAACTCAAGCAATATTTATGAGCATTAATGTGGTGGTGTATATCGAGCACCATTTTGGTATTATCACTTCATTTGTTAAATTAATGTGGAAGTTAACCCTAGCTCTATCGAGCTAGGGCATCATAGGCCAAGGGTACGACATTTCCAATTACACTTATTGTTTTGTTTCATGGATGCCAATGTTGATGGTAGTTGGAAGGAAAGTTTGAAGGAGTTATAGTGAGCTCAAAACGGTGCAAAGCACAGAGGTTTTTGGGATTCTTGTAGAGATTCTTACTTAGAATTTGATCAAGTGTTCGTGTTTCTTTCTTTGGTTTAGTTTTTTTTACACCTGATTAAGTATGAGTTTATTGATTTATCATTTTAAATCATACATACATGAATATGAGATGTCTTTTTCAGTTCTCTAATCATATCATACATACCTATGTATAATAGAGTCGTATTCAGTTTTATCTTGTGGATTTTGTATAAAATGTTTTTATCTTTGCAAAACCCACGATATGGGTTCATATGTTAATATTCCTTCATGCATTTTCACTACATCCATTTTGGGTATGTCATAGCTATATGTGTATCGTTATTTTGTATGTATTGGTCATAATAAATCAAGGGTTTGTACATGTCATCAATATGCACAATTATTTGGTTGTAGTGCATCAAATGTTTATATGTTATCAACATGCATAGTTTTATAATAGCATTTGAAGCACATACAATACTCATTGCATTTTAAGGTCATTCAGTTTCTTTTCTTTTTTGAAAGAGTCAAGGGTTGTGTTCTTGACTATGTATGTGTGCTCATATTGTGTAGTTCAAAATGGTCATATTGCACGATTCTTTTCTTGTATTCATGACATGCATCTTCCATCGTGTTCATTTGTAACATATTGTCTATGTTGTTGTGTTTGGTTATAAAACCCTAGTTAAGGGTTTTGAGTTTTGGTTATTACATACTTCACATTGAGTTATACGTTAATCTTTCTCCATGGTGCATGATCTCTTGCAGTCTGAACCTTGCATAACATGATTCAGTAAATTACATTATGGGATATCAGTTTTGGGCATAGATACATTTCATTTATGATGAAGATAGCATGACAATGATAATGTTTTTTCAAAATTGACTTAAAGGCTCATTCATTATTTTATTTTATCATTGAAGTATTTGATTATTGATATACAATTTTATTAAAATATGTAGTTGATATTGTTTGATCAAAATTCATATAAAGTATTATATTTGATTTATCATGGCAAAATGAAGGCATATTATGATTCATGATGTTCATAAGTTTTGGAATCAGTTTACAATCAGTTCTATGAATTAGTTTTTTTCAGTGATGCTTATATATGAAATATAGACATGGCATTTGTGTATGCAAATAGAGAAGAGATATTAGTTTTTGATTGATAATATTTACAATATTTGTGCACAATCTGTTTATCAGAAATCCCTGATTGATACAGGGATCCATAATTATATAATGTGCATTATTAGATACAATATTATGTATTGTACTTAATTATGCATAGGGTAGATTAGAGGACCTACGTAAAAATCAGGTTTTCTGATCTCTGTATGTAAGAAAAATAAAAAGCGTAGAAAGGCCAGCGAGGCATATAAAAATATCAGTGGGATAGCAGTTGTGAGTGAGACATTTGTATAGCCAGTGAGGTAGTGTAAAAGTGATTTCAGATTAAGTCAGTGAGGCATTTCGAGTGGCTTTTTACCTGAAGGGTTTTCCACTTAGGACATATCTTGTGTTAAATTTTTATGTGTTGACATTGTCTCTATCTCTTTGTTTCAATTTTCATAATTGAACTATATTGTTTAGTTGGATTTAAAAATTGATACATTATTTTTAATATCACTGATTCATCCCCCCCATCTCAATGATAATCATACTCCAACAATTGGTATCAGATCCATACCCTTCCTTTAGGGTTTCCCTAGTTAGGGAGTACATTATGGATTTTCAAAAAGGACTATCTAGATTTAGGGCACCATTATTTGATGAGTATGGTTATGCTTTTTGGAAATATAGGATGAGACATCATTTGAAGTCTCTAGGGTTTGATGTTTGGGAAACTACTCAAGATGCATATACCAAAACAACACCTCCTTCATCTGTTGATGAGAAAAAATGCCTATGAACATGATGCAAAAGCATCAAATACTATTTCTTGTAGACTGTCAAATGCTATTTTGGTTAATATCATGGATTGTGAAACTGCTTTTAGTATATGGGAAAAGTTCACAAATATCTATGAGGGAGATAAAACTGTCAAAGAGGAAAAATTGAAAGCTTATAAAGATAGATTTGAAAGCCTCAAAATGGCTGAGGAAGAAAATATAGCTGGTTATTTCTTGTGTGTGTATGATGTTTTTAATTCTATTGGGGATTAGAAGAAACTCTAGAAGAAACAACAGTGGTCAAAAAGGTGTTGAGATCACTTACATATAAATATAACTCCAAGATATATATTTTTGAGGAAAGGGACGTAAATAAGGTAACACTTGATACTTTACATGATATTTTTACTGTTTATGAAATGAGAATTACCTCAGATCAACCTAGTAAAGAATCTGCATTTATATATTCTAAAATAGAACCTAACTATGAGTCTGATCAAGCTGATAATTTTGAATCAGCCTTTGTAAGTAGACTTAGGAGAGGCTCGGGTAGATACAAAGGAAAATTAACTTTTAAGAGTTTTTATTGTGGAAGAATAGGCCGCTGTGTTGCACAGTACTCCAATAAAGAGGATGATAGTGATGAAGAAAATAAATCTTTTAAGAAAAAGAAACAACAAAACTTTAAGAAGAAAAATAATTTTAACAAAGCTTTATTTGGAGATATAATAGATAGTGGGTTAGATGAACAAATTGAGGGAAATGAGGAAACTTTGTTTATGGGTATTGTTTATAACAAGAAATCTTAGGATAGTCTAGTATCATAAACTTTAAAATTTGAAATAGGTTATCAGGGAGAATTAAAGGTTGCTCTAAAAGAAATTTAAAATGTTAAAAGAGAAGCAAATGATTTAAAAACAAAGGTCCAAAATGATTAAGAGGTTATTGCTTCTTTAAAACTTCATATAGAAGAGAATAAACGTATTCTTGAGGATACTCAAGAAAATGTTGAAACTAAAGATAAAAATTGTAACACTCTTGAAGAAGAAATTATATTTTTGAAGAAACAATTGAATAAATTCATTATTACTAGTCTTGGAGAAACTTCTAAAGAAGGCGGAAAAATTAAAATATAAGCTCAATACTGTGATAATTGTAAACTCTCTCTGAATAAGCCTAATGGTCACAAGGTTTTTCTTAAAAGAAACACAAGTTTAATAAATGGAAACCTATATCAGTTTCTAATTAAACTTCAATGTTATAAATGTACTTAGTTTGAACATATTGCAAGATTTTGTCAAGTTTCTTCTAAAAGGCAAACAAATTCTGTATGTAAAACAAAACTTGTTTGGATGCCTAAAAATGTTTCAATGACTACTCAATCATGTTTCTTCTCCAAAATAGAATATGTTTGGATGCTAGATAGTGGATGCTCTCATCATCTAATTGCAGACAAAAATAAATTTATAAAACTTGATTTATTTGATGTTGGATCAGTTAGGTTTGGTGATAATAAATATTTTCATATCAAAGGATCAAGTTCAATTCAGCTTAATGTTAATACTTTTGTTGCCAATGTTTACTATGTTGAGGGAATGGTTCACAATTTTTTGAGTGTAAGTCAAATTCGTGGGCAAAATTTCACAATTATGTTTGCAACAACTGGATGTCAAATTTTGGAAACAAATGGTTCAGTGTGTGCTACAAGAATCAAAACAGAAAGTAATGTGTATTTCTTACAAGAAATGTTAACCAAAAGTATGAAATATGCATGGTTAGTGAAATAGGAGAATGTTCTGAAAAGATAATCACTATAGATTGTGAAGGCTAGTTAATAGAAGCAAAAGGGGACATTTCAAATTTAAAAAGACAAATTGATAGACTGGAACTCAATTTGGCATAATGTCAAAATATTGCAAATGAGTTAGACAACACAAATTTATATCTTTGCACTAGTATAGAGAAAGCTACCAAAGCGCAAGTTAATTTGAGGCAGAGAATTACAAATAAATGCATACAGTATGACAAGGATGTATCTTGCCTAAAACCAAAACTAGCTAAATATACTAAAAATTCTATTTTTCTTAAGGAACATACATGGAACATGAGAAATCATCTATTACTTGATAGTCCACATCAAAAGGTGTATTTATTTGATTATGGTCAAAGGATCAAATGGTCTACTATTATGTAATACATGTTCTTAACTCAAAGGATCTAAATCCTTCATCCTTTGAGAGAAGCAATTTTTGCAAGGATAATTTTTTAATAATGAAAGAATATATTTTTATGACTATGTTTTCTATTGTTTTTGCATTCATATTTTGATTAATAACATTATGAAAGTAATTTTTTCTATCAATATGTTATAATAAATAAATGTAGCAACTTTACATAAGTATATCATATCCCTATTTTTGCTTATTCAGTGCAATTTTTGGCTTTTGGGAGTTGTAATTATGTTATGGTCATTCACATATTCTCTTGTAAGGGGGGCTCTCTATCATTGCAAGTTCAAGCAAAAAGGTTTTATAGTTGTTAATAGATTTCTTTTGTGGTCTATTCAAAATTATTTTATTAATAGAGTTCAATTTTATTTGAAATTTTCAGAGATATTCTTGATTCTCAAACTATTCAACACCGTTGGTTTGATATTAGCTTGAGGTTGATTTTAGTTTTCATAGATTTATCATAATGATTGGTTAATTGCATCTCTCCATGCAACAAGAGAATACATTATTATATATGTCATATACATTTTTTTTGGCATCACTCATGCATCTTCATTATGGTTTGGCACTGTTATTGTATTTCTTGATTCACGTACTCACAGTTTTTCTGTATCAATCTTTTCTACCTTTTGGACTACTAATATAATTAGGACTTGATGCCAAATAGGTTTTGAGTATTATTAAACTTTCAACAAGGTATTTTTGGTTTACCATTTTTATATGGATTGTTTCATTCTCAGTCCACAAGGATTTATATTGAACTTACAAAAAAAATTATGATGCTTCAACCAGTTTGAGTTGATTCTTTCAAAGTTTTGTATCTCTTCCTTCAATTAGAAGAAACATGGTTTATATATACATATACATATTTTTCTAATTAATTAGTCTCTTCAGCTTGGTGTTATAATTAGACAGCTTTCATTTCATGGTTCATTGTTTGGACTCCTCATGAGCTTCAGATTTGATGTCATATAGGTTTTGGGCATTATCTCCATATAGCTTCCCTCAGGTATAATGGTTCAATGTTCATATTGATTTTTTCATTTGGAAATAGCTTCCATCCTTCAGTTGTAAATAGCTTCTCTCATTTGTCCTTTGTTCCAAACATGGGGAAACATTATTGTATTTGTCACCAAGGACAAAGGGGGAGTTTGTTGCTCCTCTCCTTTGTTTTGATTGTTTTTGATGCGAAGCACACTAATCAATCTAACAATGGTATTGACATTGTGACATCTAAATATATGGATATGTAGATTCAGTTTGACATTGTGACATCTACATATATGGATATGTTGATTTAGTTCCATAACTTATATGAGTTCATAGAACTGATAGTCATAGATATGTTCATATCAGTATGCTTACTCCTTGGTTGAGGTATTATATGGCTCATATAGACATGTTTGTTTGGCTATCAGTTCAAATATATATCAATGATGTTATTCATGTTCATATCAGAATTACAATTTATGAGAATGTGGAAAATGATGTTGTTAATTAAGTGGTAGAGATACATATGTAGTATTTACAATAATATATATAGTGGTTGGAACTTGAATAAGAGCTTTTCTTTGATAAACTTAATGGTCAAAGTTAGTGACCATGACATGTGTAAATGATATTGCTAGGAAGGCCTTTTGGTCGGTCCCTAGCCATCCTTCACTTTGCAAAGTCTTTTGATTTGCTTAAAAAGAGATTTTGAAATGTCTCATCAAGCAACATTTATGAGCATTAATTTGGTGGTGTATATCGAGCACCATTTTTAGTGTTATCACTTCATTTGTTAACTTAATGTGGAAGTTAACCCCAACTCTATCAAGCTAGGGCATTGCAGCCCAAGGGTATGATATTTTCAGTTACAGTTATTGTTTTGTTTATTGGATACCACTATTGATGGTAGTTGGAAGGAAAGTTTAAAGCACTTACAGTGACCTCAAAATGGTGGAAATCACAAAGGTTTTTAGGATTCTTGCAGAGATGTTTACTTGGAATTTGATTGAGTGTTTTTGTTTCTTTCTCTGGTTTAGTTTTTGTTACACCTGAATAAGTATGAGTTTGTTGCTTTATCAGTTTAAATCATGCATACATGAAAATGAGATGTATATTTTAGTTCTCTAGTCACATCAAACATACCTATGTATAATGGTGTCGTATTCAGTTTTGTCTTGTGGATTTTGTAAAAATGTTTTAAATCTTTGCAAAACCCATGATATGGGTTCGTATGTTAATATTCCTTCATGAATTTTCACTACATCCATTTTGGGTATGTCATAGTTATATGTGTATCGTTATTTTGTGTGTAATGGTCATAATACATCAAGGGCTTGTACATGTCATCGATATGCACAATTATTTGGTTGTAGTGCATCAAATGTTTATATGTTATTGTAAGATGTGTGTGTGTGTGTGTTTTGAAGGTGTTTGTTTTGTGTGGTGGAAAATGTAGTAGATATATATATTACCTCCTAATCCAAGACAAGGAGATCTCAATTGATTAACCGAAAGGAGACAATCAATGAAAACATGAATCAACTGGTTATGGATAAAGAGGGGAAGAGGGTCTAATTTATTAATTATAAAGTAAAAAAATAGATTTGAAAAATTAGGATGAAATGAAACACTTATCTTGAAATGTAGCAGATCTGGAAAATGTTGTTTTCTAGTGTCTGTGCTGGGTTTTTGGAAATTTTGCAACTGGATCTAGAATGGAAACATATAGATAGAGAAAACCCAGAAATATTTTTCTTTTCTGAGCCAGGTAAACCTTGACCCAAATATGGGGGCACAATTGTGCCCCTTTATGTCGACCCTGACCTGCACTGCTCCGACGAAAAACCTGTTCACGGATCCTGAAAGTTCGTCCAAAAGGGTATTCGAATCTTCTTTGTAATTCATTATTTTGTACTTGTACCTGCAAGAAAAAGGGTTTTGTTTTTTGGGGGAGGGGTTTGCCTTAGTCAAACCCTGATTTTAGGAATTAACCTTGAAATCAAATGAAATGGAGAATGCTAGCAAGTAGTAGAAGTAGATCTAACAACGAAGCTATGATATTCAATAGATATGCAATTGTATTTCAAATGTAAACAAGTATGTTAATATGAAAGCTTAGACTCAAAATTAAAAACCATAAATGTAAATCAAAACCTCCATGATTATATGCTTGGAATCCACCTTGACGGAAGAATGAATGAATATTGAGGATGAAGAAAGGATCTTGAAGGAAGATAACACCACCATGATGGATAGATCTAGGGTTTGAATGATGAATCTTGAATGCTTGAACCAAATCCCTTCAAAGGCTTGAATGCTTGAATTCTTGATCTTAAATGGAGAACTTGAATGCTTGAGAAGAAATTTGAAAACCTTGATTGAACATTTGGAAGATTGAAAGCATGTAAGAAATTAGATGATCACTTTGATAGATTATGTGTAGATGATATTCTTGTCCCTTTTTTTATTGTTGCCTCCTTTATTAGAAAATGAGAGGAGAAGGCTTCCTTATATACTAGTTTGGGGCACAAACTTCTAGAGAGGTCGACATATGAGAATTGAATTCTCATTAGGCTCATACTCCTAGAAGTGGATCTGTATTAAATATCTTTTTAAGAGTCACCACTTTGAATCCTGAAATAGCCGACCCAAAAGTGAGAAAATAAACTTTTGAGTTTCCCCTACATCTGGCATACTTTCCAATGAAAAAGGGGGACCTGGATCAAGGTTGAGGTCGACCCTGACCTATGTTAGGGTCGAGGTCGACCTTGACCCAGGGGTTAAGACCCCTAGAAAATATGCCAGGTAGGGAAAATAGTGCCCAGAGAGGCCCAATCAGGGTTCTAAACATGCACACAAGATGGAAAAGGGGTAGAAATCAGACGACAATATGATAATGGCCCAAAAAACCTCATAAGGAAGGCTAAACAGTCTTAACATGGAAGTGCTTCCATTTTAAGATGATACATTAAGCCCCCACTTTAGCGAGAGTATGGAAATTGAACATACTCATGGTAAAGTTAGAAGAAAGAGTCCAATGGATCGCAACGAGGTAGAAATAACTTAGTCAAGGACGTGAGCCTTGGGCCAAGGATTCTAACTCAACATACACGCACAAGGGCATGAAAATAAAGACAAAACAAAGACAAAACTAAAAGACACAAAAAATAGGGGTTAGTACAAAAACAAACCCAAATCAACTAGCAAAGGAAACCTTGCTAAGAAATGCTTCCTATACTAATATCATATTTGGAAAGCTATCATAAAAGCATGAATGACTACATAAGAAAGACAAGAAAAACACGATAAATAACATAGCTTCATGATCTAATCCTACTAGCATGAAAGTGAAAGAGAGAAAAGAGAGAGTTATTACCTCACCCAATAAGATTCCTACCTTACCGTGAATCACCAAGGAGGGAGAGCCCAACAAGTAGCCAAACCTGATAGTTCACCCATAAACTATGTTGTGTAGTTATAATGTGTCTTCTGATGGATTTTGGAATACCCATAGATCCACATTCTTGTATCACTATGGAATATAAAAATGTGTGTCTCTTCAGGATTTAGCAACTTATGTGCATTACCTTCTGAGGATTTAGCATATTTTAAATTGAAAATGCATATCTTCTTTAGGATTTAGCAACTTATGTGCGTTACCTTTTGAGGATTTATCAAAAATAAAAATGTGTGTCTCTTCAAGATTTAGAAACTTATGTGCGTTACCTTCCAAGGATTTAGAAAAAATAAAAATGCGCGTCTCTTCAGGATTCAGAAACCTATGTGTGTTACCTTCCGAGGATTTAGCATATTGTAAAATTTAAACTATAGTATAAGGAAGACCCTATATATGCCCCCCTCCTTATCGTGGCTACCTAATAGACAATATAAGGAAGAGAAGGAGGATACCTACTTCACAAAGTAAGGAGATATCTTATTAGCAACAATGTACACTAAGATAGCAACAATGTACACTATATTCTTAATGAAGAGTATTGACCCTTACATCTAAGAGCATAGATAATCATGAAAAAAGGATATGTCACTTATGGAAAAAGGATTCTCAAAGAGGGAAAGATCTTATCAACATGACCCCCAGCGTAGAGGAGTGCTTTGGATAAAATATCATCTTTCAAAGAAAAGAAAAGAGGGATCAAAGATTCAATCATCAAGCCCCTTGCAATCAAGAGGAAGAGGAATCTTGGAATGAAGGAAGTAAACTCTAATCCAAAGCAAGGGAAAGCGCTTATAAAGAACATAATTTGCAAAATAAAGAAGAGGTGATGATCTAGGAAAATCACCTCTCATATAAAAGGGTATCCATAGCCAAAACATAAGTCAGTATAAGGAAATAATGTTGTAGAATAAAAAAATGCCACTAAGCTAAGGAAAGTAGATCCTTAGGTAGAGAGAAAGAAGGAAAGCCTTTCCCCCCAGGGATGAAAGCAAGAGATATACCAATCAGATCAAGATATGTTGTAACAAAGAGATATATTTTCAAAACAAATGTCTCAGAAAAGATATCATGAATACTAGAAGAGAGATATGGATGATTATGAGCAAAGGAAGGATGTACCATATCATAATACAAAGCCATAGGGATAAAATATAGAAAGAATAACCAATTAAGCTAAAAAAAAAAAACATGCTAAGAGCATAATGGATCCTAGAAAAATGGAAGAAATACCTCTTGCCCCCTAGTCAAGAGACCAGAGGGGTAAAGATCTATATTATAGAAGAACGAGGGGTATTCCACGTATGGAAATTATGAAGAAATTATAATTTCACATGAGAGTGAGATATAATTCCTAAAGCAGCTCTTTCTCTAACATACATCTTGAAATGCACACAATCAACAAGTAAATGTGTATTACTATAGTGAAAAGGACATTTGTACTTTGAGAGAGAATATTTTGGCATAGGTTTAAAGATTTCTTTCTTAGAACTCATTAACTGAACATACACCTTCTTAGCCACAACTTGAGGGGTATCAGGGTAATATAAGGAAGGTGTTAGAAGAAGAACATGAAGAGGAGGGCGATGATCAAAATTAACCACCTTAAATTGAGATAGCGGAAATCCTAGACCATGCATATCTTGTTTAGGGGATAGATGAACCAGATATTTAATACCTTGTTCATTAACACCAAGCCCTAAACCCTTATAACCTTGTTTAGACACCATATTGTATCCTATAGTGTACATATCTTGTAAAGCTTCTGCAGGAAGTGATTGTTCACCGTGATCATGATAAAATGTTGTGTAAGGTGGAACGATAGGTTTAGAAGAAGTTTCTTTTCTCTTCCCTTTAATAGAATCATGGATCAGATAAGAAGGGGAAGGTAAATCAAAGAATTATAGCACATCTGCATTATGAACCATAGTTTGAGCCCCCATCATAAGTGTGGGAAGAACTAGGGATAGAAGATGGAGAAAAAAAGAGTAGGAATATTAGGAATTGGATTAGGAAGAATAGGATTAGGTTTAGGAAGATTAGGAACTATATTAGGAAGGATAGGATTAGGAAGATTAGGAAATGGGGTATCATCTACTAAATTCTTCACATAATCCAAAAGAGCAATTAGTCCGCCACACAAATTCTTAATGAAGGTTTTGAAAGTAGGAAGGCTAGTATTAGTCAATCTCATAATAGCATAACCAAGTGAAACATGAAGAGTGAAAAACATAATTAAATGGATGATACTCTCATAAACATCATAAGTACTATAAAGAGATGCTAAGAGAAGAATAATGAGGAAAATAACCACACACCAAAGCATCTTAAAGATCTTCATAGTGAATGAATTGCAAGAAATGTTTTTGTATTTTTATGAGTATGTATATTTTTAAATTTTTTTTTGTATTTTAAAATGCAAGAGCATAAAAGAAAACTAATCTAATATGTATGCAAAAGATAGTCTTAAGGAAAAGAGGCAAAGCATCTAATACCAAAAAGAAAGAGTTGTCTATCGCGAGTTCACAAAAATGTAAGATATGTGTGTGTGTGTGTGTGTGTGTGTGTACAAAAATATAAGAATGAATGAATTTTGAGGATGCACAAAGGATATTGAAGGAAGATCACACCACCATGATGGATAGATCTAGGGTTTGAATGATGAATCTTGAACGCTTGAACCAAATCCCTTCAAAGGCTTGAATGCTTGAATCATTGATCTTCAATGGAGAACTTGAATGCTTGAGAAGAAGACTTGAAAACCTTGATTGAACACTTGGAAGCTTGAAAGAATGTAGGAAAGTAGATGATCTCTTCGATAGATTTTGCATAGATGATATTCTTGTCCCTTTTTTTCTTGTTTCCTCCCTTATTAGAAAATGAGAGGAGAAGGCTTCCTTATATACTATTCTAGGGCACAAAATTCCAGAGAGGCCAACATATGATAATTAAATTCCCATTAGGCTCATAGTCCTAGAAGTGGACCTATATTAAATATATTTTTGAGAGTCGCCACTTCAGAGCCCGAAACAACTGACCCGAAAGAGGGAAAATAAAATTTTGAGTTTCCCCCGCATCTAACATACTTTCCAATGAAAAAGGGGGACTTGGGTCAAGGTCAAGGTCGACCTTGACCCAGGGGTTAAGACCCTTGGAAAATATGCCAGGTGGGGAAAACAATGCCTAGAGAGGTCCAATCAGGTTCCTAAACAGGTACAACAAATGAAAAAGGGGCATACATTAGAGGACGATATGATAATGACCCAAAACAACCCCTAAGGAGGGCTAAACAGTCTTAACATGGAAGTGCTTCCATTTTAAGATGATATAGTTATCAACATGCACAATTTTGTAATAGCATTCAAAGAACATACAATACCCATTGCATTTGAAGGTCATTCAGTTTCTTTTTTTCTGCAAGGTTCAAGGGTTGTGTTCCTAACAATGTATGTGTGCTCATATTGTGTAGTTCAAAATAGTCATATTGCATGGTTCTTTTCTTGTAGTCATGACATGCATCTCCCACCATGTTCATTTGTAACATATTGTCTATGTTGTTGTGTTTTTTCATAAAACCATAGTTAAGGGTTTTGGGTTTCGGTTATGACATACTTCACATTGAGCTATATGTTAATCTTGCTCCATTGTGCGTGATGATCTCTTGCGGTCCGAACCTTGCATAACATGATTTAGTTAGTTACCTTATGGGATATAGGTTTTGGGAATAGATACATTTTATTTATGATGAAGATAGCATGACAATGATAATGCTTTTTCAACATTGATTTAAAGGTTCATTCAATATTTGAGTTTATCATTGAAGTATCCGATTATTGATATATGATTTTATTAAAAGATGTTATTTATATTGTTTGATCAGAATTCATATAAAGTATTATATTTGATTTATCATGGCAACATGAAGGCATATTATAATTCATGATGTTAATCAGTATTGGAATCAGTTTATCAGAAATCCATGATTGATATAGCGGTCCATAATTTTATAATGTGCATTATTAGGGGTATGTGTAGGATCATGGTATACCAAGCTATGGCCTTAAGTGACAATGAAAAATTAAAAAATTAGGGTTAGTCAACTTGACGTAAAAGTTGAACATCTTATCAACTTTATGTGAAAACGTTGTAAGAACAAAATCTGTAGGAAATTGAATGTAGTTTCTAAATTACTAGCCTTTGTCAGAAAAAAAAATTAATCTAATTGTTCAATATTTTATATTTCAATGCAGTAGTACGAAAATTTTAGGAAAAGGATAAAAAGTACATCTATGTCTAACCACCTTAATCACAATCAAATGATTATATATTTTCACAAGATTCTAGATATAAGTAGTGGACTAATGCCCGGATGTGACGCATATTTTTGTGTAATTTTTTACCAAATAAATAATTAATTATGAATTTTCAGTTACAACTTATTCAAAATAAAAAAACTCTCTGTCTGACCACCTTAACTAATTGTAAACTTTACAAAATTGCAAACTTTTTTTTTCTTATAGTACGCGAAACATAGAATGTGACGCATGTTTTAGATTTCAAAAAGGTTAAACCATTTTAAAGTTATAGTTTTTTTTCAATCAGTCTGTCAATTAGGACTTTAGAGATAACTTAATTAGAAAATAAGTAATAATTACTTACTGAACTCAAAATTTGACAGCAATTATATTGATGGAAAGTTGATAATGTCTTTAAGAAACCCTTTTTGTTTCATCAATTTCGGGTGAAAAAAGGTTGTCAGCTACATAGTCAAAGTCTGGAGATCAGAGGAAATATGGTGAACACGTTGTTTGGGTTAACCATCCACATTTTTCATTGCAAAGCCAAAACCCAAAGCAAATACCAAGCCTAATCGTATATCCGATAAGTCCTGCCCAAATTTCAACATTTCAAATTTAACGATCTTTTCAATTTTATGATTTTAGGTTTTTTCAATTTTATGATTTTATATTTTTACGTTATATATTATAAATTTATTTATTTTTTAAATATTAATATTAGATGGTAATAGCATTAGTATTATATAATTATTATTTATTTCTCTATTGTATAATAGTATAATATTAGTATTAATTATTTATTAATATTTATATTATAACAATAATACCTAGAGAGAGAGAGAGTAGGAGCCAAATTGGGCAGCAATTTTTGGAGATCCATATCTCAGACCTCGTGAGAGATATCAAAGATCCATGAAGTGCAAAAGGACCGTCTTGGGAAGGCCTACAAGCACATAGCTCAGTTCTGGGAGATTCCACTCGAATTCCATTTGGCGACCCGATCTCGGTTGGTGCAAAGGGTTGCATTGTTGCTCAGTTGAAAGTTGCTCAATGGTGCATCTTTCAAACTGTTCGTCATGGGACCAAACCGTCAGCTCCATCGACTCTAGTTTGTCGAGTAAACACTAGGGGAGACCTTTCTTCACTCGCGTAGCATCAAAAACATTCTGGCGCATGTCGGGCTAAAGTGTTCCCAAGGTGCACTAAGCCAAATTGGGCAGCAATTTTTGGAGATCCATATCTCGGACCTCGTGAGAGATATCAAAGATCCGTGAAGTGAAAAATGACCATCTTGGGAAGGCCTACAAGAATATAGCCCAATTATTGTAGATTCCACTCAAATTCCATTTGGGGACCCGATCTCGGTTGGTGCAAACAGTTGCATTGTTGCTCAGTTGAAAGTTGTTCAATGGTGCATCTTTTAAACCGTTCGTCGTGGGACCAAACCGTCATCTCCATCGACTCTAGTTTGTTGGGTAAATGCTAGGGGAGACCTTTCTTCACTCGCATAGCATAAAAAATGTTTTGGCGCATGTTGGATTGAAGTGTTCCCAAGGTGCACTAAGCCAAATTGGGCAGCAATTTTTGGAGATCCATATCTTGGACCTCGTGAGAGATATCAAAGATCTGTGAAGTGCACAAGGACCATCTTGGGAAGGCCTACAAGCATGTAGCTCAGTTCTAGGAGATTCCAATTGGATTCTATTTGGTGACCTGATCTCGGTTGGTGCAAAAAGTTGATTTGTTGCCCAGTTGAAACTTGACCAATTATTTATATTTGACAGAGAGACTCAAAGAGATTTTATCTCATAGAATGTAATAATTTCAATGTTCTTTATGCTCAAGACAAGTAGGGAGAATGTACGGTGGAAGCACAAATAATAAAATACGCATGAATATTTTAAGGAGATTTGTAGGATATGCATTGATTGGATGTATTGAGAAAGATTTGAAGACTTTTAAGCAAATTCACATAGCAGATTGCAAGGTCAGGTAGACAAATGAGAGGTGTGGAAGAACATAAAAGGCATAAAAATCATTTTTATTGTTGTAACATGTGGATCTATTCAAGGAATATTTTCTATTTAAAACAGTGCCTCTAGGATGTCACCTCAAGCAATGAGACAATTTGATTCCAGATGTGTGTGAAGCATGTTAGTTGTTTGCCTAAATGCCAACGTGAAGTGTAGAAACATAGGATGTACACAAGCTATTTTACTTAATGTCTCAACAAAATACCAAAGCATAAACTAAAGAACATTAAACTGTTTGATAAAATGCATCAAAGGAATATACAAGCATAAAAAAAGCATGTTGAACTGTTTGAACAATGTAAACCAAGTACGTTGAACTACAATTTAAATAAGATATGCTGAAATTTTTGAACAATGAAAAGAAAAAACGTTGAACTTCTTTCAATAGAAATACAAGGCATGTTAATTATTTAATAGAATGATGTAAAGAGATTTCATTACATTGACTGCAAGGATTATAAACAAAGCATGAAAAGTACTTTTAGATCTATTCAAACATGGTGTAACACCAAAATAATAACATTAATCAAATGAAAACCAAATCTATAAAGGATCAAAGGTTGTCTCAGTGGGCATGCCACATGTACAAATGAAGGAAATTGACAACCAAATCATAGGTTTAGTTATTCCAACATCACAACAATGGAGTCTTTCAAATAAACACATGTAGAATAAATGTTAAATAACATAATGCGTTTGAAAAAACATTATTTCAATTGCATTCCTATCTACCATGAATCTTGCAATCAACATTTTAGTGCTCTCAAAAGTATAGTGCACCAGATGGCTAATGGAGAATGAAGATGTAGTATGAAAATAATACATACATACAACGCATGGAAAGGATATAATATGAAAATGAACATACATACATAAATACAATGCATGAAAAAGACATAATATGGAAATAATACATATATACAACACATGCCAAAGATATAATATGGAAATGATATGTACATAGAACACATGAATAAGATAAAATAATCAAAAATGAACATGTAGATATGCATATATGAAATAGTTTTGTACAAAATGTGCCACATGCCATCTCAAAAAATTTATAGAATCAACATATCTAGATACAGTATGGCATACGCCATCTCAAAATGTGTCATATGGCATATCAAAATAAGAAGTTCAACTATAAATGTTTCTAGGACATCCTATTCTACTGGCGGATGATCAAAGTGAAGTCTCTTCGAACTACTCTTTGGCTCTGATGGATCCTGCATTCAAACACAAAAGTGAAACCCCAAGTTAGATTACTTAATTTATATGGTTTCTACAAATAATAAATAAAAATTCAAATTCATATTCAACAATAATAAATAATTTTTTTTTAAATTGAACTCTCATGTACCTTGCCTCTCTGTCTCCTCATGTGGTCAAGAGACCTAATATATGTCCTTGGTAACTGTTGCCCCATTTTTGTTCTGCATATCTTTAGAGAAAAATGGATGTTTTGTACGTAGTGGTGGTCTTAAAATCATTGTGCAAGTCTTGAGTCTAAGTCTAGTTTTTCCTTTAGGCTAGGATACCTTTATCAGATTTTCCCAAATAGACTTCTCCTTTGTAAGCCGAGGGGGTTTTATCCGAGATCATGTCATATTGGGTAGGTTAAGCTCCCAAATCTGATAAAGGTCACGGTTTGGAGGTTTCTAACATTGATTTTATGTGACTTTGAGATCTTTATCTTTGATACTTCATTTTGTCACATTGGCGGAAAATTGGTTCTGAACTTCTCCTTGGCGGATAACCACCTACAGAGTGTGTTTTTTGCAGATGACAATTTTAAAAGTATCAGCGGTCAGTGGAGGTTGGAAATAGATAATTTGGGGCTAGAAAGAATATTTCACTCAAAATGAATCCCTATGGGCAAGAGGAATGATCAAATGATGAAGAATCTAAGATAAAATCTTATCGACGAAAAAGCGAAAAATAGCTTCTCCACTACTCCAACAAGCGGGTTTTGACCCGCAGGGTGCATTTTCCACCAAATTGTTATACGCAATATTTCTGAATAAAAATCAACTTGTGAGGTGACTTAAGCCATAAATAAAGTAGATACAACTGTCACATATAATTTTAGCATTATAATAGGCTAAAAATTCTCCTTGGCAGATTTCTGAGTAGGGAGTACTCCAAAAGCATTTCTCTGCCAAAAGAGAAGCGGAAAAGTAATTATCCACTACCCCCAGAAAGTTACCATTATCCTTATCCAAATTGAAAAGATGTTTCCTAACAGCCCGTAGAGGTAAGGTAATTAATTCAAATAAATTCATTTTTCTTCATAACAAACTTTTTCATAAATGCTTAAGTCTTTTCACTCATGTGGCGAGGGAAGTCGGTCATTAACGGTAAAAAGTCAGAAGTTATAAAATCAATGAAGTGTTGTAACCAAGAATTACCGTATGTTTGTCAAATTGTCTGAATTAAAAACCCTGGCGATAGTTGCTTCTTTTTTTCATATTGCTAAGATAAATTAATGGTTCTCGAATCAAGTCATCAATGGCCACTAGATTCATGGGATTTGGCAGGTTGAACGGTATTGTGTCTGAATGGAACAAAATCAAAGATACTTCTCTAAAGTTCTTCAACATGCAGAGCTTCCAGAATAGATTAAAGGAAGAAAGGATGCATCCCATTACTGAGAAGTTGAAGGAGAGCAGGTTAGTTGAATTCATCAGCTTTCCTATCGCAATTCAGGCTCCAGAGCTCATTTGCGAATGCATCGCCTGTTACAATAATGATAATAAGCAGATTCTTTTTCCAAATAACATAGTGCTTCTCTCTATCAATAGAGACTCTGTTTAGAACTCCCTTCATATTCCAGAGCAAGCTGAATAATCGGAGATGACCTACAGTTGGGCAGTCACTGAGTATGGAGAAAATAAGATGATACAGAGGAAGGAAATAATGAAAACATGGTTCCAAGGGCCGAGGAGTGCCAAGGGAAAGTTTCCTAAAACACTATATGGCATGGACCTAAAGCTAGAAATTGTAGACATCCTGGTATTGCTCCATAGGATCAGAGGTGAGAGTGATGCACTTAATTTTCTTGAGCATCATTTCTTCCTAGTCTAGGTAATTTGCTCCCAACATAATTTCATTGATTGGGCTCACATGGTAAGCAAAAATCTTTCAAACACCCTAAATAGAGCTAAGTATCAGGATGAGTTCTATATGTCTTTAGTTTTTTTATACATCTTAGCTACAATTCAAATTTGGTTGATGCTTCCTAGGCTAGAAGAATTCCCAGAGGATGGTAAAAGTTGTGAATTCTTTCTCTGTTTGCAATTACATAACAGTTATACTGAGTATATCAAGGTTAATGATTCATTCACAATGAGACTATGTAGGGAGTTGCAAGGTTTCCCAGAAAGGAGATTTTCTCTAGAAGCCATGGCATTCATCAATCAATTTGAGGGTTATTTTATCCAATTTGCAAATTTTTCATATATTTGTCTTGCAGGATTTGATGATTTCCCCTTGAAGCTACCTAGGTATCCTGATGACATGATTGTGTTGGTTTAAGTGATGAGGCAAGCAGTCCAAGTGAATCTGATCTATGTAGGTGCTAGAAAGAAAGGCTATGACTTCCCCATGACTATTGGAGCCTACATCTATGCATCTCAGTCTGATGCAAAGAATGTTTTGAAAGCATTCCCAAAGAAGTTTCAATTGGAAACATATGATGTCCTGAGACCCCAGTATGATCCTATGAACTACGCCAGAGATTACTTGCAAATGGGTCACACCATTCATCACACAGATGACATAGAAGACTATTGGGCCAACTGCAAGGATGATCTATAAAGCAGAGATAGATTCTATGCAAGTTTAACTATTGAACAAGTCAAGAGGTTTAAAGTTAATATTACAGTCGAAGGCGTAGAAGATGATGGCTATCATATTTATGATGATACATACATAGAGAAGATTAAGCCCCTCCCTATAAGCTTTGAACCCATGCTAGGTCAAGCCATTGATGAATTGCAGACCTTGATGGGTGGAATCTACAAAAGAATAGATCAATGGATCCAATGGACAATGGGCAGAAGGAAGAGGTCGGAAAGAAAGCCTCCTTCTCAAAAAAATCCTGCAAAAGTGACTGTGAACACTCCTGCATCATCCTTAGTGACTATCCCAACCATAGATAAAGATCTATCTCAACCAGCAGGCGGAGGTGATGAACCTCCTGAGAAGGCAGTTCCACTAGAAAAGACATGCGGAGATGGATCGCTTCATGTTATTGGTTCAATAGAAGAAGCAGTTTCCACAGATCTGAGCAAGCCTACGACCGAACCCATTAAAAGTGAAAAGTCAAAGCAACCAGTCAAAGCTAGCACTTTGGATACACAAGGTGATACCTCGATCCAAGACACTCTAAGGTGAGGGTCTCCCATTATAGTAGATGTGGGTGAGGAAAGGTCTAGTACTATAGCCACATAATCAAATGAAGAGGAAGTTGCTCAAGTCACTAAATTAGTTTCCTCTTCTCCTAACTCAGTAAATCCATTTGCTTCCAGACCAAAATCTACTCCTTCGATCATCAGGAAGTTGTTTATAGAAGAATTGGTCTCAGCCACCAAAGTTACTAGTGTTGAGTCTTAGATAGAGAACACTCTAGAGTGCAAAAGAAAGAGGATAGAAGAAGGAGCTCCCATCAAAGATACTCTTTCACAGGCCTTACAATCCAGTATCACTATGACCAAGGTGAAGAAATCAAATACTTTGTCTACATTAGGCCGAGATCTAGAAATTGGGCACTTCACCATGGAGGTAGAAAAGCCTACAAAGGAGGGCAGGTTTGAAGATTTAACTACTTCTGATTTTGAGCTATAGTCATTTGATATGGGGTTAGCTCATCATGATACCAAGGTGGATTGGTGGAAATCCACTAATGTAGTATTTTAAGAAGAGATTGAGGAGCTTAAGACTGCTAAAGTACAACTTAAAGCAAAAGTCAATGAACTGACTAATCTTATCATGTAGTTAGTTACTCCAATTGCAATCATTCCTAGTGCCCAAACCACTTTCGACCCCAATGCTGCAAAGAATCAAGCCATCATTTCCAATTTGCAAGAAGATAGACACTTTGGGAAAATTGAAAAGGTGGATCGAGAGACTCAAATTTGAAGGGATTTTAGCTATTGAGTAGCTAGGTGATACTCTCCTAAAGTTGGAAAAAGGAAAGAAACAATATTGATAAGAATTTGCAGACTCTCACATCGGAAAGAGTGAAGTGTCAAGAGTGCATAATAATGCTGCATATAGTAGTCAAAATGAAGACTAAAGAGGCAATAAAGGCCAAGATCTTGCAGAAGGGAGATGAGCCTTTAATTGAATGACTTCAAAGTCTGGGATTTAAAACTGAGATGATCATCTAAGATAAAGGAGGGTTACAACAGACAGACATCAAAATCAAAGAAGAACAGAACAAAGATTTTAAACTCCTCCAAGGTCTTCACATATATTCACAGACAAGTGATCAAGGAAAATATATGATTGGAGTGACTAACATGCAAAAATATTTGTTCGATTATGTAGATAAACTGGCAAAGCAGTCTTCCTCTCACCTAGATAAGGTACCGGAACTCCAACAGTTGAGTAGGTGCATCTATAAATCCATGGAAGAGATGAAATATAGGGTAGATGTGGTTAATATTCTAGCCAATGATCATTCCCGATGGCTCATCAGATATACAAATGTCCATATCAATAGCCATGAAGAGCTTATCCCAATCATCACATCTGTCACCGCCTATAGGGAGAAATTAGATAAGGGGAAGAAAATGGAAGCATAAATATATTTCCTCTTATACTAAATTTTGATAGAGCTTGTAACGGATAAGCATTTGTTTATCATTTCTGGTTAGAGAAGTTGAACCGTTTCGATTACCCTTTTTGAAACGGTCAAACTCTAAGATCTATATGTACTATTTTGAAAATCAATATAAACGTTGGCTAAATTTTGGTGTGAAGAACTTCATTTTTGATGAGTTAAATTCATTCATTTATGAATGCCAATGTTTTAACTGTTCCATTGCATTTATCTTTTTGTCAATTTGAATGTTTCTTTAAATTGGATTTACAGTTCAAGATTAAACCAAAGTTTTGTATTATTATTTGATACAATTAATTGAGGGGAAATTTGGGTGCTATTCATAAATTATGAGAAATGTTCTTATGAAATAGATTGATTCATCTTTGTTATGTCATCGTCGATCGTTTGGTTTTGCATTTGTATCTTCATTATTTACCATTGCATTACCAATTTTAGGATCTTATATGATTGATAAAGTCTTAAGTTTGGCTAGATAGAAAGCTCAATCTATTAGCCTGAGCTAGTTCCTGTCTAGGCCTAGTTCGAATTACCTCTTTTGTTCTCAGGTTAAGAACAAACCCCCATTAAATTAGGAAAGAACAAAATTCATTGAAGATTAATCACTTAAGGGAGTTGTACCTTCAAATTCAAAGGGAAATTTTTTATTCAGTTACATTTCCCAACTGTTGTATTCGATTGTTTCTTTAATATTTGGGCATTTTAGAGTTAAAGTGAAAAAGAACAATTTGTTTACCAATAGTAATGAAGGGACAATGCCACCAATTGTTAAGAAAGGGAACACTGAGAGGAGGGTGAATCATTGTTCAACAATTAATAATAATTCAACAACTTGAAACTTAGCCCAATAGAATAGATAAAATAATTAATAAGAAAATCACATGAACCATAACACATAACACAAGATATGTTTATGAGGAAACCTTGATCAGAGGAAAACCACGGTGGGAATTAGTACCCACAAATAATTGCATTAGTCTTATGAACTTGTTAGAGTTCCTTTTCCCTATTAGGAGTAGTCATTACAATGTTGAGTACAATGACTTTGTTAGGAGTCTTACAAACCCTGTTAAAGGTGGATGGCACACTGCTAGAGCTCACTTCTATATAAGAAGAAGGATACAACCTTCTGATAACAGATACAAACAATATATGAAAGGTGAACTATTTCTTATGACACTGATGTCTGATCAGTTCCTTTTGTGTGATGATGCTCTAACCTCTAGTAGAGATCTATCTCATACTAATTGAATACATACTTCTCTTCTATATATATCTTATGCTATACTTCATACATTCATCTAATCAATACAAAAATGCATGTCAAGTATATATACATGCTTTAATAGACGCGACTGAAACTAAGACTGAGTCGGCCCGAAATCAACATACACAATGCTTCCAAGTTAATTGGCTCAAGAGTGTTTACATGAATGATAATAACATGATTACAAACATATTACAATAGGTGCATAGCTATTACAAAATAAATTAATATACGCTAAACAAAAACTGTACTCGCGCGGCTACATGCTTTGTTCTGCTAAACTGCGAGTGACACTTAGACTTGCTGTAACTTCACCATACTGATATATCTGAACATGTGAGTATAGAATTAGCATAAAAATGTATCCAAAATATTATATCCAAAGGCGCATACCATGACTCAATCATACTCACGTGCGTTGGTGCTCTGATCAACGGGTATATCTCTGTCTGCAATATCTTCTATACTTAGCCAAATTATGATCTTCAAAGTTTATGAGCTGACTGTCAAAACCCCATATTACTTTGTTGCCATAATGAAAACACAACACTAGTCATATAATTACATTAAAGTCAACTTGAAAACAATATCCCCCTTTGTCATTAATGGAAACAAAGGAATGTGGCCAAGTTACTAAACTTTGACTTAACACAAAAAGTTGCAGCAATTATACTGGTATAATCTCCTCATATTGTACATCATATCTTAAACTATATACACTACTCTCCTTCATACACTATACTCCCCCTTTTATATTAATGACAAAGGTGCCAAAAAATTAAAGTCTCTAAGTACTTACTCAGAGTACACAACTGGATATGCAATCTGAAGGTTTTTGACTTCCTGTTGCCAAAACACCTTGAGTGCATCTACAATTTGAAGATGGGCGCATAATGAATAGGTGAGTTTCTCCATCTTTACCAGATCCATGCAGGGGCATTGATCATATGTGGCAATAGTTGCATCAATATGCCTGATATTCTGATTTAGTACATCTAAGGAGGGCGCAAGTGTATTTCTTAGATGTGTTTGTCTTGCCCTTATCTTGGTAATCTCTATCTTGGCTTTCTCAATTTTATCTAACTGCCCTTGGTAGATGTTGCCACAAATATTGATGTCTTGAGAAGGGTCTTCAACTGATTTCCTTACAGCTTCAATCAAGATGTCTGCTTCCTCAATCTTCTTCATATGTTTTGAAGTGAGTTTATCTTTGTCCATGCAGTTAGCTATCAATTTTCTACCTTTTTCTACTAACTCTTTTAGAATCGCTTGACCAAACTTCAGCGAATTGAGATTTAATGAGAAATTATTTATTAACTCATCCAGCCTTTCCTTATTGTACTTGTCTTCTACAATTTTTGTTGCTGAGTCTACTAGACTTGTAAAATTTTCTTTAAAGCTTGACAAAATACTATTCACATCATCAACTGATTTAATATTTACCAATTTCTTGTCTGCGGGTACTAAGTTGTTTAAAATGCTGACTGATTCAAGAAAGAGAGGATTTCTCATTACTTGCTTCTTTTTTGCTTTCTCCATAGCCAATACACTTATCTTGATCAAATCTTCTTCTCCCCATGAATCTAGGCTTGTCATATCTGGGGTCAAACTTGACAATAATGAAATAGATGGCTTGGTAGAAGGGATAAGGATTGCATTTTGACTTACATCCATACATTCACTCTTCACTGGGATCTCAACAGAGGGTGACACATTATATTTATATTCTTTTCCAATTACCTGTCCTGAAGTGTCATTAGTTGGGATTTCATCTTCCTGCAAAGAGTATTTATCACTGCATAAAATCTCAACTTCTTCAGTAATCACAAAGGCTTCTTCAAACTTATTCAAATCATTATCTGAGGCTGGCATGGTTATCTCAACATCATTTATCATAATATTTTCATCTATATTATTAAATGTATCAGAGGGTGATGAAACTTTAGCCACAGAATCCTGTGGACATGTAATAGGCACATTAGGGATCTCTGATTCTTTTCCTTGATTGGAGGGAACTAGAGTAACTTTGGTTATAGGCGCAGTTGAAGGGTACATGTGTTTATCCAGAAAAACTTTCTCAAATGCTTTCTCAGTCTCCTTTGCAACCAACTCATACTCTTTATTCATTATATGTAGAGTTCTGGTCTTAAATCTCAAATGAGGCTTTACCAAATCCAACAGCATCAACTTATCATCAAGTGAACAAACACTAAGGAGGTCATCTAATGTCTTCTCTCTAATCCTCATATCCTCTTCTAAAGCTTGTCTTTTCAATGAGTCAAGTATGTTCCATATTTTATCTAGGATGACTATCTTAAGTTCTGAAACTGACCTTTTGAACTTAATCATATATGTGATAATCATAGAATGTATTTATGATTTATCAATCTCTTGATACTTATCATAGACGTTTGCAATTGAATCTAACCTTCCTTCATCAATGATTCTAGTTCTCATAATTTACAAACTAGGTTTTAATCCTACCTCAAGAGGTGCTTGAGTATGCTTTACTTTGCTTCAAGTTGTCCTTGAGGATGGGTGGCTTGTGCAGATTTGCTTCCCTCTTCTGGTCAACTTTCATGGCACAGAGGCCAGAGAGGATTCCAGATCAATTGTAGTTGAGGGCGCAGATGTGCTCTCTCCACATTTATTCCCTTTTCTCTTTTGAATATCATCAGATTTTTTAGTCTTGACTTCTGCAGGTGTTCTCTCAAGTTCCTTAGCAATTTTAGCTTCCCTATCTTTATCTAGGTCTTCATGGGTGACACCATGAATTTTCATAATATTGGAGGTAATCCTTGATGCTTTCCTCTTATTTTCTGCAATGTACAGGATAGAATCAACTTGTCTTGTCTTTTCTCTATATGTGCCCCATCTAGGCTCATTTGGATCTTTAGGCACAGATAGAAGGACTTGTGCATATCCTTCCAGAATATGTTCATCTACCTCATAACCAAGTGGATGAATCCATTTAGTTCTAGGCTCAACTGCTTCCATTCATGTAAAATATATTTCTACCATAAAACATATAGTGTGCTTGTATTTTTCTACTATGTTCTCAGGTATTCTGAACCTTTTCTACATCTTAATTATGAATGTCTTGATCTCCATATCCATATGATCCTTAAGAGTGCTTTCAGATGTAGCTTTCAATGAAATCTGAGGTAGTGTAGGTTTACTTCTGTCTAGGTAGAGGTTAGAAACCTTACCAACAATGTGGAATTACATGTATACGATTAAAGAACCAAATCTGAATATTTTTCTTTTGTCATGTTTTATAGCTCTAATTTTCTCTATCAACTGTGCGCGCAAGATCTCACAAAGGTTGTAGTGAGTGTTATCTTTCACTATCCTTATGGCTGCCAGAACTGTAGTTGTAGATACACTATTTAATCTACTTGCATGCTGAAATTTGTATCCAAGGATCATAGAAATGAGTTTGATGTCTTTTTCTTCTAAGGGCTCAATAGTCATGCCGCGCTTATCACTCCTAGACTTACATTCTTGCTCAACTTGTTTCTTGACATCTTTTCCAGTGGGAAGAAGGGGACCATTTTTAGAGAGTCTAGTCATCTCATGGATGAGATCAGCTGTAATCCAAACAGGGACTTCACCAATCCAAAAGAGATCATCATGAATCCTACTGAGTAAAATCTTAATCCATTCTGATCCATAAAACTCATGCACATTCGCATACTCAATAATAGGGTTTTCTGAGAAATGTGAAAACTCATTCTTGAATGAATAATCAGGGTTAATCATAGATGCCATAAGTGACATTATTCTATCTTCACCTACAGACTCCTTACAGTAAATGTAAAAACAAATATCTTCAACATGCACGACTCCTAACGGAGTCTTGGAAAATGTCCCTTCAACATCATCTAACACTGACTTGAATGGATGCTTTTTAAACACATATCTCTTATTTTTATTGATGTCAAAGACTACTAGAGTTTTCATTACTTACTTGTTGATCGCTAAAATAAGGTTCCAAGGAAATTCTAAAATGACGCGTCTAAGCTAGGATTCCGTTACAAATTTAATTCACTTTGTTGATTAAACAATGGTAATCCTTCAACAATTAGATGCTTAAATCTCATGTGCTCTTCAAATGCTCAATCTCAAATGTAGAAGTGAAGATAATAGATCTTTGGTGACTTATAAATTGAATTTCTACAATTAATGCTTGTTGTCGTAGCATGGGTTTCAACTTTGAATTCCAAACTCAGTTCCTACTATAATAAAAATTGTGTGCTCTTGCATACTGCTTCAATTTGTAACCAAGTACATAAAACCATAGGTTCATACTCAGAGGTGAGTATACCAGCCGCACAGGGGTTTAGAGCTTGTTTGGCTCCCCCTATGACCATGAGGGTCATTTATCCAGAATTGGAAGGTGTGTCCACTACAGATGCATCTACGACTTTGTAAACACCATCATCTTTCTTTACTTCAACCCAAATCATGCTTGAATATTCTGTAGATTTCACAAAATTGAATTATCTATATTCTTCAAATAGTGATCCTTGAGACTTACTAGGTCTTTCTTTTCTTTGCGCTCTAGATCTGCAAAACCTTGAGATGTGTCCAACCTTGTTACAAGAGTGACAAATGACTGGAGGCTTGTTGATACGAGTTACCATGCTACACTGTTTAGTTGTGTGTCCATTGTAATTTCATATCTGACATGTAATGTTCTAAGAGATTTGTTGTGGTTGATTTCTTTGATTGTACTAAGTCTGACTTATTTGATTTTTTTGTGTCTGACTTCTTTGATTTGATCTACAATGTATAGCTCTATGACCAAATTTATTGCATGAATAACAATAGCCATTGAAAGGTCTTACCTCTTTACAATCTCTTGCTATATGTCCTTGCTTGTTACAGGCATAACAAGTTTGGTTAACTGGCTTGTGTTCATCTTTAGGTGGTTCTGCTTTAGCTTCTACAATATTCTTAATTTTCTTAGCTTCTGTAGATTCTTCTTGTGCTTTCTTTCTATCTTGCATTGCATTGATTTGAATTTGTGCTTCATTGTATCCAATACCAGTGGTATCACCTCTTATCTTCTGTGCATAAATATGTGATTGTATTAGATCAGAACTTGTGTGTAATTTTTCAATATGTTTCTTGACTTCTGTCAACTCAGATTCTATCTTTTTCTTGATGTTCTCCAACTCCAAGATTTTCAAGTTTGCTTGCATAAGTTCTTCATCTAATTGTTTGTTTTCTTTAGTATTTTCTTCAAGAGTTTTCTGGCTATCAGTTATCTGTTCATTCAATTCTTCAATCTGATCCTTCAGAGACATGTTTTCTTCATTCATCTTTTTTACAATTTTTCCCAAGTCATTGGTAGAACAATCTTTCAAATCTTTTCTCAGTTTCTTGATGAATACTTGTGAGCCATTGAATTTCAATATTAGTTCTTCATTTTATTTTTCCAAACTTTCAAGATATTCAAGAGCTACTTCAAGATTTTTCTTCAGATGTTTCACTTCTTCTGAATCCATGATCTCTTCAAGTGGTTAAACTTCTCTTAGAGGACCAAAGCTATAATACCAATTGTTAAGAATGGGAATACTGAGAGGGGGGGTGAATCAGTGTTCAACAATTAATAATAATTCAGTGACTTGAAACTTATTCCAATAGATTAGATAAAATAATTAATAAGAAAATCACATTAACCATAACACATAACACAAGATATGTTTACAGGGAAACCTTGATCAGAGGAAAACCTCGGTGGGAATTATTACCCACAAATAATTGCACTAGTCTTATGAACTTGTTAGAGTTCCTTTACCCTGTTAGGAGCATTCATTATAATGTTGAGTACAATTACTCTGTTAGGAGTCTTACAAACCCTGTTAAAGGTGGATGACACACTTCTAGAGCTCACATCTCAATAAGCAGAAGGCTACAACCTTCTGATAACATATACACACAATATCTGAAAGGTGAATTGCTTCTTATGACACTATTGTCTGATCAGTTCCTTTTATGCACTGATGCTCTAACCTCTAGTAGAGCTCTATCTCATACTGATTGAATACATACTACTCTTCTATATATATCTTCTGTTATACTTCATACATTCATCTAATCAATACAAAAATGCATGTCAAGTATATATACATGCTTTAATAGACGCGACTGAAACTAAGACTAAGTCAGCCCAAAATCAACATACACAACGCTTCCAAATTAATTGGCTCAAGCTTGTTTACATTAATGATAATAACATGATTACAAACATATTACAATAGGCACATAGCCATTACAAAATAAATTAATACACACTAAGCAAAAACTGTATTCAGCTCCATGCTTTGTTCCGCTGAACTGCTAGTGACACTTAGACTAGTTGTAACTTCACCATACTGACATATCTGAACATGCGTGTATAGAATTAGCATAAAAATGTATCCAAAAGCTTATATCCAAAGGCACATACCATGACTCGATCATACTCATGTGCGCTGGTGCTCTAATCAAAGGGTATATCTATGTCTGCACTGTCTTCTATACTTAGCCAAATTATGATCTTCAAATTTTATGAGCTGACTGTCAAAACTCCATATGACTTTGTTGTCATAATGACAACACAAAACTCGTTATATAATTACTGTAAATTCAACTTACCAACACCAATGTCGACTCTGACCTGTATATGTTTGTGAACATGAGATTGATCTACGACTTATACTATTTAATGTTAAATCCTTGGTAGAAAATATATGTTTCAAAAATAACTGAATTAACATTAAAACTTACATGTGTTGAAATTTCTTCAGGAAATGTCGGTTGGGTCATCAGTGATACAAACCCTTGGCATGGTACCTCCCTCAAACTAGGGGTGACCTACAAAAGTCAAACAGATACTTCATAAAATCATGACTTGATCATATTAAATATATACTTGATAGTAAAATACGAATAAATAAAGTTAGAAATATACGTACCATGGGACTATCACTGCAAATTGAGATGCATGTGACTCTATCGTGGAAAATCGGTCTCATGACATCATTAGAAACCACCCTCTATCAAATAAAACATGTAATTAAAAATAAGTATGCACAAGTGACAAGTATACATGTATGCATAAACAATCTAAAATACTTAATTACCTTCCCCTTGTCAACGCCAGATGCCTGAACCCCCTCACATTGCCCCCTAGTGTCAACTAGTGAAACCTGCATTAGTATGTAATAAGATGATCATAAAAATTATAAAACATATGTATATACTATTATAATAAAAGGAAACCAATGAGTTCATTAAAACATATGTATCATGGAAGTGACAAGGCCAAATGAAATGGCCGACAGCATGGACCCCTCCACTTGTGTCATCTCCTCCTCTGTCATCAACTGGACATAAATGGAACACATAAAAAAAATAAGTGGGCAATCATTATAAGAAAATTATATTAAAAATGTGAACGTTTAAAATTAAATACAATGTAACAAGTTAATTGTTTACTCTTACAGTAACAGGAGTCCACGACTCTGTATGCCCCTGATGCACATCTCCATGGGGTGCTTTAGTGTCTGTAGTGTGTTGTGTAGTATCGTCCACCTCAAAGATGTAGTTATATGCATCACTATCATCCAAGAGACCCAAGCAAATATTCTTGCACATAACGCAAGTATGGGGCACACAAACATGTGAGCTCATGGAGGATTTGGAAGGGCCAGAAGCATTAGCGTGAGGAGGCAACAATTTCACACTCTTCCTAACCACTAGATCACTCAAGGAATGAATTGATTAAATACTCTGTGAATCAGACTCAACAATAATATCAGGATGTTTCACTGTAGGAGGTGGTGAAATATCAGGAGGGGGGACATATGTGTGGGATTTCACATGTTGTCCCCCTGGCCTATCCTGAGGAGTGCCTAAGCCTACGCCCTGGTTTTGTCTCATGCTCCAATAATTCACCTTGTGACCGAGCACAAATTCAGCATACAATTTTCTTATGAAATAGAATGGGACATCCAAATTGTTGTGGGGTGGTCTATCAAAAACCATCCACCAGTGGTCCCAAAAGTTGTCACGTATTACATCATTTGTGCACCATTTAATTGACAACTTAGTTTTTTTTAGGGTCCACTTTTAAACCAGTTTTGGGATCAACAAAAATGTTACATATGTCATGTTTTGTTATATTTATATCTATAACTTGATCATAGTCAATCCCATCATCAAACTGGGCGTGCATGGATTTGCACCAAAGAAGTGCAGCATTGTGTTGCTCTGTTAGTTTCTCCATGCTTTCAATAATGGAGTTCAATGTGGAAAACATGGGGCGCAATGTGGGGATATTTGCATATGTAGTATGATATCCTCTAAGCTGATTTAGATTGTCTCCTATGAGATCTTGTAATGGTCGAGGGTTTGAGACTGAAGATGGGGGAATATTTTGAGCTAGTTCAGGATTGTTCGCAGACTCATTGGGAGGGTTTTGTGATTGGTTTAAATCCATGTCTGATTCAAAAACAATAAAGAATAAAAAATATCAATTTCAACCCTATTTTTATCATTTTAACCCTAGTTTATAATTAATTTAAAAAAAAAACAATAAACAATATCATTTTGACCCTAGTTTTTTTAAAAAAAACTCATTTTTCAATTCAAAAACCAAAAACAACATTGAAACTTATAAATTTAACTTACCTCTTTACTGTAGCAAATCAGATATATTATTACAAATGGATATACGATATTGCTTGCTTGGTTTCTTCAACATTTTCACAATGAAAATGTTTTTGATTAAGGTAAAAATAGGTTTTGAAGGGGCCCTGAAACCCTGAAACCCTGAACAAATAGGTCACAAAAGATCTTCAAAAAAGCACTCTAAAATGGAATTAATTAAGACCACAGCGAGGGTTTTACAACAGGCTCCCACAACCTGGAAAAAATAAAGGTACCAGAAAAGGAAATCCAGATCCCCAACAAGAAAAGACGCTACAAAAAAGAATAAAACAATTAAGTCCAGCAGCCCTGAAACTTCCAGCAAACAACAAAAAATAAATACTTCCAGCTAAGTCTAGCTGCCAGCAAAGGAAAGCCCAAGAAAATTTATTTCTTCCTCATCTGGGAATGAAGGGACATATCAAAAGAGGGCAGATGTTTTGATTTTTTTCCTTTCACAGAAGTCCACCCATCTTTTTCTTTCTTGACCATATCCTGCGAAGAAATCGAGTCAAGTATCGAGACACTCAAATTCTGAGAATCAAGAGATTGTCCCAGGATAGGGATAGAAGAATCCAAAGAAACTGATTCGAGAGATGAATCAAAATCATCCCTTCCAGAAGAAACCAACAAAGCATTTCCAATAGGAGTATCAGATGCCTCACAACCTTCACAATGAAAATGTTGAACGCAGCCGCAGGCAACAATTAATTTCCACTTATGGATATCAGATATATGATATTATTGGATATCCGATAATGCTTTAGCTTTGGCTTTTGGCTTGGCCAGGTGTACTGACAGCCAGACCTACTCAAAATTCAACAAAATTTTGGGTACGCTTTTGGACGAGTGAAAAACTCATTTTTTTCACATCGCCAGTTTTTGGCATACCATGATCCTGCACATACCCTTAGATACAATATTATGTATTGTACTTAATGATTCATAGGGTAGAATTAGAGGACCTACATGACAATCAAGTTTATTTTATCTCTATATTTAAGAAAATTGAAATGTGTAGAAAGGCCAATGAGGCATATAAGACTATCAGTGAGATAGCAGTTGTCAATGAGACATTTTTAGCCAATGAGGTAGTGTAAAAGTGACTTCAGATTAAGGCAGTGAGGCATTTTGAGTGGTTTTTTACCCGAAGGGTTTTCCACTCACGACATATCTTGTGTTAATTTTTTATGTGTTGATCTTGTCTCTATCTCTTTATTTCAATTTTTAAAATTGAACTATATTGTTTAGTTGGCTTTAAAAATTGATACATTGTTTTTAATATAAGTGATTCCCCCCCACTCCTCCCTCTCAGTGATAATCATACTCCAACAATTTGGTCATTTATGGCATTTTGGGAAGATCTACAGAGTAGTTGAGGTGAATAGGAGGAAATGTTGAAATACAATGTACAACAAAGATGTGACATATGAAGTATAGAAGTTCATCAAAACTTTATAGGAGGGTGGAATGGGAAAAGTAAGCAATACAAATAAATGTAGGAGAAAGATGTGGAATTAGAGACTAGAATGGAATGTTTGGATGAAAAATTAGATGTCTAGAATTTTACTTAAACTCTATAAAATAATAAACAATAAAAGCATTGGGAACCTTTCTTAGAATTGGGTGTGAAATTGGAAGTCAAGATGGGACATTAGAATAGATTTTTGAAATTTCATTGAAAGTTCATAGGAAATGTTTGGATGGAAAGTGTGAAAAGATATAAGGATGTGATATGCAAAGTTTTATTAATGGGGTAAGTGCACAAAGATGGGGGACCAAAAAGGGGGTATAAGATCCCACTTTTTTTTCTTTTTTTTTCTGAAATCAGCAAACTCTGAACTTCAACGATAAATTGAGGATAGTTAGACTCAAAATTTCAAAATGTGACAAAAACAAGAGTTTTTCTAATCCGAATCTAGTTTCTAAACTACTAATTTATTTTAGAAATGGTGGAGATTAAGGCACTCAGAAAGGGGGAGCACAAAAAGTGGTCCTATTTTTTGTGAAAAAAATGTAACATAGCGTCTGGTGTGCTCCCCCTAAAATGTTTTTGATTACGGTAAAAGCAGGTTTTGAAGGGAACCCCGAAATCCTTTAACAAAACAAAGGAAGGAAAGACTAAAAAAGCCCCAACAAACAACAGATTTTCCCAAGGAGGGGACCAATCAACAGAGGGTCACAACCCAGATTTTACAATAACAATTTCAAAACAAAAAGCAAAAAAGCAGCTGGAAAGAAAACAGAGAAGAAACCCGCCAACACTAAAATCAGAGAGATTTCAGAAGGCTTTCAGCTTCCACCAGCTGACTCCTCATTGTTTCCACGTTCTCTTTCAGCTTCATTAGGTCTGGGTCTTCATTCTTTTGCACCTTTGATCTAGTACGAGTTCCCGGACCTGAGTGCTGGGAGGGAACAGGGTGATCAGCAGTATCTTTGTTGTTTTCCAACCAACTACTCAGAGAAATCAAATTCTCGAGAGTTTCTTTCATTCCTGTATTGACCAGTGTGAGTAAGTATTTCAGCATATCTTCGTTCCCACTGACCTTCTTCT
>MU227242.1:2153462-2172367 GCA_018584345.1 Thuja plicata
TTTTTTGCTTTTGCTTGCGGCTTTGCCTTGTCTTTTTTCCCTTTTTGTTTTCTTTCTCCGAGGTTTTCTTCCCTAGCGTTGTGTCTTGTTTGTTTGTTTTTTGTCTCCGGGACTCCGGTCCCGGAGGTTGCCTTTTTTTGGGAACCAGATTCCGGACCCTGGGATTATTCGTCATGATGTTCGTAAGGATATTATCATGAAGAATCCCCAGGCCTGGAGTTCGGAGGTTTTGCTTGTCCGGAGATCGCCGGAAGGAGGAGGATTGCCTTTTTACCGCGGGTATAAATAGAAATTATCTGTCACTTTCACGTTTACCATGATTAAAACCTTCAAGCACTTAGAGTGAATTAAAGAGTGATTTCAAAGCGATTAACAGAGAATTTGCAGAGAGTTTGTAGTAATCAACGCTTAACATTTTCAGACGTTCTCAGGCAAATACGAGTGCTTCATGGTGACTCTGGCCGTCAGATAACTCGAGCTGTTGCAGAGCTCCTGCGGTAAATCCTCCTTTTCTCTGTCTTCTGCGTTCTCAGGTTGGTTTTTCCGCTTCCCCTCCTCTCTGTTTTGCTTCCGCTCTCTGGCTTTTCTTTGGTTTTTTGTTTGGTCTTTTTTTTGTTTTGTTTCTCTGTTTCATTTCTTTGTCTGGTTTTTTATTTTCTGGTTTCGCCGCCCGTTGGTGGGTCGGCTCTCTGCCAGAGGGTTGTCCGCCCTCTGCGCAGAGGTGGTTCATCTGTATGTATGTATATAGCTGTAGATAGTTGTAATATAGTCTATATATTCTCCTCATTTCTACGTATATATCCCTCGGCTCTATGTGTATCCTTCCAGGTGGCTTGACGTGCTGGTCAAGTCACCTCTATTTCTGGTTTTCCACCTCTAAGCTCACTTCGAGGCAGAAAACCACCTGTTTGAAGCTTGGATCTCGGCTGGTTTCAAACAGGCAGTTTTCTCTCTCCTCCCTGGAGTCTATCAGAACCTCATTTATATCCCATGCGCATAATCAATTCTAGCCAAGTGGCTTTCCCTTTTTGCGCATTCGAACAGTTGGCTCCGCCGTCATCGCCATAACTTCCATTTATTACCTCTGTACGTGGTGCCCACATGGGCTCGATGACTTGGCTTTTTACACGTTCTCGCCAACGGTCATTTCTCTGGGCTTCGGGTCTCCTACCATCATCCATCCTGTGTCTTTACCTAGTGTGATAAAATCCCCGGACCCGGATGTTTAATAAGATAAGTCTACAATGTGTTTTGCTTTTCGAGTATCTTTGCATAAAACTAACTTTTCAGGAAAAGAAAATGTCGCGGTGGTAAGATCTCCGGACCCCGGAGTAACTATTTTATTTTGATAAAAATATTCTGACAGTTGCTTTGCCTTGCAGGTTCCCAGAATTCATCTATCAATCATGTCTGAAGCATCCGGATCCTCTCCGCCCGGAAGTCCAGAACTTCCCTCAACGGCCACCAGGGCAGTAACAAAGTCCAAGATGGAGAGGGCCCTGGAGAAACTGCCCCTCACCATGAAGTTCATGCATAACAACGTCATTACGGGCTCAAAGATTGAGTCCAAGGTTAAACTTATAACCGACACCAGCGTCAGAATGTGGGCAGAGATGCAAGCCTTGGTAAAAGTGATGCACATCCAGCGACAGGCTGGGGATCCATTAGCGATCAACGTCAGAGGGTCCGGGATCCTTCGGGTAGCTTTCTTCCCGTGCTCCGTGCAGTCTCCGGAGCTTATCCTAAAACTGGCTGCCAACTACAACTCTTCCATCTGGGCCATCATGCTTGCAGCCACAGAACCCACAGGATACCCCACTCCTCTGGTATCCCTCAACCCAAACACATTCCGGGCGGGATTGGGAATCCCATATTTCGACAGAGCCACAGTAGTTACAAGGACTAATTCCTTGGAACAGTTTACACAACTGGAGGATGTTGCCCGGGTGTACATGAATACCCATTGGCTCAAGGCCTCGAAGAGGGACCCAAAGAGGATGAAGATAGAAATCCCCCACTCTGAATTCAAGGAGAGAATCCAGATGGGGATAATAGCATTGGCCCGGGTATTTGGGCAGCCTTCTGCCCAGGAGTTTTCCAAATGGATGTACTATTTCTTTCTCGGCATCCCCACCAAAGGAGAATTCTTTGACTGGGACGCAATAATCTCTAATCACGTTGACTCCCAGTTCCTTCAGCTGGGTAGAAAGAAGAAGTTCTATATGTCTTCTTATGTTTTCTGGGCCCTAGCACAACAGAGGCCCCACTCCAATGGCCTACTTACAGATGGCGTGCTCGGGATTGGCCCAGAACAAAAAGCACCGTGGGACCATTTCTCACAAATTCAATGGGAGGCTAGCTTCCCCAGTTTCTACCAGGTAAACGATGCGTTCATTTACTACCATTTTCTTACGCCCACCCGGGATGCCAGATACCGCCTATCCACTGAGGCGATGAAGCTAGTCAGTAGTTATGGGCACTACTACATTCAGTTCTAGCAGCATACATACATTAGGGTCGTCAGCTTCTCCGGGAAACCCTACTTGTTGCCCAGGCATTGCGGGGACAAGATTGTGTTGTTGGAATACTGCTAGAAAATGATGGAGTTGCACACCTTCTTTTCCCTCAAGAAGGTACCCAACGTCCCGTTCCCAATCACCTGTGGGAACTACACCTATAGTCTGGCCACCGCAAAAGAGGCAGACAATAAGCTAAAATATTATAACTTGCAGGAATTCTATCTGGCGCGGAAGAACTTTGATCCGCATGGAAAAATAGCAACGACAATGCCCCGAGCTTTAGAGCCCCATCAAATACACATGGAAGACTTCTGGGCAGATTTGCAAGATGATGTGGAGGTGCGAATCTGGCACTATGTCAGGATGACGGCCGGAATGATGCAACTGTTGAGACTCCGGAGGTTCCCAGAGAATTTCTCAGACACCGCCCCCACCATCAACCCCCAGTACAAGGCCAAGGGGATCGATAAAATGGCTCTGCCAGCATTGGATTGGGCCACCCAGGAGGGGTCCATGATTGAGGACTTCACTCAAGAGGTTGTCGAGAGAAGTCATGACTATTTCAAGAGGGTGTGCCCTGGGAGTATTCGTCAAGCTCCCCGACTGATGCCAAGGATAACATCACAGTCGGGACCCAAATTGACCCCGGGAGCCGGGACTTCTTCGCAGGGCGCAGATAAAGGAAAAGGGATAAACATGACCCCTCTAACGCAAGAAGTCCCTATACAAGAACAAATCAAGCAATCTGTGGTAGCCTCCCAGCAGATGAGGGAATAGTTAATAATGAGGCTGGCCACTCCCCCGCTCATGGCCGGACTAATTTGTCCCCCTTCCTCCCCGTCGCTGGCAGCCCTAATGGTGAAGGCAACGGGGGTGGATCCCATGGAGGCAACAGCAAGAGCCGATACGGGGCCACCTTTGATTACCCAGAGGAAGAGGAAGCACATCAAACAGGCCAAGGCAGAACCGGTACTAGCGCCAAGGGCATCCCTCCCCCGAGAAGTAGAGATCCTTTCTTCAAGTTCCCCAGAATCGGAGAAAGAAACAAAGCCTACAGAGGTCCCATCCAGTCCCCCTCCGGAAGAGGAGTTTGATGTATTTGCAACCGATGAGTTCAGGAATTTGCAAGGGGACAATACACAAGCAGGGACAGAAGTCCCGTAGAAAGAATAAGAGGCTGCAGACCCAGAAGACTTTGAACAAGAACCTGCACAAGAACAGGAGCAGCAGGCAAAAGAAAGGGAGCCGAAACCAGAGATTATCTCTGGGCCTCAAGAAATGCAAGGTCCGGGAGTGGACCAACTAAAGCAAGGTGAACAAATGGCATCCGCTGGGGGAACCGGACCTTTGGGAATAACCATAAACCCAGCCGCCATGTTCCAATGGCCACTCCTGGGAGAAACCTTCGGGTAGGTGATCACGGTGGCCCAAACCCTAAATCTTGGCCCAATACCTCCCCTACTGCCAACACAGGAAGAAGCCCTGGCAGAAGAAGAATAACAAGAAGAAAAACAAGAAGCAGAACAAGAAGAAGAAGAGAAGCTTGAAGAAGAAATCCCCGAGGAAGCCTACCAGGGTCCAGACCCAGCAGTTAACATACATGACCAGGCTGAGGAGATGGAGGTTGAAAATAATGTTGCTGCAGAAGAAGTTGAGGTCGGGAGAGGAACGGATGAGGTCCACGTCGCTGAAGAGCAACAGCCACTGGACACTGGGAAAGAATCAGGGGAACAAATTATGGCAGGAAGGCCACCCCTCCCACCTCAGTGGCTGGTTGAGAGAAAGAAGAGAAAAGCTCAGTCCGCTCTGGTGATTCCTCTCTCCCTGGCTGAAATGATGGCCCAAGTTCAGGCCCCGCCAAAAGAAAAGAAAGCCCGGTAAGTTCACACTCTTTGAACTGGGCCGGGCGGAGAAACAGTTGTCGTTGTGGCAACACCTCCCCCGGACGCCGATGAAGCAACCGCAGACCCCGCAGACTACAATGTTGCAGAGGTATCCCTAGGCAAAAGGGGAAAGCAAGGTGAAGTAGATTTGTTGAAGGAGGCAGCAAGGGCAGTGGAGGCCCGATACAAAAAGGAATCCCAGAGGCTCAAAGCTGAAAAGGAAAAGAATGCCAACCTTGTGGGGTTACTTACTGAGCTGGCTCGACCAATCAACACCGCTCCTCTAGAGGCCTCCACCTCAGAAGAATTGCCGCAGAGTGACATAGACTCCCTGCAAATGATGAAAAAGAAAGCCCAGGCAGTGGACGAATGGATCGCCCTACAGATAGGAAACACCCAACGTTTCCTGGTGTCCACTCTCCCAGATTTATACACGGCCCGACAGGTTATTCATCAAGCAGAAGCGCTTATTGAGCAGTGGGAGAGTGACGCCAAAAATTACCAAGCGTGGAAGGTGGAGCTCGAAGAGGTCCTTATCTTGGGAGAAGACATAATTTCTGAATTCAGAATTCTGCGTGAGGAATCATTTGATTTTGTAAGAACTCAGCACTCCAGACTTGACCTCACATTGGAGGTAACTAAGCAACTCGTGGAGTCCTTGCAGGAAAAGGTAAATGTTGTAAAATATTCTTCTAATTTATACAAGTCTTTTGTAATAAAGGCTTCCGGGGCTGATCCCCTTAGCACAGATACTTATACCCTCAAAGATTCAGTTTTGGGGAGTTTTGATGAAATAACAAAATCTCGGTATCAATCCCCAGAGGGGATAGATGGGGCCCAGATGGCGAAACTAACCAGCATGATACTTAAGGGTCATGACACCACGAGGAGGGCAGATGAGTTTAAAGAAAATGTTTCGGACCTGGGGGAACAAGTTGAAGCTACCAGGCACAGAAGGGCCAGCCTAAAAGAGATAGATGAGGATGGCATTTCTTGCCTCCTCCAGGCCTTCAACAATAATAAGCAACCTTGAGCTTTCTCCGGAGGCCGGGGAGAATTCAAGTGTTGGGCATTCTTTATTCTTTGGGGACGTAAGTTCCCGGATCCCAGAGTCTTGGATCCAAAATTTTGTATTCTTTCAAGTGACCTGTGTCCCAGTCCCTGAGGCCGACCGGTCACTTTTAGAAGCAGTTAATAAAGGCTGTCAGAGGGTAGTTGGCCACATCAAGGGGCGTCAGTTTGGCGGTTGGTCTTCTGATAGGGTGTTCTTCTCGAGGTGCCACTCAGAGGTACATCTGGCACATTAGAGACAGGGTGTCGCATTTCCCATTTATGAGGCATGTAGCCTCGGTCCCCAGGGGACCTACTTCCTCCTTTCTCCTTCCCGGCTTTTTTCTCGAGACCGATTCTTCCGATGTATATTCTTATCTTATTCTTCTGACATGACAGACCCATTCTGTCTCCAGGTCCTTTGTAGGGTGGCGCAAGTAGTACCGGCCCCCAGATATTGTATTTTATTAAGGCATGATGTAAATAGGGTTAGGGTTAGAAAAGAGTTGTATAAATAGGCAAATCGACCCATTTCCAAGGGTCAGCGAAATTGATGATTTTGTTGTCCATAAAAATAGAAAAGTAATTTCTCTTTTCAAGTTGCAGAGCTCAATGCTCCATTATTCTGTTCTCAATAGTTAGATGCTCCCCTGGGGCCGCCATTGTATCACGCACCAGTGCTTGCTGGAAGGAACATTAATAAAGAAGGAAGAATTCTTGGCAATAATATTGTTGGCATTCCTGCTTCTGAGTTAATGGTATTTCATGTTTTGATGTTCTTTATGTCTTCTACTCTGGTATCTTAAAGTAGATTAATGACCTCTTTATTCCCGCTACTGATAAAATGCTAGCTGATGGTTATGTGTTTCTTTGATATTTAGTGTAGTTTACTAGAGTATTATCGATGTTCTGGACATTTCAACATGACTGTAGTTAGATGAAATACTTCTAACCCTGCAGGATATTTTTCACTTTGTTTGTTAAGTATAAAACGCTCGGGAAAACCTTACTTTGATCGAATCTCCGGAGAGAATGAGTTGAAGAAACCAGCTATCGCCCTTGAAAAATAGTCACCTCTCTCAACCGAGCCCCGCACCTCTCTCAACCGAGCCCCGCACCGTCGTGACCCAACACCCAGGTGCTTGAAGGCCTGGAGGATTTATTTCCCCCGGACAACCTTTGCAGGCAGAGTTGGCCGGTTTCCCCGGAACCCGGTGACAACTTATGACTGTTGGCGGACCCGGTCAGGAAAGCCCCATCAATAGAAACTAGTGCTAGAAGGAGGGCATGAACTCATCCCCCTCCCAGGATTCTGATTTTACACCTCCTAAGGGTTCCCCGAGTCATAGTTTTAGGAGACAAGCCTTCAGTGGGATTGGATCTTTCTCCCCAGCAAAATTTGAGAGAGTCCTTAGGTCTGCCCCGAATGCCGGAAGATTTGTCGAACTCGAGCCCCCTGCTCGAAAGAAACGAACCTCAAAAATCCTACGAGCCACTATTGTCTGGGGATCTACCATACCTCTGAATACTCAAACTCTCCAGATTGTCCCGGGAACCAGTACCCAAACTACCCAACATATAGTTCCCCCGATGGCTGCATATTTTGGAAACACCGGGTCCCCAATGGGCACTTTTCCAGGCGCAACCAATGATTTACCCTCTCACCTAAAAAAGATCTGCCCACGATACGAACACTTAGGCTCACGGACCACAGAAGAACACTTACAGGCATACAAAGATGCCATGAACTGACACCAGATCCAACATGAATATGTTGTGACCCGTATGTTCCCCTTGTCCCTAGGATAAAGCGAGTTGAACTAGTACCTTAACTTTCCTGCCAACTCCATAAACACTTGGCAGGATATGGAGAACGCCTTCGTGGCTGCCTTTCGCATGCATGTGAACCCAACCTGGTCCCACAGCCAGTTCATCTCCATTAAGAAGGAACCCAATGAACCTCTTGCAGCATTCAACCATAGGTTCCAGCGCGCCCTGAAGCGGTGCACATGCCCTTTTATCCCATCTCTAGACATAACCATATAGACCTATCTTAATACGATGGACCCTTTCATTGCCACTCTCCTTTGGAGAACAACCGCCGCGGGCGACCAGGACACCTTGGCAAAAGTCTACAACCTAGCCCTAGAGCTGTCCAGTGGTCTTAACAAATCCCCGAGCGGGATCGGGTAGAACATGCCTTTCAACATGATCCCCGGCAGAACTGCGTATGCCGGGGGATACAATCCCAATCTAGCAATAGGTGCCCCCCTGATGGAAATGAATCCTCTGCCACCCTTGATAGACCAGCAGGCATGGTATGTCTACCTAGCCCAGACCCAGATTACACCGGGTCTGGAAGTCTTCCCTTGGAATCAGCCGCAGCAAACACAACAATCTCAAACACAACCATCCGGAGTGCCCTTTTTCCAGTTGTCCGCGACTGGAGGATTGCCGCCCTCGACTCCGGAAAATACTGCTACCTTCCCAGGAAGCCAACCACAACAACAGTCATCACATTGTGACGCTAACACTCAGTTGACCGCCAAAGTTGAATCCCTCCGGTGAATGTTGTCCACCTTGACCATGGACATGGGCCAACTGAAGGCGGGGTCCTACGCGCCCCAGAATTTGAATTTCCAGAGGGGAAACATTTTCTCCGGCCAATGAAACAACAATGCCAGAGGAAGAAACTTCAACAATGGGTCTAGGCCCAATCAACAGCAATGGAATAATAATGCAAATATCGAAGGCCCGCCTCCGAAACAAAATGCCAACCAAAATGGCGCTGGACCATCACATTTTATGCCAGTCACAGATTTTCAGCCCATGACTAACTGGTGTAGATTACACGATACTGGTTCACACAACGAGGTAAATTGTGCCTCTTTGGAGAAGGTTATCATGATCTCCCAGCTGGACAGGCAGCAGTCGCATGATACTACCCCTCTAGAGCCTCCTATCCAGGAAACAACCCATAGTGCCTTCACTTGTGACACCATCTTCTTCAGGACTTCCAGAGAAGATGAAGAAGAATCCAAATTGCAGGGATTCTTTGACGAATCCATTCCGCCCTTCGAGGCCAACGCCTTTACTAACCCGCGGACTCCGTACAATACTCAGAGTCAGGTTTGTAAAGGACCAGTTTACACACCTGTGCCCCCCATCAAATATACTCCTCCTCCCCAGAATAACGCAAATGATCGACCCGTCCCTCCAAAAGGTCCTAGCTCTAACCAAGCAAAAGATCTCACGGAGGAGAATCACTAGTTCCCGGGGGGAAGATTCGATATTATGAAGGTGTTAGAGCAAACCACTACCTCCATGACTTTGATGGAGGTTTTGTTGAACTGTCCCGAGCAGAAGAAGTCTCTTCTGAAGCTCTTAGGGAACCCGGAGGCCATCAGCCGCCCGCCCAAGACTGTCTCATTCGAAGATGCTAATGCGGCTATCTTCTGGGGGAACAATGAGGATCCTCCCTTCTTACTAGGCCTAAATATCCATGGAAAAAATATACACAATTGCCTAGTAGACTCCGGGGCTTCGGGTAATATCATGCCCCTGTCTATTTGTCAGAAGCTCAGATTCCACCCCACCCCGTCTAATGGCGCAATAATCCAGCTAGATAAGACTGCTGTGAAAATGGTGGGGGAATTGAAGAATGTCCGAATGCACCTTATCTAGGACCCCAGGATAGCCAGCATCATTGACATCCAAGTGGTGGACATCCCAGAGACTTACGGGATGTTACTAAGTCAGAATTGGTCTAAGTCCTTGAATGGATACTTTTCGACTGACTTCACCCACCTATGGCTTCTGTGGGAAGGAGAATCAAATAAGATCCGGGTTGAAAGCGAGCCTCGGATGAAATAGGCCCTCACTAAAGTTGGGAGGGTCAATGAAGTCTTTTTCTCTGAGACTTCCCTGGGGGTGTACAAACCTTTTGAAATCTTAACATTCGATTTTATCCCCGGAGAAGATCCCGTCATACTACAGAGAGCCCAAGACCTAGAAGAAAAGATGAGAGTTGAAGTCAACTCTCAAGGTACCACAGCAACCCTTGCTACACTCCTGTTCGGCACTTGGTGCTGAGTACACTACCAGAAACATCTAGAGCTTGAGTGTGAACCATGTCTTTTGATCGCCAACTGACACCTCGATACCCTCTGGAACAAACAACATGCCACTGATTCCTCGGGACCCAGTGTCCCTGTGGGATGCGCTCCTTTGGTGCCATCTCCCTGGGAATCCCAAACCTAAACACCTCCAGAAGAAAAATCCACTTTCACGTCGGTAGTCTGGGAGATATCCCCCAAGTCCCCCAGCAATAATCCAGAAAATACTACCCTGCCCCAGCCCCAGATTACAAACAACGACTTATGGACCCTTAAGTTCGATGGGTCCTGGTCCAAACAAGGTTGTGGGGCCGGGGTAGAATTAATCAACCCGCGAGGGAAATCCTTCCTTGCGTCCTACAGGCTGCAGTTTAACTGTACAAACAATGTCACAGAGTACGAGGCTTTGGTCCTTGGACTCTTATTTGCGTTAAGGAAAGGTATCACCCGCCTCCGGGCTCTGGGTGATTCAGAGTTGATCGTTAAGCAAGTCTAGAGTCAATATACATGTCACGATAAAAGGCTGGCCACTTACCGCAACCAGGCTTGGAGCCTTATTGAAGACTTTGATGCCTTTGGCATTGACCTCATTCCCCAGCGACGAAACTATGTCCCGGATGCCCTCGCCGTTTCTGCCAGCACCCTTGAGCCAATGGCTGGCTCATGACTCCGGAGATTTTTAGTCAAAATGGTCCCCACCCCGTCCATTCCAGATAATGTCACCCACTTTTAGGTTATTGAGGATGATCAACACATCTTGGCCTTCATGGCAAATGTGGGTGTCTTTGAAGATCAGATAGTGGAAGAACGAGACCAAGATGACACTGGGCAGGGTGATGAAGACGATGGGATCATGGACCTACCCACTAACACCATCCCAAAGGGGATGGTTGCACTAAAATGAATCTTTGACTCGGACCCCCGGGCCCGTGAGAAGGTGTCATCCTCCCCTGAGGGAGGGAAGTTTGAAAAGGTTAACATCGGCCAGCCCGGTGAAGAGAAGATTATTCACATTGGTACCTCCTGCTCCCCTAAGGAAAAGGAAAGGATTCTCACGGTTCTCCGAGAGTATGTTGATGTAATTGCCTGGGGTTATGAAGACTTAAAGACATATGATACATCTATCATGACCCACACCATTCCCCTGAATCCTGATGCTAAGCCCTTCCGGCAAAAGCAAAGACCAGTCAACCCTCTAATAGAGCCTCTAATTCGTCAAGAGGTAGAAAAACTGCTGTCAGCCCGGATAATCTTTCCAATCCGGCACACTACATGGGTTGCCAACCTGGTCCCTGTAAGGAAAAAGGACGGTGAGATCCGCCTTTGCGTGGATTTCTGAAATTTCAACAAGGCATCTAAAAAAGATAATCACCCTCTCCCTTCTTTGGATGAGGTGTTGTAGATAGTAAATGGATCCCAGATGATGTCCTTCTTGGATGGATATTCAGGATACAACCAGGTCATGGTCAAGTATGAGGACAGAGAGAAAATAGCGTTTACCACTAAGTGGGGAACGTTTGCGTACAGAAGAATGCCCTTCGGTCTGATCAATGCAGGGGCTACATTTCAAAAGGCTATGGACATTGCATTTGAGGGCCTCATAAATCGGTGCATAATCATCTGCATGGATGATTTGACTATCTTTTCCCAGGACAGGCGTGATCATCCCGCTCACCTCGCTCAGATTTGTGAGAGGTGTCGCCGGTATGGAATATCCCTCAACCCCAAGAAGTGCATATTCAGGGTCACCGAGGGGAAGTTACTCGGGCATATCATTTCCGAGAAGGGTATATCCATAGATCCTGACAGAGTCAAAGCATTGCTGAATCTACAGATGCCTGGCAGCAAGAAAGAGATGCGATCCTTTTTTGGAAAGATCAACTTCGTACGACGATTCATCACAGGATTCACAGAAATAGTTAAACCACTCAATGAGATGATGAAGAAGGATACCAAGATTGAGTGGAGTCCTGAAGCGAAACGGGCATTCGTCCAAATCAAACAGACAATCACAGAAGCACCTGTCCTGGCTAGTCTAGACTATTCCCTTCCATTTTATATTTATTCATTTGCTTCACCGCATTCTACTGCGGCAGTGTTGACCCAAAAGGTTGAAGGGGAGGAACGACCAATAGCTTTCATGAGTTCCCCCTTCAAGAATGCTGAAGTCCAGTATTCACCACTAGAAAAATAGGCCTTTGCTCTAGTTCAGGCCGTGAAGAAATTCTGGCATTATATTCTCCAGAGCAAAGTACATGCTATCATTCCAGACGAGGCCGTTAAGTCTCTACTAATGCAGAGTGAGTTGGGCGAAAGATGGGGGAAATGGATGGCCATCCTCCAAGAATATGACTTAGAAATTCAGCCCATGAAGATAGTCTCAGGCCAGGGACTGAGTCGAGCAATGGCAGAAGAGACTCCCCGCATAGAATGCCAAACTTACATAGTGGAGTCCATTACCCAAGACCCGTGGTATACCGATTTGGTATACTTGTTGCTAAACAATAAATGTCCAGAGGGGTTACCTACCCACAAACATTGCACTCTGCGGATGAAAAGTGCACACTTCGTGATCAAAAACTCTGTGCTTTACCACAGAAATTATGAGGGAGTGTACCTCCGGTGCATCGATAGAGATCAAGCTGTAAGAATAATCGATGAATTCCACAGACAGTTTGGAACCGGACATGGCTCAGCCGACGCTACTGCCCATCAGATCCTTCAGGCCAGATACTATTGGCCCTGTATCTTTAAAGACGTTTATGCTCACATTAGGAAATGCCATACTTTTCAAACCGCAGCGCATCGTGAGCATAACCCAGCTATGCCTTTGCAACCAGTCTACAAGGCTAGACCCTTCGCCCAATGGGCATTTGACTTCATCAGGGAGATCAACCCCAACTCGTCTGCCAACCACCGATACATCCTTACTGCTACTGATTATTTCACTCGGTGGTCGAAAGCTATACCTTGCAAAAATAATACGGCAAACGTAGTTATCAAGTTCTTGGAAGAAAACATCGTCACAAGATTTGGGATGCCCTTTGCTTTGGTATGTGACAATAGTCCAGCATTTTCTTCGGTGTCGCTACTTGAATGGACCTACAATCGGAAGATCACTTTGAAGTTCTCCAGCAACTATTATCCCCAAGGAAATGGCATTGCTGAATCCACAAACAAAAATCTGCTCGAAGTGATCAAACACCTGTTAGAACAAAATCCCCGAGATTGGCATCAAAAGTTGAAATTTGCCCTCTGGGCGGATCGCATTTGCGTCAAAGCCACCCTGGGGACATCCCCATTCCATCTGGTTTACGATCACAACCATGTATTCCCAGTCAACTTACAAATCCCAGTTTTACAGTTCATGCAGGAATTTAACAACAGGGACAACATCATGGAGGTTCGGCTCTTGAATCTAGTGCGAATGGAGGAACAGCGAGACGCAGCCCTTGAACATTTCGCGCATCATCAAGCAGTGGTAAAAAGATGGTTTGACAGGAGAGCCCAATATAAGGCTTTTTAGATCTCGGATCTGGTCCTGTTGTGGGACAAGGCCCGGGAGAAGAAAGGAAAACATACCAAGTTCTAGCGGCTCTGGCTCGGACCATACTTAATTTTAGAAATCTGCGGGGCAAATACTTACCGCCTTAACACCTTGACTGGAGAACCTGTCGCATTGCCCGTTAATGGATAGTTTCTTAAACACTACTTCGAGTAGGGTAAGTTTGTCCTAAGTTGTATTTTATGTAAAGATTTCCGCTTGTAAATATCCCCTCCGGGTGCCTCGTGCGAGGTACCCTGCCTTGTAAAATAGTTTTGTCGGCTCCCCTCCAGGACAGTCCTCTCCTTTTTTTTTTTTTTTTGGTTTTCTTTCGGTCTCGGCGTTTTATCCTGTCTTGTAGGAATTGGAATTCTTCGCATAACTTTGGCCTCCGGTACAATGTCTACGACATGGTGAACTTTAGAATCTATCTTTAGCATGGTGGAGCCGGCCCGGTCTCCGGGGTTCGTTTCACAGGATATGGCACGTTTTGAGGAATCTTCATTGAGCGTTCTTTCCCAGAATCTGGCAATCAGTGAAAAAAATAATAATATAAGGAACAAGTAATCGGACACACTGAGGGTATATCAGCTATACTAATTTATTGACCCAGGTCTGAAACTTTAAGAGATTCTTTCCGGGTCCAGAGTTTTTTTTCCCCTCTTTGAACAATCTAAATATAGGTGGATAGGTGAAAGAAGTACCGCCATTAAAATTAGCTAAGCTTAAGCTTAATGGTGAAAGAAGTATCGCCTTCCCCACCCGGAAACAAGCAAAATAATAGGAAGAAAAGTGGGACAGAACTCCGGTCTCCAAGGGAAACGAGCAAATGAATGACTGGTTCGATGTGATTAGTACCTCTTCTCTACTCCTCCCAGAGGTCATCGGCTTGATTTATTTCTAAAGCACACACGACACCACTGACGAAGGACTACGCACTAACTCCTGCATGGTTGGATTCTCTTAGATATGTTGCTCTTTGCCTGTCAGACACTTTGAGGAGCGGCTTGTTCCAGTTTTGCTAACCAGAGATTCTATAGTTCTCAAATGCACTAAGGCATTTGTCCCAGATAGTCGCCATTTGTTATGCCCTGCATCCCCATCCCTACATTTTGTGTGCAAAATGTTGGGTCCTCCTTTTTTGCTTTTGCTTGCGGCTTTACCTTGTCTTTTTTCTCTTTTTGTTTTCTTTCTCCGGGGTTTTCTTCCCTGGTGTTGTGTCTTGTTTGTTTGCTTTCTGTCTCTGGGACTCCGGTCCCAGAGGTTGCCTTTTTTTGGGAACTGGATTCTAGACACTGGGGTTATTCGTCATGATGTTCGTAAGGATATTATCACGAAGAATCGCCAGGCCCAGAGTCCAGAGGTTTTGCTTGTCCGGAGATCGCCAGAAGGAGGAGGATTGCCTTTTTACCGCGGGTATAAATAGAAATTATCTGTCACTTTCATGTTTACCGTGATTAAAACCTTCAAGCACTTAGAGTGAATTAAAGAGCGATTTCAAAGTGATTAACAAAGCATTTGCAGAGAGTTTGTAGTAATCAGCGCTTAAAATTTTCAGACATTCTCAGGAAAATACGAGTGCTTCGTGGTGACTCTGGCCATCAGATAACTCAAGCTGTTGCAGAGCTCCTGCGGTAAATCCTCCTTTTCTCCGTCTTCTACGTTCTCAGGTTGGTTTTTTCGCTTCCCCTCCTCTCTATTTTTCTTTCACTCTCTGGCTTTTCTTTGGTTTTTTGTTTGGTGTTTTGTTTGTTTTGCTTGTTTTGTTTCTCTGTTTCATTTCTTTGTCTGGTTTGTTGTTTTCTAGTTTCGCCGCCCGTTGGTGGGTTGGCTCTCTGCCAGAGGGTTGTCCGCCCTCTGCGCAGAGGTGGTTCGTCTGTATGTATGTATATAGCTGTAGATAGTTGTAATATAGTTTGTATATTCTCCTTGTTTCTATGTATATATCCCTCGGCTCCATGTGTATCCTTCCAGGTGGCTTGACGCGTTGGTCGAGTCACCTCTGTGTCTGGTTTTCTGCCTTCGAGCTTGCTTTGAGGCAGAAAACCACCTATTTGAAGCTTGGCTCTCAGCTGGTTTCAGACAGGTGGTTATCTCTCTCCTCCCTGGAGTCTGTCAGAACCTCATTTATATCCCATGCACACAATCAATTCTAGCCAAGTGGCTTTCCCTTTTCGCGCGTTCGGACAGTTGGCTCCGCTGTCATTGCCATAACTTCCATTTATTACCTCCGCATGTGGTGCCCACATGGGCTCGATGACTTGGATTTTTACACGTTCTCGCCAACAGTTGTTTCTCCGGGCTTCAGGTCTCCTACCATCATCCATCCTGTGTCTTTACCCAGTGTGATAAAATCCCCAGACCCGGATGTTTAATAAGATAAGTCTACAATGTGTTTTTATTTTCGGGTATCTTTGCATAAAACTAACTTTTTAGGAAAAGCAAACGTCGTAGTGGTAAGATCTTCGGACCCCAGAGTAACTATTTTATTTTGATAAAAATATTCTGACGGTCGCTTTGCCTTGTAGGTTCCCAGAATTCATCTATTAATCATGTCTGAAGCATCCAGATCCTCTCCGCCCGGAAGTCCAGAACTTCCCTCAACGGCCACCAGGGCAGAAACAAAGTCCAAGATGGAGAGGGCCCTGGAGAAACTGCCCCTCACCATGAAGTTCGTGCAGAACAACATCATTACGGGCTCAAAGATTGAGTCCAAGGTTAAACTTATAACTGACACCAGCGTCGGAACGTGGGCAGAGATGCAGGCCTTGGTAAAAGTGATGCACATCCAGCAACAGGCTGGGGATCCATTAGCGATCAACGTCGGAGGGTCCAGGATCCTCCGGGCAGCTTGCTTCCCGTGCTCCATGCAGTCTCCGGAGCTTATCCTAACACTGGCTTCCAACTACAACTCTTCCGTCTGGGCCGTCATGCTTGCAGCCACAGAACCCACAAGATACCCCACTCCTCTGGTATCCCTCGACCCAGACACATTTCGGGCGGGATTGGGAATCCCATAATTTGACAGAGCCACAGTAGTTACAAGGACTGATGCCTTGGAACAGTTTACACAACTGGAGGATGAAGATAGAAATCCCCCGCTCTGAATTCAAGGAAAGCATCCAGATGGGGATAATAGCATTGGCCTAGGTATTTGGGCAGCCTTCCACCCAGGAGTTTGCAAATGGATGTACTATTTCCTTCTCGGCATCTCCACCAAAGGATAATTCTTTGACTGGGCCACAATAATCTCTAATCACGTCAACTCCTAGTTCCTTCAGCTAGGCAGGAAGAAGAAGTTCTATATGTCTTCTTATGTTTTCTGGGCCCTAGCACAACAGAGGCCCCACTCCAACGGCTTACTTACAGATGGCTTACTCGGGATTAGCCTGGAACAAAAAGCACCATGGGACCATTTCCCACAAATTCAATGGGAGGCCAGCTTCCCCAGTTTTTTTCGGGTAAACGATGCGTTCGTTTACTACCATTTGCTTACACCCACCCGGGATGCCAGATACCGCCTATCCACTGAGGCGATGAAGCTAGTCAGTAGTTATGGGCACTACTACATTCAGTTCCAGAAGCATACATACATTAGGGTCACCGGATTCTCCAGGAAACCCTACTTGTTGCCCAGGCATTGCAGGGACAAGATCGTGATGTTGGAATACTGTCGACAAATGATGGAGTTGCACACCTTCTTTGCCCTCAAGAAGGTCCCCAACGTCCTGTTCCCAATCACCTGTGGGAACTACACCTGCAGTCTGGCTGCCGCAAATGAGGCAGACAATGAGCTAAAAAGTTATAACTTGCAGGAATTCTATCTGGCGCGGAAGAACTTTGATCCGCATAGAAAAATAGCAACGGCAATGCCCCGGGCTTCAGAGCCCCATCAAATACACATGGAAGACTTCTGGGCAGATTGCCAAGATGACGTGGAGGTGCAAAGCCGGCACTATGTCAGGATGACGGCCAGAATGATGCAACTGTTGAGACTCCGGAGGTTCCCAGAGAATTTCTCGGACACCGCCCCCACCATCGACCCCTAGTACAAGGCCAAGGGGATCGATAAAATGGCTCTACCAGCAATCGATTGGGCCACCCAGGAGGGGTCCACGATTGAGGACTTCACTCGAGAGGTGGTCGAGAGAAGTCATGACTATTTCAAGAGGGTGTGCCCTAGGAGTATTCGTCAAGCTCCCCGACCGGTGCCAAGGATAACATCACAGCCGGGACCCAAATTGACCCCGGGAGCCGAGACTTCTTCGCAGGGTGCAGATAAAGGAAAAGGGATAGACATGACCCCTCTGGTGCAAGAAGTCCCTATACAAGAACAAATCAAGCAATCTGTGGTAGCCTCCCAGCAGATGAGAGAACAGTTAATAACGAGGCTGGCCACTCCCCCACTCATGGCCGGACTAATTCGTCCCCTTTCCTCCCCGTCGCTGGCAGCCCTAATGGTGAAGGCAACGGGGGTGGATCCCATGGAGGCATCAGCAATAGCCAATGCGGGGCCACCTTTGATTACCCAAAGGAAGAGGAAGCACATCAAATAGGCCAAGGAAGAACCGGTACCAGCGCCAAGGGCATCCCTCCCCCGAGAAGTAGAGATCCTTTCTTCAAGTTCCCCAGAACTGAAGAAAGAAACAGAGCCTACAGAGGTCCCAGCCAGTCCCCCTCCGAAAGAGGAGTTTGATGTATTCACAACCGATGAGTTTGGGAATTTGCAAGGGGACAATACACAAGCAGGGATAGAAGTCCCAGAGAAAGAACAAGAGGCTGCAGACCCAGAAGACTTAGAACAGGAACCTACACAAGAACAGGAGCAGCAGGCAAAAGAAAGGGAGCCAGAACCAGAGATTATCTCTGGGCCTCAAGCAATGCAAGGTCTGGGAGTGGACCAACTAAAGAAAGGTGAACAAATGGCATCCGTTGGGGGAACCAAACCTTCGATAATAACCATAAACCCAGCCGCCACATTCCAAGGGCCACTCCCGGGAGCAACCTTTGGGCAGGTGATCACGGCAGCCCAAACTCTAAATCTTGGCCCGATACCTCCCCTACTGCCAACACAGGAAGAAGCCCTGGCAGAAAAAGAACAAGAAGAAGAACAACAAGAAGTGGAACAAGAAGAAGAAGAGAAGCTTGAAGAAGAAATCCCTGAGGAAGCCTACCAGGGTCCAGACCCAGCAGTTGACATACAGGACCAGGCTGAGGAGATGGAGGTTGAAAAGAATGTTGTTGCAGAAGAAGTTGAGGCCAGGAGAGGAATGGATGAGGTCCATGTCGCTGAAGAGCAACAGTCACTGGACACTGGGAAAGAATCAGGGAAACAAATTATGGTAGGAAGGCCACCCCTCCCACCTCAGTGGCTGGTTGAGATCAAGAAGAGAAAAGCTCAGTCCGCTCCGGTGATTCCTCTCTCCCTGGCCGAAATGATGGCCCAAGTTCAGGCCCTGCCGAAAGCAAAGAAAACCCGGACAGTTCACACTCTTCAAACTAGGCCGGGTGGAGAAACAGTTGCTATTGTGGAAACACCTCCCCCGGACGTCGATGAAGCAACCACAGACCCTACAGACTACAATTTTGCAGAGGTATCCCTAGGAAAAAGGGGAAAGTAGGGTGAAGTAGATTTGTTGAAGGAGGCAGTAAGGGCAATGGAGGCCCGATACAAAAAGGAAGCCCAGAGGCTCAAAGCTGAAAAGGAAAAGAATGCCAACCTTGTGGGGTTACTTACTGAGCTGGCTCGACCAATCAACACCGCTCCTCCAGAGGCCTCCACCTCAGAAGAATT
>MU227242.1:2174039-2219474 GCA_018584345.1 Thuja plicata
GAGATATATATCTTACATTTAACATTCAACTTCTTTACATTTTAGAACATGTGTGTTTTTTGAGGATTTTACCAAATCAACTTTTAACATAAACCGAAAACACCAAACTGATATCTTGCCCTTTCAAATTGACAAAATATTTGCATTTGACCAATAACTGCAAGCAACTAAATGATAAATCCACATACCTGTATCTTTGTAAAATACCTGGAACATCAAAAAGATGGCTAAGTGGCTGCCACCATGATTTTTATCTACTGAATATGGGAAAAGAAACACCAAAAAAAATTGAATAGAAAACATGATTGGTCATTTCAGAGAGCATTCATGATCAAATAAAATGCAATGCCTTCTCTCACGCTCAATCAACTTTCACCCGCTCATTTTCCCCCACTCCTTTTCTCAAAAAATGAAATAAAAATGATTTGGCCATTTCAAAACAATGAATCGATATCCTTGAGCACAAGCACCAATAACATCAACTATTTTGATCTATGGGTACCCTAATGTTGGCAAGAGTTCTTTTATTAATAAGATTACTCTGCAAGCTTGAAGAAGTGATATATTTTGGCAAATGAAGAGTAGAAAGACGATGATATTCCTGAGATCATGGATGGACACAATGTTGTAGACAGAATGGAAGACATCTTTCTAAATTGGCCCTAGATCCTTCGACAATTGGGCGTAGGATCCAGACCCAGGCTAAAAAGATGTCTTCCTTTCTGTTGTGGAATTATCCCTTCTTTGGCCTGCACTCATTCCTCTTCTCAAAAATGTTTATCTAGAAACTTTGGATACTATTTCTCATCCATGCACGAAATGTTCTAGTGATCGTATAAAATTACTTTGGGCCTCCAGTATTGATGATATGTACAAGTGTAAAATGTTTTTGCGAGACTGGGATCAATTTGTGTAGTGTACATAAATGCAAGGTGGTGATTATTCTCGATGATCGATAGGTAGCTAGGACTAAAGATAACACAGCTCAAGAGACCATCATAGGTTGTCTCTTTCTTCGGTCTATATTATTGATAGAATGTTTTATATTGCATTAGCTCATCAAATCCGGGGATTTGAAAGAATTTAATAGAATATTTTCATGACAACGTATATTATTTAAGTTGACATTGCACAAATTTATCTACTTCACGCACTTGTATACTATGAAGACGATGATAAAGAAGCATCTCCTACCATGGCCATGCTTCTTTATCATCGTCCTCATAGTCTACAAGTGCACGAAGTAGATAAATTCATGCAACGTCAACTTAAATAATATACAGTGTCATGAAAATATTCTATTAAATTCTTTCAAATCCCCGCATTTGATGAGCTAATGAAAGGTAAAACATTCTGTCAATAATATAGACCGAAGAAAGAGAGAACCTACGATGGTCTCTTGAGCTGTTTTATCTTTAATGTGCATATCCGTCGATTTTTTGAAATTTTATAATTAATTTCCGACAGCAATACTATACCTTCGACAGATAAAATGTCAGAGAATCATAATTTACGACAATTCTTCCAATAGTAATGCTATACGTTCGACAGGGCAACCTGTTGAAGAAATGTTGCATGACTGTCGCTATTCCGACAGTTACAGTGTCACAAATAGAAATTTTTTGACAGAAACTTTGACAGTTTTTCTATATATCCGACAGGTATATCTGTCGAAATTAGGTGGAAATTGTCGGTATGCCAATATAGGTCGTGGTGTCAGAATGTCGATGGATGAACCGTAGGAAATACCATAACGAATTTGTTCTCATGTGCAAGTTTCTGACGTGATGTGGTGTCGGTAACCGATGGATGTGTCTTCTTTCACAATTTCCTATGCGAAAATGGCGACGAACTCATGTGTCAAAATACCGACAAATGAGCGTTGGAAATCCGAAAAATGGCCGTCAGAATTTGACCTTAAATGTACTAGTGGAAGGTGGGGGAGGGCAATAGAAAGAGAGAGAGAATAAGAGAGAGAAGGATAGGAGGAGAGAGGAAGATAAGGTGAGAGAGAGAGAGGGAGAGAGATAGGTGAGAATGGGGAGAGAGATTAGACGGGGTGTGTGTGTGTGTGAGAGAGAGAGAGAGAGTCCTACGACACCTTGCAACCCATTCGGAAGCCTAAGAGTACATATTAGGGTCTGTAAGGTGTCTTAAGGGGTCATATGACCTATTAATGACTCTTACAACCCCTTATCACACCTTACCACCCATTAGGAAGCCTAAGAGTACATCTTAGGGGTCATAATGTGTCTTAAGGGGTTCTAGGACCCATTAATGGATCCTACGACCCCTTATGACACCTTACAACCCATTAGGAAGCCTAAGAGTACATCATAGGAGTCGTAAGGTGTCTTAAGGGGTCTTAGTACCCATTAATGGGTCCTACAACCCCTTATGATACCTTACGACCCATTAGGAAGCCTAAGAGTATATCTTAGGGGTCGTAAGGTGTCTTAAGGGGTCCTAATATCCATTAATGGCTCCTATGAACCCTTATGACACCTTACAACCCATTAGGAAGCCTAAGAGTACATCTTAGGGGTAGTAAGAGGTCTTATGGTGTCCTAAGACACAATAATATGTCCTATGACCCCTTGAGACCCATTAATGTGTACTAGGAACCCTAAGATGTATTCTTAGGGTTCCTAAGGGGTCGTAAGGTGTCTTAAGGGGACCTAGGACCCATTAATGGGTCCTACAACCCCTTATGATACCTTAGAACCCATTAGGAAGCCTAAGAGTATATCTTAGGGCCTGTAAGGTGTCTTAAGGGGTCATAGGACCCATTAATGACTCCTACGGCTCCTTATGAACCCTTACAACCCCTTAGGAAGCCTAAGAGTACATATTAAGGGTTGTAAGGTGTCTTAAGGGGTCCTAAGACCCATTAATGGGTCTTACAACCCCTTATGACACCTTACAAACCATTAGGAAGCCTAAGAGTACATCTTAAGGGTCGTAAGGTGTCTTAAGGGGTCTTAGGACCAAAACCCCTTATCACACCTTACGACTCATTAGGAATCCTAAGAGTACATTTTAGGGGTCATAAGGTGTTTTAAGGGGTCCTACGACCCATTAATGGTTCCTACAACCTCTTATGACACCTTACGACCCATTAGGAAGCCTAATAATACATCTTAGGGGTTGTAAGGTGTCTTAAGGCGTCTTAGGACCCATTAATGGGTCCTACAACCCCTTATGACACCTTACAACCCATTAGGAAGCCTAAGAGTACATCTTAGGGGTTGCAAGGTGTCTAAAGGGGTCTTAGGATCCATTAATGGGTCCTATAACCCCTTATGACACGTTACGACTCATTATAAAGCCTAAGAGTATATCTTAGGGGTTGTAAGGTGTCTTAAGGGTTCCTATGACCCATTAATGGGTCCTACAACCCCTTGTGACACCTTATGACCCATTAGGAAGCCTAAGAGTACATCTTAGAGGTCGTAAGGTATCCTAAAGGGTCGTAGGGCACATTAATGGGTCCTAAGACACCTTATCACACCTTACGACCCATTAGGAATCCTAAGAGTACATCTTAAGGGTTGTAAGGTGTCTTAAGGGGTCCTAAGACCCATTAATGGGTCCTACAACCCCTCATGACACCTTACGACCCATTAGGAAGCCTAAGAGTACATCTTAGGGGTTGTAAGGTGTCTTAAGGGGTCTTAGGATCCATTAATTTGTCCTACGACCCCTTATGACACCTTACGACCCATTAGGAAGCCTAAGAGTACATCTTAGGAGTTGTAAGGTATCTTTAAGGGGTTTTAAGACCCATTAATGGGTCCAATGACCCCTTATGACACGTTACAACCCATTAGGAATCCTAAGAGTACATCTTAGGGGTCATAAGGTTTCTTAAGGTTTCCTAGGACCCATTAAAGGGTCATACAACCCCTTATGACACCTTATGATCCATTAGGAAGACTAAGATTACATCTTATGGGTAGTAAGGTGTTGTAAGGGGTCCTAGCATCTATTAATGCCTCTTACAAACCCTTATGACACCTTATGACCTATTAGGAAGCCTAAGAGTACATCTTAGGGGTCGTAAGGGGTCTTATGGTGTCCTAAGACATAGTAATATGTTCTATGACCCCTTGAGGCCCATTAATGTGTACTAGAAACTCTAAGATGTATTCTTAGGGTTCCTAAGGGGTCGTAAGGTGTCTTAAGGGGTCCTAGGACCCATTAATAGGTCATTTGACTCCTTATGACACCTTACGACCCATTAGGAAGAAAAAGAGTATATATTAGGGGTTGTAAGGTGTCTTAAGGGGTCTTATGACCTATAAATGGGTCCTACAACCCCTTATGGCACCTTACAACCAATTAGGAAGCCTAAGAGTACATATTAGGGGTCTTAAAGTGTCTTAAGGGGTCTTAGGACCCATTAATGGGTCCTACGACCCTTTATGACACCTTAGAACCCATTAGGAAGCCTAAGAGTACATCTTAGGGGTCAGAAGGTGTCTTAAGGGGTCATAAGACCTATTAATGGGTCCTATGACCCCTTGTGACACCTTACAACCCATTAGAAAACCTAAGAGTACATATTAGGGTTCATAAGGTGTCTTAAGGGATCTTAGGACCCATTAATGGGTCCTACGACACCTTATGACATGTTATGACCCATTAGGAAGCCTAAGAGTACATCTTAGGGGTCGTAAGGTATCTTAAGGGGTCCTAGGACCCATTAATGGATCCTACGACCCCTTATGACACCTTACAACCCATTAATCCTAAGAGTACATCTTAGGGCCCGTAAGGTGTCTTAAGGGGTCGTTAGACCCATTAATGACTCCTATGACTCTTAATGAACCCTTACAACCCCTTAGGAAGCCTAAGAGTACATCTTAGGGGTAGGGAAAGGGAAATAAAGAAAGAGTAAGAGAGTGAGAAGAATGAGAGAGAGAGAGAGAGAGAGAGAGAGAGCTCATTTTCACCCTCTCTCTCTATCTACCCTTATAATGATGTCACCCTTTATCTCTTCCTTTCTTACCCTTTCTCTCTCTCCTCCCTTGTCACTCCTCTCTCCTTTTATCATTTTGTGTTTCTAACATAGGGCATACACCCTATAGCATGTGCACATTTTAGTGCGTATGCACTATGCTCTTTTGGGGACCAAAAAGGAATTTGGCAGCTTTTTGGTCCCCCATCTTCGTGCATATACCCAATGTTGGAGCTAGGAATTAGATATGAAGATGAAGTTTCAAAGTTCATCAAAAATTTTGATTGGAAAAAAAGGACAAAGAAGGCATGAACAACTGATAAAGGGTAGTATATGTGTGTGTGATTTTTGTACCTGTTTAAGAAAGAAAACACTTCAATAGATCATTGCATTAGCTAAAAAGGGGTTAAATGAGCATATAAAACCAACTAATATTGACCTATTTCTTTTTAACTAATAAGAGTGTGATTCATAACATAATAGCCCTTAGATTATGCTACTATCAGTGACATATACGACTTAGCATGAAAGATTTGAATTAAAACAAGATTTTTAATCAATAAACATGCATACTACCTCTAAAAATGAACATTATAACTATGCATGAACATGAAATACTAAATTAAGTATGAATCTAGGCCAATACTAACAGCATAACAATGCATTCTTAATATGAGATGAAGGCTCCTTTGCTCTCAAAAATGTATTCTATTTATAGAAGAATGAGGAGAGAGAGGGGGGACAAGGTGCATTAATGAGTTGAGGGACTCATTAATGGTGGTGTAAGAAGAAATAAATGCCAAAGGCATTCAATAGGCATGGGGGAGACATGGGATTAAGGAATCTTCATTAATGGGGCATTAATGAAAGCCTTAAAGAAGAATGGGAAGGGTGTAAGAGGATGGCTTGAGAAAATGGACTTTGAGAAAGGAATCTTGAGATTCCTTGAATTTCTCAAGTGGGTGGAATTGTTAATAATTCCTTAATGGAATGTGACAACATTAGGAGGTGGGTTAGGATAGAATTAGGATTAGAATTAGATTAGGATGGGGTGAATAGGTTGGGCTAGGTTAGAACCCAGGGTAGAAGTGTTTGAGATAGGTTAGGTTGGGGTTTAGGGGAATATATAGATGAAATGAATTAAACTTATTTAATTCATTCAAAAATAGGATATTAATTATTTAAGCAATTAATTACTTTTTAATAATCAATAGGACTATAGCCATTTTAATTAAATTAATTAGGCTAGGGGAATGGGTTTATTTGCAAGTGAGCAATTGATTTAGGGGTTTATTTATTTCCTTTATAATTAAATACTATAGCCATATTTGAATTTGATTTAATTGGTTTGAATTGATTTGAATTGTATGGCTATAATAGTTAATATATTTCAGTGATAAAAATCACCTAGGACATTAAATTTGATTAAAATGAATTATGCCAAAGTAACATTGTCATGAAATAATTGGGGGTATGATCACACTTAGGGAAAATATGGTCCATAGTTGGAACAGACCAAATCCAGGTGGTTACATTTGCCCCTCTTTGAATTGATGTGCGAGTAGCGCATTGATTCAAAGAAAGTTTTTGATTTTTTTGACTTCAGAAAGATTGAGAATTCCGTTCTTGGTTGTCAAACGAGATGTTGATGAGATCAGTCTCACACTTGATTGAACTAAACTGATAGAATTGACCTTGAACTTGGTTGTCGTACAAAGGTCAATAAAAGATCTTAAAGATGCCAATTCTTAACTTGGTTGTCGTCCAAAGATTGGTAATACTAATTTTGAACTTGTTTGTCGTCCAAAAGTCGGTATGAAGCTGCCAGGAGTTTAGTAAGAATCTTTTAAAATGAGGGAACACAAAATATCCAGCTTATGAGAACCAAATATTTCTATTCAACAGTTCTGACTTAGTCGAAGAAACTGTTATGCCCCTAGTTTGTTTGATAACGAAGTCATTTTAATGTTGTTTTGAGAAAAAAATTTAATTGATGATAGTGTGATCATGCCCCCTCGGGAATGAAATCGAAGGAAAATAATAAAATCCCTTTGTTAAAATCATGTATCACTTGCAGGAAGCGGTTAGGGCAAGAAAGAATAGAGTAGAAGAAGTGGAAAAAGATGGTGTATTTAAAAATAAACACACGAGTACCAAGTTAACTATGTGAAAATGTGAGTGGTGAGACTTGATAAAATGATGTCAGACCAAGATTTATGATAAAATGTGCATTTTGACATATTCTTGGAACAAATGATGCAAATCTGCATTTTTTAGAACTGTCAAAAAAATGGCATTGTGTTGCGTAAAACACCTTAGGAACCTTTGATTTAGTTCCTGATTTATCAAAAGGAGAACATAAATGGAGTTTCAATTCCCTGGGAGAAGTTTTAGAACTCCTAAATAGCTCAAAAGACCAATATAAGCCTCAAAAATTACCATTTTACTATTCATTTTCACTTTTACCCATAGTAATTCTGAGAGCTCTGTAGAGAAGATGGTGGTCCATGTGAGGAAGCATAATTTTGAGATGAGTCATCGATACCAGTGCCTAGCCGACTACCCACCTCCAGTAAGTGCTCGAAAAACTACCTTGTGAATTTTGCAATTTTGAATTTCATGCATTTTTGTAGCTTTTACAGCCATTTCCATTTTGGGTCACATCTGGGATTCTGGATCACACCCTGTCAAACCCGCTTTGCATCCGATATTTCCTAGATCCCGTCATGTTCTTCCCGATTTTAGCATCGTATCTAGGATACTCTAGATCGCATCCAGTTGCCTGGTTTGTGTCTTGTTTTGAATTCAATTTTGGCTGTGTTTTGTACCCTATCTTTTTAGAATCATACCCGGCTTTTAGGGTCGCATCCCATATGTCAGGGGTTGCACCCAGTATACTCTGTCGTATCCTGTATATCTAGGATCACATCCCGTAAAAGTGATCGCACCCTGTCTATTCAGGATCGCATCTGGTTTGCAGACTTAGGAATTTATTCATTTTTGATCGATTTGTGTGTCGCGGACCTTGAATCACTTAGCTGAGCAGATGTCTACATCTTTTTTATAGATAGAATACTGATTTTATCTTTGAATGTGTCAAAAACAGGCATATTTTGAGGTAGTCTCTTTGAGAGGCACATATCCAGGTCAGGTGCTGGCCTTATCTGGACTACTTTTAGATGATGAGTGGGCGACAGTTATCCATTGTGGATTACGGTCTCTGATAGGTTTACCTGATATAGGGGTAAATAGAGGGTTGTTGATTGCTCTTGCCGAGAGATTGCACTCAGAGCACACACCTTCCATCTATCGACCGAGGAGATTACAGTGACTCTGGAGGACATATGGCAGATACTTCAGGTTCTGATTATTGGTCATGAGGTGCGCTCCGAGGTGACATTGGCCGTAGCGATTGGAGCGGCTCGCCAATATTTTTAGGATGACACTATTGATCATAGATACCTCTCATGGGACTATATGGTCAACCATTATGACTGATTATCTGTATACTTAGCAGGGTTGATAGGTGGCGTCTTGATGCCAAACAAAGGTCAGCATGGTTTTATGATCGGATGGGTAGACATGGTAGAGCAGATGGTTACCAAGAGACATAGATTTGCATGGGGTAGATGTTTTCTAGCCCATATATACCGACAGCTTCATGAGATAGTATATCATTATACCCAGAGCATGACTGTAGGTATATTGATTCTTCAGATCTCAGCCTGGGAGCACATCCCTGTTACACGGCCGATAGTTGATAGACATCGAGCACCAGAGAAAGCCTATGTATATATGTATGCTGGTCCTATTCAGCAGCCCCATATGGGAAAGGTAGAGTACTGGCGGTGGCTCTTTGATGATATGACTAAGGTCGTTTGGCGACCATATTTATATTGTGAGGAGTGGACCTCAGATGCTCGGCAGGTGCCATTTTTATTTCAGAGCAGGTACCTCATTGGGAGGACTAGATATGTTGTAGAGTGATTCATGATCTCCAAAGTGATGAGATAGTATGGTTGTCGATAGGGTAGGACTCAGGACATCACTATTTATGCCTAGATCTGAGATGAGGCACCATTGTGGGGTGCCCAGCTGAGTTACGAGACTGCCCATCAGGAGATTCGTGGCATGGTTGGAGTAGACTGGGACCTTTGCCTTGATGTAGCAGATGCAGATGTTTCTGATGGGTATGCTGTAGAGATGCTTCAGTATCTGTTTCCATGTTTTACAGTGATAGAGGAGCCCATTCCTCGCATTGAGGAGCCGATTAATTATGATCTGGATGAGCGTCCTGCCAGAGGGAGGGGAGGAGTATAGAGAGATAGAGGAAGAGGCTAAAATAGAGGGAGGGATGGAGGTTGAGATGGAGGGAGAGATGGGAGATGAACTCCTCCAGATGAGGGTGATGATGGCGGAGATGACAGGGGTGGTGGTGTTGTGGGTGGTCACGCAGAAGGTGCTAGTGGGAGCGGAGAGGGTCGACGGACTTGATTTAGACTTGTTTCTCCTAGGATAGATCCAGGGCCATTATTGACAGGAGAGTAGCAAAGGCAGAGGCAGCAGTAGCATAGACAGCCTGACAGAGGATAGGATAGATCACGGGATAGGCCATCTGGACAGGATTCAAGCAGGGGATCTTGCAGGGATGGTGACGCTCTGTTGCAGTCTGAGCAAGAGAGAGAGAGCAGTTGAGGGCACATATCACAGCACTAGAGGTGAGAGCCATAGTTGTATAGTCTATAATTTCCATATCAGAGGCCTTGCTTTCCGATAGGGACAGGTATATGGAGAGACTCTGAGCAGAGAGAGACATACAGGCATGTAAAACCACTCATCAGGGTCAGAGGGCTACATACTACTATGCTATTTATCATGCAGCAATGTCGAAGGGGCAGAGAGAGGTGTCATTTTCATGGTTGGCCCAGTAGTCTAAGGGGGAAATGCCTCCTCCACCTCCATTTGTACCTCCTCCTCCTCCTCCAGATCAGGGAGAGGGGGGAAGCCAGAGCTGAGATAGCCTGTCTTATTTTGTATATCTGAGTTTATATTATATATCTGGATCCTGCTGAGATCCTCTTTTTGCATATGACACATACACACACACACACACACACACACATATATATATATATATGATTCACTCTGACTCATTGATATGCTGATACTCTTTATGCCATATCTTGTTTGATTTGTACCATGTTCAGAAACATATATATATATATGCAGATTATGATCCTAATATGTTTTCATGATTGTCTCTTTGCTTTGATAGAGTTATTTGCACATGGGATGATATCTTGGTCTCTTAATGAGTTAGATTTAGATTATGACATCATTTTATGTATGTGTTGAGTTATCACTGATATAAATATGTTTCAAATGATATTATGTGAATATGCAAATGTATGTTTTTGAGTTTTTTTATATGCAATGTAAAATGTATGGATGCACTTTAGGATGTAAAAATAAAAATGCAATACATGGATGCTTTGTTTTTGTATTTTCCTGTTGATTCTTTTTATGCAATGCAAAATGTATGCTATGGATATGCAATGATATATATATTAGTAGTATGGATGAATGTAATTAACTTGGTTTTAGAAGAAGAAAAGAGATAGAAATCACTTTTTGAGCAAATATTCCCAAATGTTCTTATTTCCTTCAAAATGCAGCATGCAATATCTAAATGCAGCTATATGCAGACTCTTAGGACTTGTCACTGATTAGAAAATATTGCAACATTTTTATCATCATTGGGCACTTTTCAGAATGGATACCACCTAATAGTACAACCACCACTAATACCCACTAATATTATGACAATATGAATACTATGTTTTATTGAAATGTTAGAAATAGACTTAGGCATCAAGGTATAGAAGCCAGGATAACAAAATAGTCACCTTCCTTTTATTATCTCAGAATCTGTGTAAGGCAATATATTGAACCCACAATGACCTTGAAAATTCATATCCTTGGGTACATTATGCTTCGTATACCTTAGTGAGAATTTGAATCAGAAAATAGACAAAAAAATTGTTTCAAACTCACCGTAGTTTACACATAACAAAGATCGAGATATATGCAGCTATCCACCCATAGTGGCAGCTCTTACCATAAACATCCAAGTTAGGTGAAATTTATTTGAAACAATCACCATATGTAGAAAACCAAGAAAATGCCCCCTATCCTTGCGACTCTTAGTCTTTGCCCAGATGTCAAGGAGTAACTCAGAAGACATAACAACTATCAATTGTGAATCACGTAAATAAAATTCATAACTGCTTAGATGCCCCCAGTGAAAACATCATTAGGACATAAAAGAGTTGTGATCAATCCAAGACCAAACTGTGTTTAAGTAATACTATAGATTCATTTTTCAAGCACAGTATATATTCATCAACCAAAAAGTCAGATTTTAAGCAATATGTTTCCAATGTCTGTGTTCATCATTGTTCCTGTCTGCAATCCAAAGTAGGTTTTAGGAACACCATTAGTGCCATGTTTGTGTCATCCTTGTTTTGTGAAAGTGATAGTGGTAGTGAACATATCAGAAAGAAGTATATCATGAGACAAACCATCTATGATGACCTAGCAGACGCAACCTATCAGACTGGCAAAGATGCCCCCAGTGCAAAAATGACTTGATCCTAAGACAAAAATGTAGACAAAACCCAAGCGAGGATAAGATAGTTGTTTAGGAAACAAAGTCAGTGTTTTTAGCACAAGTGTAATTGTGAAGGCTTAGTATCAGTGATTTCTTTGATAGATGGAGTGTAGAACACAAGTGATGCCTGATTGCTAGGTTTTCACCACTTGGCAAGATCTTTTCTTTCTTTTTGCTACCAAGATACATGTTTGACCAGGTTGTCATCAAGGCACTTTTTTCTTTTTAAATTTTTTGCTATTTTTTCTTTTTTGAATGTTTTTGTAGTATCAAGGTGCCTGCTTGCCAGGTTTTCACCAAGGATACCCCTTTCTTCAAGACTTTTTCCACTATTTTTGGATTTCCTCAGGATCAATTTTCTGAATGTTTTTGGTATTTTGTGAGAACTATTTCACTGTACAGGCTCTGCTAGCCGAACATCAAGCGTAGAACTGATTCAAATGTAGAGTTTTGATAGGATCTGGAAGAACATCTCCCTCCGGTGTAGCTAGTTGATAAGCTCCAGTCCCAAAAGTAACAGTGATAACATAGGGTCCCAGCTAATTAGGTTCAAATTTTCCTTTCTGCTCTTTGTTAGGCTGGTTTTTAGGATTCTCTTTTAAGACAAGATCTCCCACTTCAAATTTGTGTGGTTTGACCTTCTTATTGTACCCTTTGGACATGCATTCTTGGTATACCTTCAGATGGTCAAACACCTGTTGTTTGCGCTCATCTAGTAGGTCTAAAGAATTTACCGGATCAATGCGGTACTGCTCATCAGTAACAAGACCTTGTAAAGATATCCGTAAAGAGGGGATTTCAACCTCAATAGGTAGGACCGCCTAAGCGCCATAGACTAGGGAAAATGGTGTGGCTCCAGTCAGTGTTCTAATGCTTGTTCTATAGGCCCGTAGTGCCAGATTCAGTTATAGATGTCAGTCTCTACCAGACTTACTCACAGTTCAGTGTAGGAATTTCAGGATATTTTTATTGGATGCCTCAGCTTGTCCATTACCTTGGGGGTAATAGATTAAGGAGCAGTGTTGAGTAATGTGGAACTGTTCACAAAGGTCATCAATATCTTGATTTTTAAATTGGCCACCATTGTCTGTTACAATTCAAGAGGGTATCCCATATCTACAAATAATGTAGTTCAGAATGAACACCTGTTTGCCAGTGGCTTTGATTAGCGGCACGGCCTCGACCCACTTTGTGAAATACTCAGTGGTCGTAATGATGAATTTGTGTCCATTTGAAGAGTTGGGATTTATTTGTCCAACCAAGTCAAAGGCCCATTGCTGAAATTCTTGATGAGGCCTTCCTTCATTTTTTTTCAGCATGTGTGTTTTATCTCTTTTTGGAGAGGGGTTTTTCCCACTGGGTTTTCTCCTTTATCTCCGGTTCGTAGAGATTTCCTTGTATTGGGTACCTGATCAGGCCTTGTTGCCGGGACCAATTTCTTTTGCTTTCATAGTTGTGCTAGGTTAGTTACCTCCTGAGCTTCGCTTAAGGGGGTGTTAGAGTAATAGTACATTTGTCTTTATAACTAAATCACTTCGGTTTAATTATTAAAGGTCGTTATTATTCTATTCACTTAAGCTTGTCATTTTTAGGTGCATAATAATTAATATGTTTATTAATTATTAATGCACAAACCTTGCTTTCTTTGGCTTTAGGGTTTCTCACCTTATATGCCATTTTTGTAATTATTATACTTCACTTTTTTTTTTTGAGAAATATAATTTTGCTCTCACTCCGCTGAGATTTTTCTAAGGCTTCTGTCTTTGTGGTTTCCATTCAGCATTAAGTATTTTCATGTAGGTCTTCTTGGCAAGCTGTGAAGTTGGATTTCTTAACTTCTACATGGTATCAGAGCCACCTTGTCGCTGCCTGGTTTGAAGGTTTTTTGAAGCCACGATTCAAAGACGACAGCCACAGCTTCTCTGGGGTTTTTCTATCACTTTGAAGGAGGCACTATTTTCTGGAGCTATTTGAGCAAAAACAGACTCCACCATTGCGTTCAGAAGGCCCGAGAGAGTAAAAACACCTATAAGGTTCAACCATTTTGGTCACAGTGACCTCATAAAAAAAATTTAGCCTCCCAGGTCGTACGGGCACAGTTTTCAAGAAAAAAAATCAAAAAAATTTAAAAAAAAATGCATTTCTAACATTTTTTTTGGGCTGCCGGAGCGCGCCGCCAACGCGCCACCCCGCCACCACCGCCGCCCGGCCTCTCGCCGGTGCGCCACCCTCCGGCCCCGCGACCACCGGTAGAGCTGTCTGCACCACCAGCGCCGCCGCCCGCCCCTGTGCCACCACCCGGGAGTGGCTGCCACCAGCGGTCGCCGCCAACCTACCACCACAGCCTACAGGTGATGGTGCTGACATCACCCTGACGTCAGCCCTCCCGGCAAATTATTTTCTGGCAAAATTTGAATTTTTTTCGACGGCTTTTGGCATTTTCCGGTGACTAGAAAAATTTTCCAGCAACAGCCTTGACGGCCGTCAAATTTAACTTCGGCAGCTGTGACGGTCATTTGGACGTCAAATTTTTTGTCGTCTGTGTGTTTTTCTAGAGAGTTATTTTTCAGAGGGATACTTGGTTTTTTTACCGTAACTTGAGCATATAGTTTCTGTTTTTGAAAAAAAAAATATCGCCAGAAAGGTGTTTCCGAGCCGAACGTGACGATGATGGTCTTTTTTGTTGATTCAATCATTTGAGCTCCTATTTTTGGTATTAAAGTAGAGGCTTCATTTTTCTCCCTCTCTGCATCTGGCGTTCAGGTTTTTTCCTAGTTTTTCGTGCTTTCAGTAATTGATTCTTTGTTGTACGGTGGTTAGAATCATACATTGTGGGGGGATTTTTTTTCTTTCTATCATTTACTTTCAGAAAATGACCCTTCTACTTTCATCTTTTTCTTCTCTCAAATGTCAGACCCCTCTGTGGTCTGGCTAACACCACATAATTACCACACCTGGAAAGCACACATGACTAGGCTACTCATTTCATGTGGCTTATGGTCATGCCTAGATGAAAATAAACCTGTCTTACAGCGTCCTTTTGAGGTCCTTCAGCACAGGAATAAGATGGATGAAGCCATGGGCTTGATTGCACTGAACATTTCTAACAGTTTCCTCTTTCACCTGGATGGTTTGAAAACTCCTAGGGCCATTCGGGGCAAGTTTTTAGATTTATTTGGCATAGTGAATGAGTTCTAGGCACTACAACTTGATGCAGAGCTGACCACTTTGACACCTACCAGCTTTCCCACCATTGATGACTTCTTGATGAAGTTCAAGTCTCTGCGCTTAGTTTTGCAGGAATGTGGGAAAACCAAGACAGATGATGAGTGTATCTTCTTGATACTCTCAAAGTTGCAAGGACAATATCAGATCTTCTCTTCCACTTTCTACTCCACCATGGATGCTTTGGGTGCTAGACACACCATGCCTTCTTTTGAGACATTTTGTGATCGGTTGACAAGGGAACAGGCAAAGATCTAACAGATGGATGCTTCTGGCTCTTCTAGCCAAGCATTGGTTACTCGGTCTTCACAGGGGAAACCAAAATAGAAAGGCAAACCGAAGAAAGATTCTGCAGGCAATGAGTCTTCCTCCAAACCTACATAGAAAAATGATTCAAACCTCCATCTAACCCTTCCAAGGGTAAATCTTCTTCAAAGTCTACTGAGTCTACCTCCAAGACTAAGAAGAAATCAGTTGAGACTTGTAGCTTTTGTGGCAAGGATGGACATCTCGTTTCTAGGTGTTGGAAACATTTGGAGGCTTTAGAGGAAGCCATGCTGGAGCATCACATTTTAGCTCCTCGGTCCACATCCTCCCTTGCAGGGAAAGGTCATGCTCTTACTGCACAAGCTACGACTTCTGGGCCCACCTAGATTCTTGATTTCGGTGCTTCTCACCACATGACACACACTCAGCAGTTGGTCACCTCACTTGCCCCTTGTGCTACTTCATAGATTACTATTGGGAACTCATCTCATCTTTCTATTTTGGGTTCTAGTTCTGTTGCATTAGCTGGGGGTTCTCTTCAGGATGTTCTCTTTGTCCTTGACATTTCAACGAACCTACTATCTATCTATCAAATTTTCCACTCTGGCTCTGGTAAGACAGTTGAGTTCTCACCACATGATGTGGTTATTAGGGACTTACATGATTCTGACATGATTGTGGCTACTGGGAGTGTTGACACTGCATCCCGCCTATACAGATTTGATGGATTTGAGTCTTCTGCTGGCACAGGTTCCTATCTTATAGCACATGCAGATTCAATGAGCAGACTTTGGCATGAGCATTTGGGCCATGTCAATTATAGATATCATCAACAGATGAGCACACAAGCACTTGTTCTTGGGCTTCCACAGATTACTTGCACTAATGGGGTTTGTCAGGGTTATGTTCTTGGCAAACAACACAGGGATCATTTTCCTCACGGATGGGCTACTTGTGCTTTGGCACCATTGGAGTTGATTCATAGTGACCTCATGTCATTTCCCACTCCTTTTTTTGGTGCCAGACATGTGCTCACTTTCATTCATGACTTCTCCAGGCGCACATGGGTGTACTTTTTTAAGTACAAGTCTGATGTCTTTGATTCATTTTGAGTCTTTAAGACATTTTTGGAGAAGAAATCTGGTCTTTCTATTCACTAGATATGCACAGATAATGGGGGGGAGTATGTGAACCAAGCTTTCAGGGATTTTTTCTCTGAACATGGTCTTCAGCATCATTTTTCAATGCCCTACACCCCTCAGCAGAACGGTTTGGCAGAGAGAAAGAATAAAACACTTCGGGAGATGGCTAATTGTATGATACAGTCCAGGTCCATGGATTCATCTTTTTGGGCAGAGGAAGTCAATTGTGCCAACTATATTTAGAATCAGATGCCTCACAAGGCAGTTTGACATATGACTCCTGAGGAGGCTTGGTCTCATGTCAAGCCTGATGTATCTTCATTTCGAGTTTTTGGTAGTGAAGCATGGGCATTTGTGCCTGATGCTCAGAGGAGAGTGATGGAGCAGAAGAGCCAACACCTCATTTTTGTTGGCTACTATGAGGATGTTAAGGCATACAGGTTGTTTGATCCTGATTCCAGAGAGTTCCTATTTTGACGGGATGTCCAGTTTGATGAGCGCCTTCCTGCAGTAGATACCTCACTTCCAGAGTCTACTTCACTTACCACTACTCCCTCATCTCTTCCATCTTTGTTTTAGGATGATGAGGATGATGATCTTGGTGATCCCCATTTACCTCCACCACAGGATCCTCAAAAAATGCCTTGATGGGATCGTGTTATAGTTGATGTTGTAGGATCTCTGGCTGGTGACCCTTCCACTTCCCGTCGCACCCGGTCTCATATTGTGGGTTCTAGTCTTCTGAGTCATGCTATATGTGGTGATCCTCAGACATTTGGGGCAGCGACAGGACACACTGAGTGGGATAGTGCTATGGAGGAGGAGTATTCTTCTTTGATGAAGAATCATACTTGGGATCTTTGTTCTCTTCCTAAGGGAAGAAAGTTAGTGCGATGCAAGTGGTTGTATCATACTAAGTTTGATGCTGATGGTTCTATAGATAAGTACAAGGCACATCTTGTTGCGAAGGGTTTTCACAGGTTGAGGGTATTGATTACACTTAGACATTTGCCCCTGTCGCCAAGATGAACTCTATTCACCTTGTCTTATCCCTCACAACCTCTCAGGGATGGCCCATTTTTCAGATGGATGTGAAGAGTGCTTTCTTGCACGGTGATCTTACTGAGGAGATTTACATGGAGCATCCTCAGGGATTTTTGCAGGATTCCTCCTTGGTTTTCAAACTTCAGCGTTCTTTGTATGATCTCAAACAGGCCCCTCAGGCTTGGTATGAGAAGATGGACTCCTTTTTGCTTTCTACAGGATTCACACGCTGTCATTCCGATCCTACAGTCTACATTCAGTGTCTTGAGGATGAGGTTTTGATCCTTGTTCTATATGTCGATGACCTTCTCATCATAGGTATCTCATCTTCTATGATTCAGGATGTTCAGCGCGCATTGATGGAGCAGTTTGAGATGACAGACCTTGGTCTATTACACTTCTTTTTGGGTCTGCAGATTATTCATTCCCCTGCTGGGATCTTTGTTTACCAGTAGAAGTATGCTCTTGACATGCTTTAGTGCTTTGATATGCTTGATTGCAAGCCTAATCCCACACCTTTTTATTCTGGTGTTACTTTGTCTACCTCTTGCACTTCTCCCTCAGTGGATGCTACATTGTATCGGTAGTTGGTTGGCAGTTTGTTATACCTGACACACACTCGTCCTAATCTCTCCTTTGCAATTGGTCTAGTCTCTCGGTTCTCACATGAGCCTCATGAGAGTCATTGGCAAGCTGCCAAGCATATTTTGAGATACATTCAGGGCACACTTATGTATGGCATTCACTACACATCAGGGGCTTCTCACATTGTTGGCTACACTGACTCAGATTGGGCTAGTGATGTTGATGATCGGAAGTCTACTTCTGGCTTTGTCTTTTGTCTTGGCTCTAGTCCTATCACATGGTCATGCAAGAAGCAGAATGCTTGAGCACTTTCATCTACAGAGGCTAAGTACAGAGCAGAAGTGCATGCTAGTCAAGAGATTTTATGGCTTTGGCAATTGATGAGTGATTTTGGTTTTCCTCCTGATCATCCCACTGTTATGTGGTGCAATAATCAGAGTGCTATTCACATTTCCTGCAACCCGGTGGAGCATCAGTGCACCAAACACATTGAGCTTCATATGCATTTCATCCATCAGGAGATTCAGGATGGTGTTCTCACTTTGGAGTACATTCCCACTGACGTGCAAGTTGCTGACATCTTCACCAAACCCTTTGCATCTCCGCGCTATCTTTAGTTGCGTTCTATGCTTGGGGTGATGGAAGTTTTCCTTGGGGGGTCTTGATGAGGCCTTCCTTCCTTCATGTTTTTTTCAGCATGTGTGTTTTATCTCTTTTTGGAGAGGGGTTTTTCCCACTGGGTTTTCTCCTTTATCTCTGGTTCATAGAAATTTCCTTGTATTGGGTACCTGAATAGGCCTTGTTGTCAGGACCCATTTCTTTTGCTTTCATAGCTGTGCTAGGTTAGTTACCTCCTAAGCTTCGCTTAAGGGGGGGTGTTAGAGTAATAGTACATTTGTCTTTATAATTAAATCACTTCAGTTTAATTTTTTTTTTGGAAATATAATTTTTCTCTCACTTCGCTGAGATTTTTCCAAGGCTTCTGTCTCTGTTGTTTCCATTCAGCATTAGGTATTTGCATGCAGGTGTTCTTGGCGAGCTGTGAAGTTGGATTTCTCAACTTCTACAGAAATGGCCAATGTGTAATAAATAGTATAAGTTCTCTGGCAGGAGCATGGATGAGATTTCCATGTGTCTGGCATTTATGACATGTTTTCAAGAATTGAATAGCATCTTTCTCCATGGTAGGCCAGTAATAGCCTACTCTAAGCAATTTTTTTGCCAATAAAAATTTGTTTAAGTGTGATCCACATATACCTTCATTGACTTCTTTTAATGCGAGATCAGACTCTTCAAGTTCTAAACACCTAAGAAGTGTACCGTCAAGACCTCATCAATATAAGTTATTAGTTACGAGGACATAACACGATGTTTTCTTAATCAGGGCTCTTTTCTCATTTCTGGATAGATTGTTAGGGATGGTTTGGTCAAATAAGTAAGCAATGATATTAGCATGCCGAGATTGGTTTGGGGTGCTCAAAGCACAGATTACTTAGTATTCAGGGGTATAAAAGGTAGGATAGGAGAGTTCTTCCACCAAGAATTCATAGAGGAATTGATGTTCTTCCAGTTGTATCATGGATGCTAAGGTAGCCATAGAATCTGTATCTTTATTCTCTGATTTTGGTATCTGCTGGAAGGTGACGAAGACAAAGTACATCTTCAGGTCATCAACTAGTTGCTTGTAGGGCATCAACTTCTCATATTTTGTTTGATACTCCCCATTTACCTAATTGATAATTAGTTGGGAGTCACCATATATGTGTAACTCTACAATCTTCCACTCCATAGCGAGCTTAAGACCGTTTACCAATGCTTCATATTCTAAAATATTGTTGGTGCATGGAAACATCAATTTGTAAGATTTGGGAATCTTGTAACCCGGAGGAGTTATGAATAGGAACCCTTCTCCAGAGCCTTGTTGAGTGAATGAACCATCAAAGTACATCTTCCATGGATATTCAGTTAGATGCATGATTGTTTCATTAGGGAATTCAATCGTTAAAGGTTCATCATCCTGGAGTGGTGAATCATCCAATTGATCTGCAAGGACTTGTCCTTTAATAGCTCTCTTTTCTATGTATTCAATGACAAACTCACTTAGAATCAAGACCCATTTTTCCAAACATCCTGTTAATTTTGTTCTGCTTAGGAGATATTTTAAAGGATCTATCTTAGCAATGAGCTTTACAGTATGTGCCAGCATGTAGTGTCTTAATTTTTGTGATGTGAAGACGACTGCTAAGCATGCTTTCTCAATAATGTTGTAATTGAGCTCATAAGTGACTAGTGTTCTACTAATGTAGTAGATAGCTCTTTCCTTTTTTGTTTCATCCTCTTGTGCTAGCAATACGCCTAGGGATGTAGTTGTAGATGAAATGTATAGGAGTAAGGGCTTTCCATGAATAGGCACCATAAGAATAGGATGAGTAGCTAGGTATCCTTTCAATTCCCTAAAGTTTGCTTCATAGTGTTCATCCCATTTGAAGGTAACCCCTTTATGTAGTAATTTAGTAAAGGGTTTGTGCCCTATCTACAAGTTGTGACTTGAATCTCCTGATTGACTAGAGTCTCCCTTGTAGTGTCCTCATTTGACTGATGTTGCATGGAGGGGCCATCTCTAGAATAGATTTCACCTTTGCAGGATCTACCTCAATTCCCTTTGTTGAAACAATGAATCCTAGGAGCTTCCCTGATTGGGCCCCAAAGGCACATTTCTTTGGGTTGAGCCTGAGTTGGAACTATTCCATATGATCCAATATCTTTCTTAAGTCATCAATGTGAGTACCTCTTTCTTTGGATTTGGCCAATGTGTCATCCACATATTCCTCCATGTTCTTGTGCATCATGTCATGGAATATAGTTGTCATGGCTCTTTGATATGTGGCACCTACATTCTTTAACCCAAATGGCATGACATTCTAGAAAAAGGTGCCCCATACGCATGTAAATGTAGTTTTCTCTTGATCCTCAGGGGCAATTTTGATTTGATTATAGCCCGAGAATCCATCCATTAATGAATACATCTGGTAGCCTTTTGTGAGGTCTATGATCATGTCAATGTTAGGTAGAGGGAAGTCATCTTTTGAACATGCTTTGTTTAAGTCTCTGAAGTCCATACAAATCCTGATAGATTTATCAATTTTAGACACGGGGACCACATTGGAGATCCATCCTGCATAGGCAATGACTCTAATAAATCTGGCTTTCAACAATTTGTCTAGCTTTGCTTTTACTAATAATGCAACATGAGGATGCATCTTTCTAAGTTTTTGTTTCACGGGCTTGATCTCGGGAGCTATAGATAAGTGGTGCATGATTAGATTAGGATCCAGCCCTGGCATATCGGTATAAGACCATGCAAAGTTGATTTTCTTTTCCCTCAAGAGCTCTGTGAACTGTGTCTTCTCCTCTTCTGACAAATATTGTGCAAGGTGGACTATTTGAGGATTTTCAATAGTGCCCAAATTTACTGGTTGCGTTGGTTCAATCAGTACTGAAGACCTTTCCTGAAAGTGTTTGGGGAGGATATCAAGAATCCCATCCTTTGGCCCCTCTGAGAGGTTTTCACCATTGGATAAATCTTTTCTTTTTACTATTTTAGGATTTGATACTGCCATAAAGTTGTTTTCACCATCAGTCCTCTTTTTCTTTTTATTTTTCAATTTTTGACTGAGAAACCTGATATCCTCATGTGACATGTTCTTGCTCCTTGCATTGGTGGAAGAAGGGTAAGGTTCACAAGCATTGACATAGCAAGCTAGGGTATAGTCATTAGGAAAGTTGAGGATAGGCATAGGATCTGTCGCAGTCCAATCAATTAGGTCTGGAAGTATCAATGATAGGGAATCAGACTCTGGGAAGGATAGCATCACGACTATTAACTAATAGGACATATTCTATTAAGTTAATTTCTTTAATGTTTAGATCAATAAGAGTGAGATCATTATAAAAAGGGTCATTGTTAGTCATATGTGGACCAAAATCTAGTGACTCATCAGTAGAAATCTCATCATCATCTCTCTGTAAAAGGATGCTTCTTGCTTGTAGCCTCTGAAATTCTTCTAGACTTATGTAATCACCAGTTTCTTCATCAATGATCGGGGGAAGGAACTCTTCTTCCGCTTTAGGATTATCAGTGTCGTTGGGAGTAGTGTTGGGCTATTCGTGAGGAGATGAGGGTGCCAAAAACATGTGAATTGTATCTATTCCAATATGTTCAGTGGCAATAGATAGCTGATCCCATTCATAATCATGAGAGTTGGTGACCTCATCATCGGATCTATTTAAGTATTCAACAATGCTAATTTGATGTACCCGATTAGCTACCTGTGGTTCAAAGTGGGGTAGATCAAGGATATGTGAAACCGTGACCAATTGCCCCCAGTTAGGATGTAAATCCTATTGTCAGGGTGTGTCTTGAGTAACTGTTGCTATCAATGATATCTCTGGACAGGCTGTTGTTGTGTCTCCTACCTCTTGAATGGGAGGTTGTGCTAACAAAGGGGTGTGAAGATCTTGTGGTACCTCAAAGCTGGGTACATAGTGTTCTCCTTGGTAGTTGGGATCCTTTGTGCCAATGTGTAATAACCCTTCATAGGACCACTGCTCTAGTTCATCTATTTCATCACTCCCTTTGTCTGAGGTTGGACTGTCTTTAGAAGCAGGTTTATCAGTTTTGGTATTAAAATCCAGTCTTGTTTTGTCTCTGGTATTCCATAATTCCATGGGTATAGGCTCAATAAGCCCTCATCCTATGTTATTTAGAGGTCCCTTTCCTTTATAACCCATCTATTTGAGGAAATCATATCCCTTTCCATAGTGTTCAGGGGATATCTCTACATGTTTGACCTCAGCTTCCACCGGTTCTCCTTTGTAAAGCCAGTCCAAGACTGCTTGTTCTTCTATGTTATCTGAAGAAGATGTGGATGCCTTTATCATGTCAGTTGCTTTGTGCACTTCTAGCTCCTTGGATGTAGTAGGTGTGAATGTCGAGGAAGGTTTTCCATAGGATCTTGGTGATACTAAAAGTTTTGTCAGTGATGGAGTCAGGTCCAATTTGTATTCTCCCATACCTATTTCTTCAAGTTTTAAGGTTTTGCCAAAACTCTTCATAACCATGTCCTTGGTAGTTTTAGGAGTGATTGCATCCATAGCCTCTTTGTTATGCGGGATCATACTACCTGCTTTGATATTGTTACAAGTATAGTTAACATCTGCAGGAATCGTCACTTCCACCCCATTATGTGGGAACTTTATGCACTGGTGATAAGTGGATGGTGTAGCTTGCATTTTGTGAATCCATGGTCTCCCCAACAAGATATTGTAGGCCATGGGTATATCCAGAACTTGAAAAATGAAATTCTTCTCAATTGGTCCCACCTGGATAGGTAGAACAATAAGACCTTTAGAAGATCTTTCTTCCTCATCATAAGCTTTGATAGTTATTTTGCTTCTAGAGTCAATTGTCTATTCTGAGAGACCCAGTCTCTTGATTAGATCAAGTGTACAGATATTCAATCTTGTGCCTCCATCTATCAACACTCGTCGAACATGAGATTTATGAATAAGGAATCCGATATGGAGGGGTTGATTATGTGGATGTGTCAATGACTTATCATCCTCTTCAAAAAAGAGAGGTAATGTGGCGCTGAGATGTGATTGACCATCGCTTGGAATTTGTCTATATCAATATCCTTTTGGACATTAGCAGCATGTAGAGCTTGATCTAGGATTTCCCTATGTAATGTGGATATTTTGAGCAACTCAAAGATGGAAATTTTGGCAGAGGTTCGTTGCAATTGATCTACCAAGTCATACTTTGCTCCAGGAATAGTAACCACATGTTTTGCTGTAGGATTGGGGATAGTCATGGTGGGAACCTTGGACATTGATGCTGGTTTTGGGGGTCCTTTGATTGTGACCTGTGCTTGGCTCTGTGTTACTGAATTTGAGTGGAATGAAACACCTTTGATTGTGACCATATTGATTGATTCAATTTTAACGTCTATCATATTAATCAGATTGTCATTACTGGAATAGGTGTAGTTCACTTCATTACTCTTCCCTTTAGATGTTTCTCCTTTGTCGTAATTAGGAAATGGTTTATTGAATGCTATATGATCCTCATTGGTAGTGTGTCCATCCACTTTGATCTTATCACCTTCAATGAGGTCTTGAATGACATGTTTAAGTTTAAGGCTATTATTAGTTTTGTGTCCCTTGTTTTTGTGGAAGACACAATAGAAATTATCATCCCACCACCGTGGTTTGACCGGTGGTTCCCAGGGTTTTGAATCAGGAATTGTGAGAAGCTTGTTATCCAATAGAGTCTTCAAAATAGTCTCGAGAGGTTATCCCAAAGGAGTAAATGTTCTTTGAGGTTTTGAAGTCCATGGCCATCCTTTACCATTATCATTTTTTGTTTTGGGTATGGGACTCGTGACCTTGGCGTCTTTGCTTTCCTGCATGCTATTAGTTAGATTGAACACCTCAGGTTTAGGGTTAATGTTAGAGGCGTCAACCACTCCGTCATTGACAACATTCTTGTTTTGCTTCCACCATTTAGGCTTGGAGTTGTTGGTTTTGTTTTCATTTTGAAGGGTGATCTCCCCCCTTTTGACCATGACTTCCTCGATGTGTAGGGAATTTTTAATCATTCTGTCAAAGCTTGGTGAGTCTTGCATTTGTAATGCATAGTTCAATTCAGGCACCAGGTTATTAACAAAGATTTCCATCTTCTCTGATTTGGGAATGGCCCTTGAATATCATGCAAAGATCTTCCCCCATCTTTGTAGGAAGTGTGTAAATGATTCACCAGTATTTTGTTTAGTATTACATAGGTCCATCATATTCACATCATGTTGGATGTTGTAGGAGTAGTGTTGGATAAAGCGTTGAATTAACTCCTCAAATGTTTTGACCTTAGGGTTCAGTTTTGAGAACCACTCCATGGCATTACCTCCTAGACTTCCTAGAAATAGTCGCATGAGGTATGTAGGTTTGTGCATGTATTCTATGCTCAGAGCACAGAATTCCCTTACATGATCATGTGGGTCAGTTTCTCCTATGTATTTTTCATACTTTGGTCTTGCCATATTAGGAGGAGATGGGATCATAGTAATACTCTTATCAAAGGGGAATGGACAAATGGAGTCCAAAGAGTATGGTGATTTTGATTTAGCCTTCTCTTGTTTGAGATTTGTAAGCTCGATTTGCATCATTGTGAGTTGTTTGGTAAGGATAGATATAGGAGTTGGTACCTCCTTTTCTTTGAGTTGTTCCACATCGTAATCCTTAGGTAATTTGACGCCCATGGAGGCTAGATGGAGGAAGTATTTCTCTTTATCCTCATCAATCATTATTTCCATTATTTTATGGAACCTCTTGCTTTGTTTGCATTTTTCATATTCTTCTTTAGTGATTTCATTCTCACTACCAGACTCAAATAAAGGATAGTCAAACATGGGTTCTTCTTCCTCATTCGTATCTTCAGGCTTTTGGTTTTTTCCATTATTATATTCCTCAAAAGCCTCACTCCATCTGTGAGTGTCACTATCCATTTGTGGAGAGTCTAGATCGAGTAGGGAACTACGAGATGTTTCCCCTTGAAAGTGTGGTGTTTTAGGAGGCACTTTTGATCCTTTAGATGTGTACTTGTCGCGTCTTGTGTTAACCATGAAGTTGTGTCTCAACTTTCATCAATGTTTCCCAAGAGTGTTAGGTAGAGCCTCAAATCATCCAAGTGAGTGTGTCTAGGTGGAAGTATTGTTCGATTTTTGGTGGAAGTAAATGATTCCAGCATTAGAGGGTTAGAGTGCCCTGATAGTGAGATGGGAACCAAGTGTTTGTAAGAAGTGAATAGACCACATGTATTGAGACAGATTATGAGAAATTGATAAGACATACAAGGTGGATATCTGAAAAAGTGTTTTGAAATAACGACAGAGAGACCAGAAAAGACCACAGGGATAGACTAAAGAGCCAAAAGGGTACCCAAATCAACTAAGAATTTCTAAGAAGCTATCTTGTAAATTCCCATTGTCCTAGATGCGAGCTCCCAAATGCGAGCTTCTGATGACACCAGATGCAAGCCTAAACCCTAGATGCGATTGTGTGCTAACCAAATGCGAGCCAGGATACCAGATGTGATCCTAAATACCAGATGCGATCCTAAATACCAGATGCGATACAAGACATACAGGATGCGATTTTCTGATGCCTCTATCAATTTTGATCAGTTCTGAAAAGTTTATTTTGGAAGTGCGTGAAGTTTGTCTGATTGTAGTTTGATTTTTGAGACCCGTCGGTGAGTGAAAAATACATGTGTTGATCTAGGATTGAATGTTTTTGTTTGTTTGAAGATGTTATCTTTTTAATGATTTTTCAAATACATCAAACAGATTTTCATTTTTAGGAGGGTGAAATAGACACTCATATTTTTCCTATTCTCTAGGTGGAGGATAAAAATCTTTGCTCATTGACTTAGGTACACACTCAAATGCTAATCAGAATATAGCCATCACCAAGCACGCAATAGCTCCAGTCATGATGTTGTATTAGCCGACTCCAAATGCAATTGAGGGCATGATATGATGAGTGTATTGGGGCAATTAATTTTTTCCTTGCACAAATATTATCACCCTTTCAGGAGTGAATCAAGAATTCTTTCAGTTGAAAATATTGTCTATTATTGGGCAATCCGTTCGAAACCGTCCCCCATAGAATTGCACAAGGCAAAATTGAGGCGTACAGACCTATGAGTACCTAAATATGTGTAGTCTTGCAAGCAAGATTCAAGCAGCTCCGCTCTACACATACCCAAGCATGTTCAAGGAATGATGTCAAAATTCCATGAACAAAATCGGCTCCGTCTTCCGAGGCTTTAGCCTACAAGGAAGCAATTAGTTTATAGTGAGTTGGAAGGGTTGGCGTAAAACCTGTCCTCACTTGGGTCGTTCCCGGGAGATTTTTTCCTCAACTAGCAAGCCCTCTACTATTAAATATGTGTACAAAGGATTGGCGAGCTTTAGATGTCTGGATTTCTGATTCTTCCGAAGAAGAAGAGCATACTCTCCTAATCTAAGTCATTTTCTCCTAAAACAAAATCAAGCAAACAGTTCATTCCCTCAAGCAATGTTGTGCTTGATTTAAGATGTTCCTATTTAATGAAAACATGATGCTTGAAGATAAAGTTTGCCTTTGTTCATTTAACCGCAATATTTAATGAGTTTTCTTGTTCAATTTTTGTGTCCCAAAAGAAGTTATACAATGTAGTTGTTCATTTATCCCACAATATTTAAATGCTTTGTGTTTGTTCAATTACCGATCCAAAAGAATTATACGATGTGATTTCTTGTTCAGTTAACTCCAAATTCCTTTCAACCCATAAAATGATGTGTGAGTTTTTTATTTTCCTTAAAAGGAAAAGAGCATAGTCCTCTAGTCAGTTTAGTGATAGATTGGAAAATGTTCTTTAGTTTTTTAAAGCGAGTAAACAGAAGTCAAGATGGGGGTTGGAAAACCTGAAAAAAAACACAAGTTAGTATCTTTCATTCAACTTCCAAGAAGATCCTTTGATGCAACCTGCAAGCACTGGTTAAGCTGTGAAGAGACCAAAGAAATCAAACATGTAAACGTTAGTGGTTAGACTAGGAAGTTCTCAAAAAAAATTCCCAGATGCGACCCATAAATACAACAAATGACACAGAAACCAGATGTGACTTTCCTTACCAGATGCGATTGAATGCTCCCTAGATGTTATCCTAAACCAAAAATGATCTGGGAAATCCCAGATGCGAGCCTCATTTTCTGCGGTGCAAGGGCGTATCCTGGATGCGATCCATAATGACCAAAAATGACTCTGTAATAGGATCCTGTGCATGCAAATTAGTGAAAAATTGATTCAAAATGAGGCCAAGTTGGAAATTGTGCCCCACGTTGGGCGCCAAAAATATGTGGTTGATTTTTGTACCTATTTAAGAAAGACACAACACTTCAATAGATCATTGCATTAGCTAAAAAGGGGTTAAATGAGCATATAAAACCAACTAATATCGACCTATTGCTTTCTAACTAAGAAGAGTGTGATTCATAACATAATAGCCCTCAGATTATGCTACTATCAGTGACATATACGACTTAGCATGAAATATTTGAATTAAAACAAGATTTTTAATCAATAAACAATCATACTACCTCTAAAAATGAACATTATAACTATGCATGAACATGAAAGACTAAATGAAATATGAATCTAGGCCAATACTAACAGCATAACAATGCATTCTTAATATGAGATGAAGGCTCCTTTGCTCTCAAAAATGTCTTCTATTTATAGAAGAATGAGGAGAGAGAGGGGGGACAAGGTGCATTAATGAGTTGAGGGACTCATTAATGGTGGTGTAAGAAGAAATAAATGTCAAAGGCATTCAATAGGCATGGGGGAGACATGGGCTTAAGGAATATTCATTAATGAGGCATTAATGAAAGCCTTAAAGAAGAATGGGAAGGGTGTAAGAGGATGGCTTGAGAAAATGGACTTTGAGAAAGGAATCTTGAGATTCCTTGACTTTCTCAAGTGGGTGGAGTTGTTAATCATTCCTTAATGGAATGTGACAACATTAGGAGGTGGGTTAGGATAGAATTAGGATTAGAATTAGATTAGCTGGGGTGAATAGGTTGGGATAGGTTAGAACCTAGGGTAGAAGTGGTTGAGATAGGTTAGGTTGGGGTTTAGGGGAATATAAATGAAATGAATTAAACTTATTTAATTCATTCAAAAATAGGATATTAATTATTTAAATAATTAATTTTTTTTTAATAATCAATAGGACTATAGCCACTTTAATTAAATTAATTAGGCTAGGGGAATGGGTTTATTTGCAAGTGAGCAATTGATTTAGGGGTTTATTTAATTCCTTTATAATTAAATACTATAGCCATATTTGAATTTGATTTAATTGGTTTGAATTGATTTGAATTGTATGGCTATAATAGTTAATATATTTCAGTGATAAAAATCACCTAGGACATTAAATTTGATTAAAATGAATTATGCCAAAGTAACATTGTTATGACATAATTGGGGGTATGATCACACTTAGGGAAAATAGGGTCCATAGTTGGAACAAACCAAATCCAGGTGGTTACAGTATATATGAGATGGAAATAGAAAGGAATAAAACAAGTTTAGAAAAAATTTAAAAAAAAATCGAAGGAGAGGAGATGGAAATTGCATGGATGTGGGAAAGGAGTGGATATAGAGACATGGGGATGAAGAAGGGAAGTCATAACTACCATCAAACTCTACAAATTTGAAAAGTAGGGAAACAAGGGAACACAAAAATGAAAAAATATGGAAGACAATGATAGGTCGTGATAAGAAATGTAAGTTTGAATGTTCCTAAAAAACACCACATACAAAGGAGATGAAGGAAAGTGAAGGAACGAAAGGGCCTTCTAGAGTTTGTAGAAAGGCTATGTAGGGGTAGGGGTTGGGATAGGACATTGGGTGACTGGAAGAAGTATGTTACTCCGCGAGAACTCTAAAAAATGAATAGAAACATCTTGAGCATAGAACTTTTGAATTTTTTCAAAATTTAACCATCTATTAGGGATATGGGAGGTGATGAGGAAAAAAAATTATGCATGTTTGACTAAGGGATACTCATTTAAATGTTTCTTAAAATGGTTATGAGTGATTGGCACGGTGATGCCTAGTATAGAAAGGGGCTAGTAGTCAGATTTTTTTGCAGTGTATTACCAGTGTTAAAAAATAACATAAGTCATTTAAGGAAACTTTATTAATTTAATGTGTATTATTAATTATGCTAAGTTATGTGTAACTACATCTAGTGCATTTGGTATCCCAATATCCTAAAAAAAGTTCCTAAAAAAAATATAAAATGGTCATTTATTTATTTTTCTAGTGGTCACTTGAATTAGGAAAGTAGTAATGAAGTTTAGAAATGCCTCTTCCAAAATTTGGGTAAACAAGGAAACGATAGACTAGGGAAAAATGAACCCTCATCTAACATATAAATTGAATATTTTTCATCTTAAATTTTTTGTGAAATTTGCAACATACTAATGCAACTATTTAAATATAGAAGTTAGTTGCTCACTAATGACTGCCGGAGTGGGGTGTTTGCTTAGCTACGGGTTGGTTGTTTATAGGTTTTTTGTTTTACTGTTTTATGCTCCTAAAACTTTTCAACATATAGTTTCATATCTCTGTAATGTTTTGATATTATTGACTAGATAGTGTTAACGCTCTTTCAATGGCTTGTTGAAGTTGCCTTTAGATTGTTTTGAATATATGATCAACACCCTTGTTTTGTTACTTTTACTATCAAAACCAAAAATTATTATATATAATATATTAAAATACATTAAGGTACTATAATAGTATAAATATAATAAATGCAACAAATATAATATGTAAATTATATGTACAAATAAACTTATAACAAACATACATGCATACACACATATGTATAAGTCAAAAAATATTAAATAAAGATACAACTTCTATAATTTAAATAAAAGAAACCAATACATCCAACAATTCATATATATATAATGAATAAAAATACAATAAAATTATGAAGCCTACTATAGATTTAAAAAAATTATATTGTAGATCGGCGTGCACACACACACACATACATATATATACATATATACATACATATACATAGACACATACATATACATATACACATACATATACATAGATATACACACACATATATACATATATTTATACATATACTTATACATATACATATACATATACATACATATATATACATATATACATATGCATATGCATATGCATATATATACACACATTATTATTATTACTAGCTTATATATACCTATATATATAATACATCGAGAGTAATCCTTCTCGAGTGCGCCTATTTTTCGTGTGGATTAGGGATGATTAAAATAGGCACCTCGAGAAGGATTACTCTCGGCGTATTATATATATAGGTATATATAAGCTAGTAGCAGTCGCGGCGCAACATGGAAGACATTTTCTGATTAATAGATATAGTTAGAGTTACGGTTAGAGTTAGGGTTAGGTTTAGGGTAAGGGTTAGATTTAGGGTGAATTTTTTACGGTTGGAATGTACAGTTAGGGTTAGGGTTAGGGTTAGGGTAATTTTTTTATGATTGGAATGTATGGTTATGGTTAGGGTTAGGGTTAGGGTTAGAGATATTAGAGTTAGGGTTAGGGTTAGGGTTAGGGTTAGAGTTAGGGTTAGGGTTAGGGTTAGGGTTAGGGTTATTTTCTATGTTTGGAATGTATGGTTATGGGTTAGGGTTAGGGTGATTTTTATGATAAGGATTAGGGTTAGAGTTAGAATTAGGGTGATTATGCTTAGGAAGATGGTTGGTTAGGGTATTTTTATGGTTAGGATTAGGGTGATTATGATTAGGAAGATGGTTAGGGTTATAATTAGAGTTAGCATTAATATAGTAGGTAGTGTGAGATTTAGGCGTAGTGTTGGATTATCAATTAGAGTTCCTATTAGAGTTGGTAATGTGATGTACGTATTAGAGTTATGATTACAAACATGCTTACAGTTAGGGTTACAAGTAGGGTTAGGATCATCGTGAGAATTAGTTTACAAAAGGGATGTGATGATAGATGACATAAAAGGTTTAGAGTTAGGATCAATATCATACTTATTAGTACAAGATTATGATTAGAGTTAGTAATATGATTTAGGTATTACAGTTAGGATTACGATCATGCTTAGTAAGATTGTTAGGGTTACAATTAAAGTTTTAGTTAACACAAATTATGGTAATCATGATAAGAGCATATAGGGTCACTTAAAGTTAGTAATATGGTATGTTTAATTCAAGTTGAAAATTTGCATTCATGTTATTCAAATAATGTGTATTATCATTTGTATTAGGATTATGCTTAGAATTAACATATGTGATTCATCATGGACGGAAACACGTCTACTTTTGTAGATGTGTCACGTACAAATCTTGCAGCATCTTCCATCTGCATTATTTCCAGTTCTTCTACAAAATCAACTGAAAAAGTTGTGTTCTCCACAACTTTGATTATATTTATGCACGACTCTTTAATTATTCGTGCACACTTGTCATATTCAGTCTCAAAGAAATGATTTGAGGTCACCGAAGCAGTCAGGCTCGTATCAATAATGTTTGACTCTCTGTCAGAGACAACCATATCTGAAATGGTATGCTGCAAATTTTTTAACAAACATCAGTATATACAAATAATCAGATTAAAAGTATACTTAATTAGAGGGAAATAAATTTTAAATCAATAATATTTGGAATAAGATTATACCTGAATTAGTATGATGAAATCATTTTAATAAAAATATGGGTATCGAAACAAAAGTGAGTTAGCATGATGAAATAATATGGGTATCGAAACAAAAGTGAGTTAGAGCTTGTGCTCCCATTGTAAGAACGCCTCTCGGCGTAAAAATTAGTAATTCTAATATTTAAAACAAATTATCTAAATCTACTATTTAAATAAAATTATCTAAATCTTATTAATCTAATATTGAAATTATTAATTCTAATATTTAAATCAAATTATCTAAATGTAATATTGAAATGACTAATTCTATGAAATGAATAATTCCAATATTTAAATCAAATAATCTAAATGCAATGTTGAAATCACTAAATGCAATATTGAAATCACTAAATACAATATTTAAATCAAATTATCTAAAACTAATTATTTTAATATAATATTTTAATCAAATTATAAAAATGTAATATTGAAATCATTTTTTTTAAATCTAAACAAGAATTTAATTCACTAATACAAAATAATTTTAGTACCAAAATTATTATAACAAAGATTAGTACATTAAAATATTGAAAAATATACGACATTTCCATCTAATTAATATGGCGGCATTGCCCTCCATCAATTAAAATTTATTTCAAACATTAGTAGTCTAATATTATAAAAATGAAAAAATGGAAATATTTAAGAACAATATGCAAATCAAAATGGTAATATTTGGGTAAAAGTACAAACCTGTGTCACACTTTTACAAAGAAAGAGGACCACGACATGCAAAGTAGTTAAATTTCAACGACATGAAAGTGGTATTTGTGTTTAGAATTTGAAAATGAAGTAAACTAATGAAATGTGTAAAATTGGATGTAGTTTATGCTTATAATTTTTAAAAAAAAAATTGAATAAGAATTGACATAGTTTTGTAATTTTTGAAGTCCATTTTTTAATTGCTGAAAAACACTGAAAATCAAGGGTTTAGTTCCCACCAACAAAATATATGTAAATAATCTTTTTTTCCTCTGATTTCATAATATGTTTTAGATGACATGTACAGCTAGTGCAGAAAAAAAGAAAGATTGGTTTTCGGTATATATTTTGTCTGTTATAACTATTCAAAGTCGGCGTTACCCGAAATTAACAGTTTTTGTCTCCCGCCTAATTTACCCTAGAAAATCTACACCAAATACAAAAAAAATTATATATTCTTGAAGAGGACTCTCTCCTCTAGTGTTAAATATAAGTTTTAAAATTTTCTGACATAATTTGCTATTTTTTAATCTTTTTTCGAACGAGCATGTTCTTCAATATTAAAATACCTACTTGCAGTTTTTTTAACTTATAATATATTATATTTAATCAAAATAATATAAAAATTATATAACCATAATCTAGACCCGGAGCTCTACAAAAGGGTATTTTTAGATTTTAAGAATAATTCAGTTTTGGTGGACAAATAAGCCCCAAAAATGATGTGTTTCAAGTTTTCCTTTTTTTTGCTTATTTGGCTACCACATGGGATGCCACATAAGTAGTTTCGGTCGAACTAGGTCCGGCCGAAACAGGTCCAGCCAAAACTAGGGCCGACCAAGCATGGTTGCGTGGATGACCACGACCCTCAAAGTTGATATATATAAAAGAGTTTTTTTAAAAAAATTAAAAGCAAAAATCATTTATTCTGACTTAAAAAAGGTTTTTTTAATAAAATCATTTTTTTAATTGTTTTAAAAATATATTTTTGGGTGTTAAAGGGCAGCTAAGAATTAAAATTATCAAGAAGGTTTGTATTATTTGCAAGTTTTTTTTATAGTTTTTTGAGATTTATTTGTGTTTTTAAGTAAAGCATTGTTCAATATTAAATTATGAAATTATCAATATTATTTTTAATTTTTTTATCAATTGTATATGGTTTTGTGTATGTAGGTGAATCAAAGCTCTCAATTTGAATAAATTGTGCAGTGGGGAATAAAAGAAACAGAACAAGAAAATATGATCGAATAAGGGATGACAAAATGAAAGGTCATACAAAACGTAATGAAGATGAACATGTTGAAGTCCAAGAAGATCCAATTCAAGTAGGGGGACCAATTGATGGAAATATATCTTTTGACATGGGCAATTTGATGGAGATGGATGACAATTCATTTTTCAGTCAATTTTCATCTGACGAATTGGTACCTAAAAGCACAATAAAAAAACAATGCAAAAAGATTTGGGATAAATATTTTCAAAGTAAAAGTCTGATTAGAAAAACACAATTATTTGCTAAGTTATTCAGGAAAAAATAAATGACTCATGTTTTGGAGTTGTTAGGTGTTGATAACAAGAAAAATTTAGGAGACAATGTAAATCAAACAATAGTTGAAAATTTGCAGGATGCATTGAATGACATTAACAACTCAAGTTGAGGAGTTGATTTAAGTGTTGCACGTAGAGCATTAATGACTACTTTATCTAGTAGGAGGTTGACACAGAGAAAACAAGTACATGCAATTTATGATTTACTGAATGTATCTAGAAGAACTGTTCAAAGATATACCAGGAAGAGAAATATGTTAGATGAAAATATTTTTAAAAAATTGGGTTAATATTTGTAGACTTCCTCAAAAAGACAAAATTTCTGAAGATGTAAAAACAAAGGTCATTGAATATTGGACCGCTCACTCTCGTGTTTCTTCTAATAGAAGGGATACTATATAGATGAAAGATGAAGAGACTAGTATGAAAAGTGCACATCCAAAATATTTTATAGATACAACACAAAGAAAATTGTTTGAAGCATTCAAACAAGACTTTTTAGATGTGAAAATATGTCAAAGAATGTTTGACAGGTTGCACCCTTGCTTTGTACACATAAATAAGATACGTGAAACTTGTTGTTGTCGAAATCATGTTGAGTTTCATCTATATTTGCAATCATATAAAAAGGTTATGGAAGTACTTAATTTAGATATGCTCATCACTGCAAGTATGACACAATTTGTGAAGTCTATATTATGTGACAAATCAGAAGATTCAGATGAGTTCAAAGTACAATGTATAAAGAGTGCATGCAGTGATTGTGGATATTTACATAAATTTCCATTGCAAATTGAGAATATTAATGTTGCAACGCCAATTTTGTGGAAGAGATTTGAATATGAGACATGTATCGAACTAAGAGTAGAGATGAATGCAAAAAAATTGTATTGAAGAAGAGTGAATTGCCCTACCTTGAGTTTATGACCAGGTTTTGTACTATCATTTATCCACATATCCAACATTGTCATGGTGCAAGATGGCAAGCTAAACAGTTTCGTGATTCAAAAAATTATTTTCCACCTGGTTGTATTCTTTCAGTTGTAGATTTCTCTAAGAACTATACATTCTCCCCTCAATCAGAGCTTCAAGCTCAATATTATCATTCTGACCAAGTTACAATATTTGTGCAAGTGACCTATAGACACGCACAATTTTATTTGGATGAGGTAGAAAGTACCAATCCAAATGAACGCATTATCATCAAGGAGGTTCATTTCTATATTAACGATGATAAGTGATGAGACCATTTACTATCTCTATTATATTAATCGTTATACTCTATTTTTAAGTATTACCAAAACAATCATGGACTTATAATTAGTTGAACTTATGTCAAAGTATAGATAGAACCATTAAAGTTATGGGTAGAATAGACATGTCATATTGTGCCAATATTATATATATGTTGCAGTATTTCATATAATAATCATAATTTGTGTTCTAATATCTGGATCAATTTGATTTAGCTACTTGCATGAATATCTTTGCATGATAACTAATCTGTCAGGAAATAGGAGTAGCTTGGGAGTGGTAGACAGCATTCAAAGAGAATGATAAAGACCAGTTGCAGGCGGATAACCATCATGGCATTAGAAGACACGGCTACTGCAAATGAGGAGCCACTATTTCAGAAATGCATGAACGAAGCACTGCTATATTCCTTCCACACTTACAGCATGTTGACTCAGTCACTCAGACTTCATTGCATATGTCGTGGGTTGTTGTGTTTCCTATTTTTTCTCTCTGGCGTAGTTTAAGTTAGATGTTTCCTTTTCTATTTTAGAATAATGAAGTCAATCCTCTATTTATAGGGAGGAGACTATTATTTTGTAAGTTCAGAGATTTTGAATACAATGTTATGATTGTATCTTGCACAACAAGTTCATTTTCAGTTTTACATACCATTCTCATGTAATCATTTCTTGGAATACAATGAAGTAACTTTTGGTTTATATTTTGTGTTTATAGATTAGCAGAAGCCGACCAAGGGGGCCCACTTGGGAGGTGGATTAGAGTAGAGTAGATTTACTTTCTGCATTTCTAGCATTCTAGATAGAAGATTATAGTTTCTTCCTGGAGCATTGTACTTTGTGAATGTTCCTGCAGCACCTGCAAGGATAGTTATAGTGGATGCTCTAGGTTGAAAGAATAGGCTTAAGTAGAGTTTGCAATTTGTAGTGTTCATTTCAGTAAGGAGTAGGTGTGTTTCCTTTCCTACATCCCTAGTATAGATTCCTTTCATGTATTTTACTTTCTTGCAGCATAGGTAGAGTGAATCTTTAAAGAACTTAGTGCACATACTGTGCCGTATCATTTCAAGTATACGTCCTTGGGTTGAAAAACTAACTGCACCTCATGGTGGGAGAAATGATCCTTAGATTGAATAAATTATTCCTAAGAGAGGCTTTGGGCATGATTACTAAGCACCTATTGTGAGGCGGTTCATTTTTTGCGCCACTGTCGGGGATAGTGTCAAGCTAGGAAACTTTCTGAGTCATTTTTCATTTCTAAGCTAGTTTTCAGTGGTTGTAGTTTTAAATTTGCTTCACCAGTGTGAAGAATTCATTTTCATGCATCAAAGGGGAAGAAGAAGACATGAATATGGAAAATTTCTTCCATGAGAGTTCACAAATTTGAATGAGCAAGTTGAAGAAGTCGAGTTTCCTTTTGTTGACGCAAGTCCCGAGTTTCCTGCAGGATCTTTCACTAAAGCAGAGCCTTTTGATATAAGTGGTCTTCGGCCTTTCGCTAAAATCTTGGCAAACTTTATTAATAATTCTGACCCAAACACACCTATCGTTAACAATCCTGTGGCTAATATTCCTTTCCAACAGTAACTCCAACTCCCAATACCTCCAGTAATGGCACAACCTACTTCCATGTTTCCTCTACCGAGCCTTATAAACAATGTCAATCTCAAAAATATACCCTCTACTGCACTTATGAAGTTTTATGGGCTGATAACCGAAGATCCTGACACCTTTTTGTTCAAGTTCGACATCCTCTGTCGTAGCTTTGACTATAACATTGATGCCCACAAACTCAAACTATTTCAAACAACACTAAAGGAGTCGGCCTTACGATGGTTCATGGGCTTAGGAGCAAATACAGCAAGCACATGGGATGAGATGAAAACTCTATTTCTGCAGAAATACAAAGAATATTGCAAGAGGAGTGACCCAAGGGGAGATGACATTTTTATAATGTCACAGAAGGAGGATGAAACCTTGGAGGACTATGTTTCACGTTTCTTATACACCATGCAGAAGAATCCCCAACATGTTCTGGCGGAGAATTCACATAAACTAGTCTTCTTAAGAGGAGTGAACGATAGTTTTTTGGAAGCATTAGACCTCATGGCTGGTGGGGACATATCCCAATCTTCTTAGGATGACCTCAAGAAAATCTGTCTCAACTACTCCAGATCAACTGGGAAGAAAAGCAAAGGATATTGGTCTACAATCATTAAAGGGAGCAGTTCGGGCATTTCTAAGTTGGAGATATCTAAATTGCTAGCGGATTTCAAGCAACACATCATTAATGATTTTGCTACACATCTCGACACCATGAATGCCAAGAAGAAACATGTAGACCATGAATTGTAGTTAGCTAAGTATTGTCCTTATTGTCGTAAATAAAAGAAAGACTGTGGATGCAAGCTGGGGGAGAACCTGAAAAATTAGCATTTGCCTACTAAGTACATGAAGATAGAAGGAGATGACAAGAAAGTGTTCTTCATTGCTCAATGTCAACCATGGGCTTCACGACAAGGTATGCCTCGGGACCCATTACAATTTTTAAATCCTTACAATAGTCAATGGCAAAACCAAAGCTATCAGAATCCTTCTCAGTACTCTTAGACAGCCTGGAATAACCAATGGCCTAACCAGCAAAATAACCAGTGGCCTAACCAGAAAAATAACTAATGTCCTAACTAGAAAAATAACCAATGGCCCAACCAGCAAAATCAATGGCAACCACCGCAAGGAAATTAGCAGCAAAATAACCAATAGAGGGGGCCTCCATAGTGGCCTATCCAAAATATTATTTTTCCACAACTGCCACCGCCAGTCCCTCCTCCTACAATAATGCCACCCCCTATAGCCACTAGCCCTAATCCAAAGCAACCCAATTGCCTTCTCAACCGCAACCAAATCCAAATAGCAAGAAACAGTAGTAGCCAATGTATACCACTGATACACAATAATACCCTACCTACGCACTTGAGATATATGATATCCATCTGAGGTCTGGTACTACTCTGCCTGCACTTGAACATCCTATTATCATAGAATTTGCAGATACTCTTGTAGCATCAGCACCTCTTCCAAAGGATACATTGCAAGATACCACCCAATCAACTCAAAAATCTAGCAAAACTGGTGTTAGAACCTTAGTTGACCCTCCTTTTCCACAAAGGCTCACCATAAAAAGCCTATATCCCAAGAAGAAATGTTGTTTGACATTTTTGAGCAGCTGAAAAATATGCACATCCAAATCCCTATGTTTCAAGCTATTAAAGACGTTCCTATCTATGGAAAAGCTATTAAGGATGCATGCCTTAAAAACCCTGGAAGGAAAAAGAAGGACCCTCAAACAGTTCATGTAATAGGGAAACTTGTTGTTATCATGTTGGGCAAGGTAGTTATACCCAAGTATTCAAACCCTGGAAGTCTAGTAGTTGACTTGATAATTAATGGACAATCTGTTAAAAATGCTTTGGTTGATTTGGGAGCATCCATAAATGTAATGACGAAAGATACAATGCACAGACTAAGAATAGAGGGTTTGAAAACAACGTCAACAGTATTACAACTTGCTGATAGTTCAACAGTCACTCTAGATGGTCTTATAGAAGATGTGCTAGTCACCTTAGACTCATGGGAATACCCTGTTGATTTTATCATCTTATCGCCAAAAGTAAACTTTGCTGGCTATCCAGTCATCTTAGGGAGACCTTGGTTAGCCACCACTAATGAAAAAATTAGTTGTAGATCAGGAAGTATGACAATTTCAAATGGTAAGGCAATAAAGAAGCTAGCACTCTATCCTCCTGCCCAGCCTCAGCCAGACTTGGGAGATCCTATTTGGCCAAAATTAGGGGATGAGGAAGAAGAGGTCAACTCTGTTGCCTAGCTTATGATGATGCATAGACAGCCTTTTCTGAAAATGCAAGAGGAAGATGATGTAATACAGAGTATTCTTACAAATGAGTGTATAGTAGTAAAAGATGTTTCTGAAAGTTCTATTCTACAGCTATGTACCTATGAGGACTGTGTCTTTCCAGCCAACCCTGAGATAATTAGCCAATTATTACCATGTGAAGTAGCTACAAGCCCAGTACCTGAAATGTCAATGGTAGAGCTAACAACTACTATAGAAATTTTTCCAGGTCATAATCTCCATGTAAACAACAAGTTGCCACCCCCACAATTGGCATTGTTAACAAAACCTTTGCATAAGCATGAGAAAGCCTCTGCTTGGGATTATGGAGACATGCTAGGTTTGAATCCCAAAATCTACACCCATAGGATCTACATTAATGATGGCAGCTTACCACTCCATCAGCCTCAAAGCAGGATAAATCCAGCATTGAGAGAAATAGTCAAAAGTGAATTACAAAAATTACTAGATGTTGGTTTAACCTATCCAATCTCTGATATCAAGTGGGTATCACCTTTGGTCATTGTACCTAAGAAACGAGGGAAAGGGTGAATATGTATGGATTACAAAGAGTTGAATAATGCCACAAAGAAGGATCATTTTCCTTTACCCTTTATTGATCAAGTCCTGGACACTCTAGCTGGTAAGAAATATTTCTCCTTTCTGGATGGATATATCAGTTACAACCAGATCAACATTGCTCCAGAAGTTCAGGAGAAGACTACATTCACATGCCCCTGGGGCACATATTCTTATTTTTTATTACCATTTGGCTTATGCAATGCACCAGCTACATTCCAGAGAGCTATAATCAGCATCTTTGCTGACATATCACATGATTGCATGGAGATATATATGGATGACTTTACTACATTTGGTGTCACCTTCGAGGAACCCCTGAAGAATTTGGAAAGGGTACTAATCAGATGTCAGGAACACAACTTGTCTCTCAATAGTGAGAAATGTTGCATGATGATGCAAGAAGGCATAGTGCTGGCACATTTTATCTCTGAAGCTGGAATCCAGGTAGATCCTACAAAAACAGAGGTAATTCTCACACTACCTATTCCTACAAAGAAAAAGGATGTTAGGTCTTTCCTAGGACATGTTGGATACTATAGGAGGTTTATCCAAAATTTTAGTCATATAGCTAGTCCTCTATATACTTTGCTTACCAAAGAGGCTGAATTTAATTGGACAAAGGAATGTAATGAATCCTTCCTACAACTTAAGAAACTGTTGACAACTGCACCCATACTTAGGGTCCTGATTGGACTTTGCCATTTCACATTCATATAGATGCTTCAGACTATGCAATAGGTGTTGTCCTAGGACAAAAGTCACGTAACCTAGAGAATGCAATTTACTACATTAGCAAGAGCCTCCATGGACCAAAGTTAAACTATACAGTGACTGAGAAAGAATTACTAGTAGTAGTTTATTCTCTAAACAAATTTTGTCATTACATAACTAGCTATCCTATTTTTGTTCATACTGACCATGCAGCAATAAAATATCTCATGAACAAACATGTCATTATAGGTAGGTTAGCAAGATGGCTTCTTCTTTTGCAGGAATTTGACATTACTATAGTTGACAAGCCTGGCAAGGCAAATGTAGTAGTTGATTATCTATCCAGAATTCACCATGCTGAAGAAGACACAACTCCGATAGATGATGTATTTCCAGATGAGAATTTGTTTCATATTGTTGTCCAAAGTCCATGGTATGCTGACATAGCTAATTACCTTGCAACTAACAAAATTCCAACACATTTTTATTACAAGGATAGGACACTACTTGTCGAGAAAATCTTTAGTTTCTCTTGGATTGATAACATGCTATTTTACACTGGACCTGATCAAGTAATGAGAAGATGTGTGCGAGAAGATGAGACATATGAAATTCTCCATGCCTATCATAATGAAATGTGTGGGGGACACTTTGCAGAAAAAAGGACAGCCCAAAATATTTTAACAACCGGATATTACTAGTCTACACTTCACAAGGATGCAACCAGCTATACAAGGAAATGTGACAAATGTCAGAGAATGGGCCGACCAACTAGATCAGATGAAATGCCCCTAAATTCACAGGTGGTGGTAACTCCATTTGACAAATGGGCCATGGACTTCATTGGTCCAATAGACCCTCCATCCAATGGGAAGTTTTACATCCTGGTGTGCACTGATTATTTGACCAAATGGGTCGAAGTAAAAGCTATGAAACATGTCTGGGATCATAAGGTTGTAGAATTTTTGTATGATGAAATTTTCACCAGATATGGAGTACCGAGAGAACTTGTAACTGACCAAGGTGCCCAATTCACTTCCAATCTGATCATAGATCTCATGAAAGAATATAATATCAGACATCAAAATTCAAGCCCTTATCACCCTCGGGCCAATGGACAGGCTGAAGTTACAAATCGGGAAATAGAATCCATCTTAACAAAAATAGTTCATTTGCATCACCAGGACTGGAGCAGCAGACTATCAGAGACCGTCTAGGTGTATAGAACAACCTAGAAAACCACTACAGGTTTCACTCCATTTGAATTGTTATATGGAAAAGCAGCCATGCTACCCATTGAATTTGAACACAAAATTTTGCGGACAACATTGGAGTTAAATATTGATCTTCCTGTAGCATAGAAAGAGTGATTGTTGCATCTCAATTCCTTGGATGAAATACGCAAATCTTCCCTGGAGTGAACTGAAATAGTCCATAAACAAAGGAAAAAGTGGCATGAATCGCATATTAAAAACAAACAGTTTCAAGTTGGTGATTGGGCATTGTTATACGATTCAAGATTCAAGGAAATACCTTGCAAGCTGCAAACAAGATGGTTGGGGCCATATAAAATAAACCATGTCTTCACAAATGGAGCTGTCCAGTTGACCACAATTGATCTAGTACATTTCAAGCTATTAGTCAATGGACATCAGCTAAAGTTGTATCACCAACCTCAAACAAAAGAAGACTTCTTGCGGCAGTTCCGACAACAAATTTCAAACGAGCAACAGGTAACATTTCCTACAGTAGAAGGTGTAAACCTTCTTCCTACAACTCTTCAATAGAATTCCATCGAGCATGTCCATAATAAAAACTTCATGTTTACATGAATTTCATTCCTCCATTTACTACCTACTTCTTCTTTCCAACTCATCTCATTTCTCTATCTTCCACCCACCCACCTTCCACGTCATCAAACTTTTCCTTTCTTTGCTTTTAATAAGAGCCGAGTACGCTGATGCAATCCATCACCGCTTTCATTCCACTCTTGCCACCTTTTAATGGCACATGCAAAGATTGAATGACAGGTACAATATTTTCAAAAAAATTCCATTTTTAGCGCATAGATTTTGATGATTATATATAGTACTGCAATAAATATATCATTATGACATTAAGCTAGATCCATTCCTCGTGCCAAGTATGTCAAGTGTGGACACTTGTCAATGTTTCATATGGGGGAGGGAAGTGTATTAATTCATAAAATGTCATTTCTATTTACTCCTACAAGATTTAACGTCACCTCAAATATGTACTTCACCTTTGTCTCATTAAAGTCCATTACTATATTGCACAACTGTCGTACCTTTATTCCCAAATTATCTCTGATTGTCAGACCTGATGTGACTTATAATTAAGTTATGTGGCAACCTACATTAAGAACTATAATTTCTCTTGTTAAAATACATCACCAATGTTCATGCTGAGGATAACAGAGGAATTCAGAAGGAAGCCCATAGTTTTTCAAAAAATGAGTAGTCTGAAATGCAAGGAACAAGGCATTTATCTACTACAGAGCAGACAAATTGAAAATTGGCAAGCACGAATGGGAGGCCAGTTACAGAGACACGAGCTAGTAGTACATGGTGTGTTACTTTTAGATGTTGAATCGGTGTGAAGGTTTAATGCATGTGGCTAGTTAGGGTATTTCTTAAAGTTAACAGAATTTGATGAGGACTCAGCAACTGAATTTGCAAGTACATTTGAAGAAGGGCAAGCAGCTGTATGGGGATTGATAGTGGTCGCAAATGAGGAGCGAATAACAGAAGTTACTGTATTACCAATGGTTGGAGAACACTACCCTAATGTTCATGATTCCAGATCAGCTAGGGCCCAGTTCACCCTACCAGGCGACCCTCAACTTGAGATTAACAAACAAGGGTGCAAAAGAATGTCTATCCCTCCACCGTATAATGAGTTGGCTAAACATATTATCAAGTATTTTACATGTGAAGGGAGATTTTCTAATTTTCACGCACATCATTTTAAATTACTGAGTTATGTAAGGTATAATCTACTAGTAAATGTCCCCAATTTCTTGTACAATATGCTATGCATTAGTGTTGAGGAGATCCAAAAATGAAATGTCAACTATGTCACCCACTATGCCCTAATTAAATTGTTAATATAAAGATCTCTTAGGGATTCCTCTCCCATGGCATGGTCGCACTAGTACATTAGGCCTATATTTTAGACCAAACTTTTTGACGGTAGGCCAATTTGGCTTGTAAAACTCTTTATTTTTTGTTTATGCTCCCGAAAATGTCAAAATATCGACATTTATTAAGTTTAAGAAGAAATGTCAAAATATCGACAAACACGGGATTATATAGAAAAAAAAAATAGTGTTAAACACAATTTTCATTGCATGCGATCGATTTCGTGTGCCGAAGTGCTTTTGGCGAGAGGAGATGGGTTCGTGTGTTGCGGTTTCTCACAACAGGTAAGGGGCACACACTCCATTTTTGCTAATCTTTGTAAAATTACTGTTATCATATCTCATAGAGGTCCCCTATAGATTTTGCGTGGATCTGATGTAGTCTTTGAATCTTTTCTCTATGTAACTATTAATCCTTTCTGCCAAGGGTTCGCTATTAAAGTTTTTTTTTGTGGGAGCTTCTTGAAAGTTCCTTTGCAAGAAATTTGGATTGAATTCAATGTTGTCATTTCATAGTTATGGCATTTTTATTTGCAAATTTTATTCAAATATATAAAACCCAAAACCTTTATGTATGGATTTGGTGTCCTTTCAAAACCCCAGGGCTTCCTGAGACGGTTGCATATGTTCTATTTATGTTGCCTTTCTGGGTACCTTCTATATCTTCTATGGCTAAAAATATTACCTCTGTTATTACAAGAGAGTGATGAATACCTAAAATGTAGCCTTCTATCTTTGTATTTGAAGCTCTTGTAATATCGGAGGGTTTTATCTTTTTGAAAATTTCATTGTGTGAGAAACTTTGTAAATGGCATTCTGTAAGAAACATTAGAGGTGAATAAGCATAGTTCTTCTCGATATCAAAGAAAATTTATCATCGTGTTGGCCCATAGCAGAATAATTGTTTGGATAATAATCTGTGAAGCACATTGCAAGTTCAAAAAATATTATCAATGGAATCAAGAAATGGACAAAAGTAATGCAATTCCTAAAAGCCATGATCCTATAGTCACCCAACATATTGATCATCGAACCCTGTATAAGCCTGATACTTTGCAGATACCACCAAAAAAAAATTGACGACCAAAATCTAGAGTCTATTCTGCAACTTACACAAGACAAAAATGTTTCATAAGAGAATATGTAAATTTTAGTCCATGTCCATTGGCTCTGACTGATTTATGCTATGAACCAGATTCACATTTTCAACAGGTTTAACACTCTGCCAAGACTCATCAAATTCAACCAAGGGAGGAAGGTTTATTCACTTGGAGGGAAAAATAAAAGCCTTTGTATTGTCTACTAGACATG
>MU227242.1:2225728-2239165 GCA_018584345.1 Thuja plicata
TAACGACCAAAATAATACAAGATGAACCTCAAGTTAAATGAGGCAACTGTAAACATTTTAATAAAATTCTATTAAAATGTTTGCAGTTGCCTCATTTAACTTGAGGTTTGTCCTGTATTATTTTTTTCATTATGGCCCTCCTCCGCACTCTAAATTTATTCCTTATCTATGGTCTTGGGATCCCGCATTGTCAACTTGGAACCGGAGGAGCAGAAGTTGATCTTCATCATCTGGGTATACCACTCAATTATGTTGTGTTTTCAAAACATTGTGACCATGATGCCTACATTTATGTTTCTCAGTTGTTGTGTCCTAGGATTCCTTATGACCCTTTACGACCGTTTACGACCTCTAAGAATACATATTAGAGGTCTTAAAATGTCGTAAAGGGTCATAAGAGGCTCCTAGGAGGGGCCAGATGAGCTTCCACCTTCACGTGGTTGGCCCTGTTAAGTAGAGAATGTTAATTAAACTATTCCCAAAACATAATTGTAGGCATCATGTTCACTTTTTTTTGGAGACAACATAATTGAGTTGTATGCCTACACGGAGAGCAATTTATGCACCTCCGATTCCAAGTTGACACTGCGGGATGGATAACAACTTGGATTCGGAGGTGCAGAAGTTGCTCTCCATTGTCTGGGTATACCACTCAATTACATTGTCTCCAAAAAAATGTGACCATGATACCTACAATTATGTTTCTCAGAGAATGTTAAACTATTCTCGAAACAAAGAGAAGCTGGAAACAACCAACAGAACGAGTGTGGACACCTGAAGATAAATATCAAATAGGGGAAAAGCACCTGCAACAACAAAGGCAATAGTTGTAGATACATATGAGGATATCACAGAAATCCCTAATTTAGTGTTTCAGAGAACAAATGATATACTGTGAATTAGGGATTTCTGCGATATCATCATCTAAACCTACATCTATTTTATTTACATTGGAATGCAGCCTGTCGATATTGATACTGCACCGGCTGAGCACGATGGAGGCATCGATTCTAATATGAATTGTAGTACTCAAGGTATACATTTTCTATTCAAATTTTGATTAATGAATATTTAATACAAGCAAACATATTCAATTGTTTAAGGTGGATTATTTGTGATGATGAGACACGCCATTTAGATGTTAACTGTGACAGTCTCTTGGTTTCAGGCAATACAGAAGGAGAAGCCTAGTTCAATATGCAATCTCATAGAATATGCATGGATATCAGGTGGAGTTGAAAAACACAACAGGGTTGCATTTTTGATAGAGGTATTTAATTGTGTATTTTAAGTTATAAACCATCGCAAAAATGTAAACGTGTTTTGTTTTTTCAATTCCACCTGCTATCAGTGCATATTCTACTTGTGTTGCACGCGCATTCTCGATTCAGAGTGGGAAAAATCTTATTTTCGATGCGAGGGAGAGAATCCAAACACAAAGAACATGCAAATAAACATGACAGCTACAAAACATAAATGTAGGTATCACAACAGCTGAGAAACATAAATGTAGGCATCATGGTCCCAATTAATTGGAGACACAACATAATTGAAAGTTATACCCAGAAAATGCAACACAACCACTACTCCTGCAGTTCTAAGTTGACACTGTGGATCCAAAAACCATATATAGATTCCTTATCTTTGGTTTTTGGATCCCGCAGTGTCAACTTAGAACTGCAGTAGTGGTTGCGTTGCATCGTCTGGGTATACCACTCAATTATGTTGTGTTTCCAAAACATTGTGACCATGATGCCTACATTTATGTTTCTCAGCTGTTGTGTCCTAGGACCCCTTATGACCCTTTATGACCATTTACAACCTCTAAGAATACATATTAGAGGTCTTAAACTTTCGTAAAGGGTCATAAGAGGCTCCTAGGAGGGGCCAGATGAGCTTCCACCTTCACATGGTTGGCCCTGTTAAGTAGAGAATGTTAATTAAACTATTCTTGAAACATAATTGTAGGCATCATGGTCACATTTTTTTGGAGACAACATAATTGAGTTGTATACCTACACGAAGAGCAATTTATGCACCTCTGATTCCAAGTTGACACTGCGGGATGGATAAAAACTTGGATCCAGAGGTGCAGAAGTTGCTCTCCATCATCTGGGTATACCACTCAATTACATTATCTCCAAAAAAATGTGACCATGATGCCTACAATTATGTTTCTCAGAGAACGTTAAACTATTCTCGAAACAAAGAGAAGCTCAAAGAGAAGCTGGCAAAAACCAACAGAATGAGTGTGGACACCTGAAGATAAATATCAAATAGGGGAAAAGCACCTACAAAAACAAAGGCAATAGCTGTAGATACAGATGAGGATATCACAGAAATCCCTAATTTAGTGTTTCATAGAACAAATGATAGACTGTGAATTAGCGATTTCTGCGATATCGTCATCTAAATCTACATCTATTTTATTTACATTGGAATGCAACCTACCGATATTGATACTGCACCGGCCGAGCACGATGGAAGCTTCGATCAATTCTAATGTGAATTGTATTGACGGGACTTTGGTGACTAGTTCCGCCAGCAGTTGTAAGTTGTCATCGGGTACCGGGGGTACCAGCCAACTTCGCCTGCAAAGGTTGTTCGGGGGAATAAGATTCCCCGGGCCTCCAAGCACCTGAGGGTCAGGTCTCAACGATACAGGGCTCAGTTGGGAGATGTGACTATTTTCGAGGGGGGTAGCTGGTTTCTTCAACTTGTTCTCTCTAGGGATTCAGGAAGGTGGGGTTTCTCCAAGCATTCTACACTTAGCAAATAAACTAAAAAAGATCCTGCAAGGTTAGAAGTATTTAATCTACCTATAGTTATGTTTAAATATTTAATACATCAATAATGCTCTGATATACTACACTAAATACCAAACAAATACACAACCATCAACTCATATTTGATCAGTAGCAAGGGGAAAGAGGTCGTTAATCTACTTAAAATATCAGAACAGAAGACATGAAGAACATTAAACATAAAATACCGTTAACTTAGAAGACAAAGTGTCAACAACATCATTGTAAGAACCATCTCTTCTTCATTAACATTCCTTTCTAGCAAGCACTGGTGCATGGTACAATGGTGGCTCCAAGGGAGCATCTAACTACTGAAAGCTTTTGAGACCATGGAGCATTGAGCTCTTCAACTGAAATGAAAATACTGATTCTCTATTACTATGGACTGCAAAATCATCAATTTTGCCGACCCTTGGAAAAGGGCCAGACTTACTATTTATACACATTTTCTTCTAACCCTAACCCTAACCCTATTTTACATTCTACCATAAAATACAATATCCGGTGGCCGGTACTACCTGCACCACTTTACAAAAGACCTCGAGACGGAGAAGGTCTGACATGTCAAGGGAATAAGATAAGAAGATGGAGTGGAAGAATCGGCCTCGAGAAGAGAGCCAAGAAAGAGAAGGAAGAAATCAGATCCCCCAGGGATCGAGACTACATGCCTCATAAATGGGAAATGCGGTGCCCTGTTTCCAATGTGCCAGGTGTATATTTGGACCGGCACCTCGAGAAGGTCATCTGTTAGAAAACCAAGTGTTGATCTGATGTGCCTCGATGTAGCTATCTACCCTCTGACAACCTTTATTAACTTCTCTAAAAGTGACCGGTCAGCCTCGAGGACCGGGACACAAATCACTCGAAAGAATACAAAAATTTAGGATCTAGGACTCTGGGATCCGAGAACTTACGTTCTGAAAGAATAAAGAATACAAATGCTTGGGTTTATCCAGCCCCTGGAGAAACTTTGTTGTTGCTTTTTATCATTGAAGGTTTGGAGGAGGTGGGAGATTCCATCCTCGTCAATCTCTTTGAGGCTAGACCGCCGGTACTTGGCCACCTCGATCTGTTCCCCTAGCTCTGGAACATTCCCTTTGAATTCATCAGCCATTTTTTCCGCATCATGACCACTAAGGATCATGTGAGTCAGTCTCACCATTTGAGTGCCATCCACTCCGTCTGGGGATTGATATCTAGACTCCATTAATTCATCAAACTTCTCCAAAATGTATTCCTCCAGTGTGCATGTGTCAGTGCTGAATGGGTCAGCTCCGGAGACCTTTGTGACGAAAGCCTTATACAAATTTGAAGAATATTGGACCGTGTTGATTTTATCATGCAGAATCCCTACCAGTTGCTTGAGCACCTCCAATGTGAGGTCAAGTCTAGAGTGTTGGATCCTCACAAAATCGAATGATTCTTCTCCTAGAATCCCGGACTCAGAGACCATTTCCTCCCCAAGGCTGAGGAGTTCTTCAAGTTCTACCTTCCATGCTTCATAATTTTCTATATCACCCTCCCATATTTTGATAATAGTTTCTTCCTGATGCAGAACATGTCAGGCCATATACAAGTCTGGGAGGGTGGATACCAGGAAGTGTCAGGTGTTTCCTATCTTTAGAGTGACCCACTCATCGACCGCTTGGGCCTTCTTCTTCATTGTTCGCAGGGAGTCTATGTCACTCTATGGTAATGGCACATCATATGTGGAGGCCTCTGGAGGAATGGCACTAATAGGCTAGGCCAGCTCAGTTAGCAATCCCATAAGGTTTGCAGTCTTCTCATTTTCTACTTTGATCCTTTGGGCCTCCTTTTCATAACGGGCCTCCACGGCTCTGGTCGCTTCTTTCAACAAGTTTACTTCACCCTATTTTCCCTTTTTCCCTAGTGATATCTCTGTGATATCGTAATCTCCAGATTTAGCAGTTGCCTCATTAGCATCTGGGGGAGGTGTTGCCACAACTGTAATTGTCTCTCCGCCCAGCCCAGTTCAAAGAGTGTGAACCATCCAGGATTTCTTGTCCTTCGATGGATTCTGGACCTGAGCCATCATCTTGGCCAGGGAGAGATGAGCTCTGGGGGTGGACGGAGCTTTTCTTTTCTTGTTTTTGACCAACCACTATGGCGGCAGGGGTGGCTTATTTTCCAGAGTCTATTCCTTGGGTTCTTCCCCAGTATCTTGTTGCTGCTCCTCAGTGGTGTGAGTCTCGCCTGGCTCCTTCTCTGCACCCTTCGACTCGTTGGCGACGTCTTCCTTGGCGATATTTATTTCTTCTACCCTATTGTCTGTATCTTTTGCTTCATTGGCCACCCCAGGGGTTTCTTCCTTTTGTTTCTCTTCTTGTTCCTCGGTCTCTGTTGCCGAGATCTCTTCTTCCATTAGCATATCTTTTGGCAATGGGGGAGGTATCAGGCCAAGATTTAATGTTTGGGCCGCAGTGATTACCTGCCCAAAGGTTGCTACAGGAAGTGGCACTTGAAATGCGGTGACTGAGGTTACAGTTGCTCCTGTAGGTCCGATTCCCTTAGCAGATGTCATTCGTTCACTCTGCTTTTGTTGGTCAGCTCCCGTGTTTTGTATCTTCGGGACCTCAGAGATGATCTTTTGTTCTACTTCTTTCTCTTCTTCCATCTTCTCTCCCTGCTCCTACACAGGTTCTTATTCCAGAGCCTCTTCCTGCGCTGGGACCTCAACCTCTGTTTGCTTGATGTCCCCTTGTAGATTCCCAAACTCATCAGTTGCAAAAACATCATCGAACTCATCCTATGAGGGAGGATTGGCCAGGACATCAGAAAACACTGGCTCCCTTTCTAGTTCTGGGGAGTTGGAGGAAAGTATCTCAACTTGTGGAATCTAGGGCATCCCCAGCTCCGGCTCTGCCTTGGGCTTTTGGTTGAGCCTCTTCTTTCTTCTAGTGACTAAGGGTGGCCCTGCATCCCTTATTACTGCTTGCTCTTCTGGGTCCACCCCCGTTGCCTTGACCATCAAGGCCACCAGTGAAGGAGAGGAGGGAGGACGAATTGGTCCGGCCATAAGTACCGGGGTAGCTAGCCGCATGATTAACTTTTCTTTCATTTGTTGGGAGGCCACCACTGATTACCTTATTTTCTCTTTTATGGGGGCTTCTTGCACAGTGGGAGTCTCCATTATTCATTTTCCTATGTCTCCTCCCTATGAAGAAGTCCTGGCCCCCGGGGTTATCTTTGGTATCGGCTGGGCAGCCCGGTGGACGCTCCCGAGGCACACCTTCTTGAAATAGAGGTGGCTATGTTCAACCACATTGCGGGTGAATTCTTCAATAGTGGGCCCTTCCTGAGTGTCCCAGTTCACTGGTGGGAGGGCCAATTTGTCGATCCCCTTTGCTTTGTACTGGGGATCTACTGTGGAGCTGGCGTTTGAGAAATCTTTCAGGAATCTCCAAAGCTTCAATCTTTCCATCATTCCTACATTCATTCTAATATAATGTCACCCCCGGACTTCCACATCATCCTGGCAGTCTTCCCAGAAGTCTTCCATGTGATATTGATGGGGCTCTGATGCCCGGGGAAGTGTCATTGCAATCTTGCCATGCGGATCAAAATGTTTCCGCGCGAAGTAAAATTTTACCATGTTATAGCATTTAAGCTCATTATCTGCTTCTTTAACAGCGGCCAGACTGCATCAATAATTCCCACAAGTGATTGGGAATGGAATATTTTTTACCTTCTTCAAGGCATAGAATGCATGCAGCTCCATTATCTGCTTGCAATATTCCAGGAGAATTATCTTGTCCCCATAATATTTGGGCAACAAGTAGGGTTTCCCAGAGAAGTCGATCACCCTTATGTACGTATGTTGTTGAAACTATATATAGTAATGCCCGTAACTCCAGACCAAATTCATCACCTCTGTGGACAGGCGGTATCTTGCATCCCGGGTGGGTGTGAGCAGGTGGTAGTAAACGAAGGCGTCGTTTACCCAAAAAAAATTGGGGAAGCTGGCCTCCCATTGAATCTGTGGAAAATGGTCCCAAGGGGCCTTCTGGCCCGGGCCGATCCTGAGTACGCCCTCTGTGAGTAACCCATTGGTGTGGGGTCATTGTTGTGCCAGGGCCCAAAGAATATAGGAAGTCATATAAAACTTCTTCTTCGTGGCCAATTGAAGGAACTGGGAGTCTATGTGATTCAAAATTATGGCGCCCTAGTCAAAATATTCCTCGTCCGTGCTTATACCAAGCAAGAAGTAATACATTCACCCAGAGAATTCTCGGGCATGCTATTTCTCGAAGACCCGGCATAGTGCTATCATCCCCATCTGGATGCTCTCTTTGAATTCAGACCTGGGGATTTCCAATTTCATCCTCTTGGGGTCCCTCTTTGGGACCTTGAGCCAATTATTGTTCATGTAAATACGGACCGCCTCCTCCAACTGCTTAAATTGGGCCAAGGCATCTGACCAGGTGACTACAGCTGGTTTGTCAAATTGGGGGATTTCCAAGCCCCTCTGGAAGGTATTAGGGTCTAGGGACACCATGGGAGTAGGATACCCGGTGGGTTCCAGGGCTGCGAGCATGACAGCCTGAACAGATGTATTGTAGTGAGCTGCAAGTATGAGAATAAGCTCTGGTGACTGCACCGAGCAAGGGAAGCATGTTGCCTTAAGGATCCCATAATTCTCAATTTTAATGGCTAATGGATCCCTGACCTGTCATTGGATGTACATCATTTTTACCAAGGCCTGCATTTTGGGCCATGTCCTGATGGTGGTGTCGGTAATGAGCTGGACTTTGGACTCAATCTTTGAGCCCATGATAATGTTGTCCTTCATGTATTTCATGCTCAGGGGCAATTTCTCTAGGGCCTTCTCTATTTTGGATCTGACAGCTGCCCCGGTAACTGTCATAGAAGGAAGTTCTGGACTCCCGGGTGGTGAAGATGTGGAAGCTTCAGACATGTTGAAAGTATGTTATTCCATAAACCTACAAGGCAAGGTGACCATTAGAACATATAAATAAATTTTATTTCGGGGTCCGGAGATCTTACCACCGTGGTGCTTGCTTTTCCTGAAGAGTTAGCTTAGTTCAAAATCCTGGAAAGTACATATATTTTGCAAACTTAGAAATTTGACCAACAGCCGGGTCCGGGGGTCTCATCACCCTTAGTAAGGGCAAGATGTGGGTTGAGTGATGGCAAGAGACCCAGAGTCCAGAAAAACCAACTGTTGGGAGGTGTGCACAAAAAGCAAGTCATCAGGCCCACGTGGGCGACACGTGGGTATGCAATAAATGGAAGTTATGGTGATAGCGGCGGAGCCAACTGTCCGAATGCATGAAAAGTGAAGGCCACTTGGGCAAATTTAAATGCGCGCATGGTCATAAATGAAAGATAGGCTAGTTTATGGAGGAGAGAGAAAACCACCTGGTTGAAACCGGCCGAGAGCTGAGTTTCAACCAAGTGGTATTCTGCACAGTGTGAGCTCGCGAATTAGGAACTAGAAACAAACTACAGCACAGTGAGCTTGACAGACTATCGGGCAGAATATACACAAAATATACACTAATATACAATAGAGCTGAAGGGTATACACATGCAAACAAAGGGATACACATCAATATACACCAAATTTACATATATACAGAGCACAGAGCAGACATTTACAAAACTAGAGAATGTACAAAATATTTACAACTTTTACATCACCTACAGGCTATGCTACATCTATACAAAGGGTGGACAACCCTCTGGTAGAGCCGACCCTCCAATGGGCGGTGAACCAGAAAGAAACGCAAGACAAAATAGAAACAAGACAACACAGCCAGACACAGAAAAACCAAAAATAGGAAAGCTGAGCGGAGAGAAGGTACCAACCTTAAAACGGAGAAGGGAAAGGAAAGGGACTTTCTGCGAATGCTCTGCAATAGCTTCTACCATCAGATAATCACCACTTACCACCACTAAACACTCATAATTGTTGGAATAGCTTGGAATGGCTCGCACTGGATTATCGCTAAATCACTGTAAAATCACTCTCAAATCGCTAAGATTGCTCAAGTGTTTAATCGCGGTAAATGTGAAAATGACGGGTAATTTCTATTTATACCCGCGGTAAAAGCAAGTTACCTTTCCTTCCGCAAAATCCAAACAGACAAACCTCTGGACTCCGGGCCCAGGGATTCCATGCGACAATACCATCCCAAGAAAAGAAGACATCGTGGCGAAGAATCCCAGAGTCTGGAATCCGATTCCCAACCAAGGACAACCAACTCTGGGACCGGGTCCCAGAGTCACGAGAGACCAACAAAACAAAAATAACACCGCGGGGAAGAAAATCCCGGAGAAGAAAAACAAAGAAAACAAAGAAAAGACAAGGCAAGAGCCAAAAGTAGAAAGCAAAAAAGGGGGGACCCAACATTTTGCACACAAAATGTAGGGACGAGGATGCAGGGCACAACAAATTGTAGTACTCAAGGTATACATTTTCTATTTGAATTTTGATTAATGAATATTTAATACAAGAAAACATATTCAATTGTTTAAGGTGGATTAGTTGTGATGATGAGACGCGCCATTGTGATGAATACTAATTTTGTTCTTATCAAAACGTCAAAACATTTAAATAGCCTTTTAAACTGCTATTAAAAATAAAATATTTAATCAACATTTACTTATAGATTTGTGTGCTTGTTTGAGTTTGATATGTAGATCTGCGTATCAAACTTAGACAAGCACACAAATCTGTAGGTAAACGAAGCTTTTTTCTTAGTCAGTTTGATTTTTCTTGAGGCTGTGAATATACAGTACAATGAAATTGCTTTGTTCAAATCATTTTCATAAAACTTGATCAATAAAAACTTGTATATTGGATCTATAGTGGATCCAACCACACAACAGATTACCACGAGTGGTCATGCTGACCCAGAAAGGATACACGCACTAAGAAAAGCTTAGAAGGATACGAAGCATGTCACATACACATTAAACAAGAATCACTACATTGGGATAAGATGCCCATTACACCTAAATGAACCTGGCCATTTCTCCTCTGGCAATATTAATGTTGTGTGGTTATAAATGCAAAAGGTGAATACTAATCCCAACAGCAAGAGTCTCATACATATTTTATATATATATTTATACATATTTTATACAATAATATATAAAAAATAAAATTTTAAAATGGCATAGGCTATCAAAATTTTGACACAAGGCACTTAGCATATCGACGTCGATGCTATACAATCGACGACATGATCAACCATTGTTCATCATACTTTTGACACATGACACTAAGCATATCGACGCCGATGCTATACAATCGACAACATGATCAACCATTGTGTGTCGCAAGTTTGACACACAACACTTAGCTTTTCGACACTGATGTTATAGTCTCGACGCCTTCATCTAGTAGAGTTTGTCAACATTTAGACTGACGTTGGTCACCTCGATGGAAAGCAGGGTCCAAGCTAGACCAAACATTTCAATGCATCTTCCGTCGATAAATCTACTCTATTTGTGTCAAAATACCGATGATGATTTAGTGTGACGTAAAATCGACGAAAAAAAGACCGACAGTAGTAGTCATCATTTTATAGACCAATTGCTATCTAAATAGCGACAAATCATCATCAAAAATAGGGCTAAAATTTACTAGTGTCAAAATTTGTCTAGCATAAAACCCTACAACCATAGGTTAACCCTAATGTGCAATTTGGTCATGATGATGCAATACCAATTGACCCAGCCGATGAGAAAGATACCCAGGGGGCAGAAACTAAAAATCTGCAAGAAAGTGTGCCTTTACCTACTCATGAGAGAAATGTACCCACTTCTTTCTGAACCAAAGGAAAATAAAAATTAGAGGGAGAAAATTTTGTTTCTGCAGCCAAGCCACAAACCCCTACTGCTTCAAAGGGGAAGAAAAGGAAGTTGGTTCCTGTAGTAGCTACTCCTGTAGCAGAGAAGCCGAAGAAGGATATTAAGAAAAAGGCCATAGAGATTGAAGAAACCCATGTGTGAAGAAGCCCTAGAATGAGAGGACATCTCCCTAGAGTGTCCTCAGAAAGCCAACCTGATTCTCCTTTGCAATTTGATGAACAACCCAATGTACAAATCATTCCGGACAACTCCCCAAATCAGTCTGTAGTTCCAGACTTTCCTCCATATTCAATAGAAACTTATGAAGTTGAACTTGATATTCACCAAAATAGTCCCCAGGAAATCCATCAGGATATTCCAGACATAAATGAGGAAAATGCCTCAGTAACCCTTCAGTCATCCTACACAGAAACTACCTCAGTGCCCTACAACATAACTTGGTTAATAAGTTTCTTAGAGAAGTCATGGAAGGAACAAAGGAAGCAGAGTAACCAGGCAGAGGATTGTGGCCCAATCACCTTGCAGACGCTTCTCTTTGGATTACATAATAAGTATGTTTTAACAACAACTTTATGGGGAGAAGAGAAAAAGAAACTGAAGAAAGTCATAACAGAGCAAGGAGATGAGATTGCAGAATTGAAAGAGAAATTGGAAAAATAGAAACAAAATATGGATCATGCCCTCAAATTGGTTGATCAAATAATTGCATATAGACCACCTCCTAGGGTTTATACCATCTATTTGAAAGAACAGTTCCTCTTGTTCCAACTAATGATGACCATTAAAGATATAGACTCTGAGTTCAAGTTAGTCCAAGAATTTTATGGCCTTTACCAGACCCTTCCCTCATGGCAGCAAAATCTACTTTGTGAACTGTACATGCATAACTTCATCATTCTAGTAGAGATTGAGTGGAACCCTTTACTTTATATAGGGGATGTACACCTAAGGGCATTAATGTCATGGATGTACAATGAAGCCAATTGTGACAGACAGCTGAAAAACTATAGGGAATAGGAGAAAACAGAGCCATTACCATTAAGAGCAGAGAGAAGCAAGCCAGATATACTCCTTAGAGATTGGCTCAATTTGACATATGGAAAAATTGAGGAAACTAGGGATAAAAATTTTGGGATTTGAACAGAGGTCTATGCAAAGTATGATGGTTTGTCTTACTTCACCTTTCAGAGAGCCCTGGCTGGTGCTAAAAGCAAATGGGGTAGGTTATCTGAAGCATTGAGTAAATCTTAACCACATAGTCCTATTAACCTCCAAGCAGCTATTCAAAGAGCACCAAAATACATGCAACTGGGAAGGCAAATTAGACATGAAATCTAGTGTCCACTCACCATGCAGCCACCAATGCTCCTTTGGCCCCTATATGACATCAATACAGATAGACTTGACCAACTATAGGAGGATCACAGAGTGGATGTCTGGGAGAAGACAAGGGAGTTTACTACACTTTCAAGAGCCAGAGGCGAGGGAGGACAGAGGTTGGAGATTTCAGAGAAACTACCAGAAGATGTAATGCTTGAGGACAAGCATTCATCTTACCAGGGGGCAAATGATGAGACCATTTACTGTCTCTATTATATTAATATTTATACTATATTTTTAAGTATTACCAGAATAATCATGGACTTATAATTAGTTGAACTTATGTCAAAGTATAGATAGAACCATTAAACCTATGGGTAGAATAGATATGTCATATTGTGCCAATATTATATATATGTTGCATTATTTCATATAATAATTAGAATTTGTGTTCTAATATCTGGATCAATTTGATTTAGCTACTTGCATGAATATCTTTGCATGATAACTAATCTGCCAGGAAATAGGAGCCGCTTGGGAGTGGTCGACAGCATTCAAAGAGAACGATAAAGACCAACTGCGAGCAGATAACCATCATGGCATCATAAGACATGGCTACTACAAATGAGGAGCCACTATTTCAGAAATGCATGAACGATGCACTGCTATATTCCTTTCGCACTTCCAGTATATTAAATCGGTCACCCAGACTTCATTGCATATGTCATGAGCTGTTGTGTTTCCTATTTTTTCTCTCTGGCGTAGTTTCAGTTAGATGGTTCCTTTTCTATTTTAGAATAATAAAGTCAATCCTCTATTTATAGGGAGGAAACTTTTATTTTGTAAGTTCAGAGATTTTGGAATACAATGTTCTGATTGTATCTTGCACATCAAGTTCATTTTTAGTTTTATGTACCATTCTCATGTAATTAGTTCTTGGAATACAATGAAGTAACTTTTGGTCTATATTCTATGTTCATAGATTAGCAGAAGCTGACCAAGGGGGCCCACTTGGGAGGTGGATTAGAGTAAAGTAGAGTAGATTTTCTTTCTACATTTCCAGCATTCTAGATAGAAGATTACAGTTTCTTCTTGTAGCATTGTACTTTGTGAATGTTCTTGCAGCACCTGCAAGGATAGTTATAGTGGATGCTCTAGGTTGAAAGAATAGGCTTAAGTAGAGTTTGAAATTTGTAGCATTCATTTTAGTAAGGAGTGGGTGTGTTTCCTTTCCAGCAGCCCTAGTATAGATTTCTTTCATGTATTTTACTTTCCTGCAACATAAGTAGAGTGACTCTTTAAGAAACTTAGTACACATACTGTGTCGTACCATTTCAAGTATACGTCCCTGGGTTGAAAAACTAAATGCACCTCATGGTGGGAGAAGTGATCCTTAGATTGAATAAACTATTCCTAAGAGAGGCTTTGGGCATGATTACTAAGCACCTATTGT
>MU227242.1:2258852-2270976 GCA_018584345.1 Thuja plicata
AATATATCTAAAACATTAAAGCATTATAGACTAAATCTAAATCTAAATGGCAATATTGTAAATATTAAACCTAAATCTAAATCTAAATCTAAATATTTAAACTATATACAAAAACAAAGTAATTAAGGAAATAAATATTTCACCTTTAAATCTTCTCCAAAACTATCTCTTCAATTCTCCTCCAAAGCTCTCACTACTTTGCAAAACAATAAATTAAATGAGGGAAGAACTCTTTTATAATTTGAGAGCATCTCCTCATCCTCCCCAAAGGATGTCTCTTTGCATGCCTTGTCTCTTCAAATTCCTCTTTGCATGCTTGCCTCTCCAAATCCGAAAAAGCATGTAATTTTATTTTTTTAAAAATAGTTTTCTTCAAATGTCATTTGGCACTCCTCTATTTTTGGCCTTTTATGACAAGTATATTTTAATTTTAATTTTATTTTCAGATTTTCCTAATGCCATTTGGCATTTTTGAAGTTTTTTCTTTTTGTAATTTATTTTTTTGTAACTCCCACCAAATTTTTTTTATTTTTATTTTTGGTTTTTCTCAATGTCATTTGGCATTTTGAGATATGTAACTCTTCCTCAATATTTTTTATGTACAGGGAATATTCCTCAGAATATGCCCGTGCTGGTATTCAGCTTGTGCTCCCATTGTAAGAATGTCTCTCGGCATAATTATTATTATTATAGTGTGTGTGTGTGTGTGTGTGTGTATTCTAGAGTGTTTAAAAACTCTCATACATTGAATGTTGAGTTGGGGTTCTTAGGTTAGTTGTTATAATTCACCCATCAAAGATTTTATAATGTTGGCAAAGAAGTTGATGCATCCCAAAGCCCATTATTGTAATTTCATGAATGGATTTTTGCCCCAATAAGGCAAATGTTATGTTACAGATATCCCCATCGGTGATTTTAACAAGAATCTAAAGTTGGTCACTATTCCCAAATCACTGGCAGCTAAGAGAAAGTAGCTATCATAACTACCGAAGAAGCCAACGGTTTTAATGAACATCAAGGCATGATAATGGTTTCACAAGGCATTTTAAACACATCAAAGAGATTTCGATGCAAGGAATAGAATGAAATGATTGTGTATCCTGCACAAACTATTCTTTGCAAGGAAGCTCTCCAAAATTTTGAATCAACTAAACACACTCTCGAACTATCCTCGTATCATACTTCAGTCAAATGAATAGCATGAAATTGTTTGTGTTTTATTTAGTGGATGAGGATTGCACATACTTCAGTCAAATGAATAACATTACATTTACAGCTCATCAATGGGTTTCCATTTATTGACCTTCATAATCGCGACCTGATATTGAGAGAATGCCTCAAGGAAATGTGATCTCATAATTGCACAACATGCAGAAAATAGTTTTGCTAAAAAGGAATTTTAAAAATTCCAAGCAAATACAATTTATTGGAGCTTACAAATGGCAAATCGATGCACATCAAAACATAGTAGAACAGGTTTTTTTGTCATATTTCCCTGCTAGACACGCATTGGATATGCGATAAATATTTGTTGAATTAGTTTTTAGTAAATTCAATTTGCAGAGGTAGTAATGGATTTTGTGGTTAGAGAAGGATATCTCTCTATGACAAGAAGAAACATTGGATTCCTTGATTAAAAACTATTTCCAAAGAAAAGAAGTGTAAAAGGCGATAAGTGGAAAATCTCAAGTAAGGTATTTTTCTCTATGTGTGGTTGCAAGTTAATTGTTTGTTTCTGCCATATACTTTACAGAATTCCACTCTTTAAATGACCCTTGTGTTGGAAATAATGTATGTGCAAAGCAATGTCCACGTATCTCTATTGAAGAAAGTGAAACAATGAATGAATGAATGAAGTAATTTTAATGACATCTACAAGACCAACAGTCTAAGGGACCCAAAAAAAAATTATATCATTTTCATGTTCTTTTCAATCTCTGCTCTTCGGTTATGAATCTTTATAAAGAAACCAACAGTTTTGTGTAACCTTTCCTCTTCGGAAAGTAGGTTTAGACAACCCTCCTTCAAGTTGTTCTCATATTGCTCACGTATATTTTGGTAAGCATCACACTAAAAAATGAAGTACCATTCCATTTCAACCATCCCTTTTTTGTTGAAGACACATGTTCTTTCTTATCAAGTCTCTTTGGTAACTGTCTATTTACTTGTTTCACAGCTTAGATGATGAGACCAGATTTTGAGTTGTGTCACTAACAATCTTGCCTTTCCTTTAATTGTCACCGGTAAGTAGTCTTTCTCACCATGATCCCAAGTGGGGTTGAACTCTTTCGCGTAATATTTTTTTTTCCGCCCTATTTGTTTTGTCCACATGGCAGCCCCGAATTTTTCTAACACAAGTTTTTTTATCTCTTCATTAGTATTGGGGCATGTTTGTAAGTCAATGTCTCATTTACTCAATCATTTCTTATTTTTTCTCATCCATGTCTTCTTTGTACGAACTAGTCTTTTCCTAACAACCAACCTGGGCCAACGATGTTTATCCATATTTTTAACTTTATTTAGATAGCTCAACAAACAAATTACCGTCAAAGCTTCCATCGGAAACATACCTACTTCAACCAAGAGAATCTCATAGGGAACCATTGATTTGACTTTAAGGTTACTAGTGATAAGATGTTTTTGTATTCTTTCAAATTATTTCCATTTGTGGTTCGACGGGATGCTCCCCCAAACCTTGCAACTATAGAGGACAACAGGTGTAACCAAAAACCCAAAAAGAGTCTTCTTTGTTTTCCAATCCCATAACTCTGCTTGTCTACACCTATTTTGCAACAAGAAAGAAGCTCATCATCCCCCTTGTATTCATTTAATTCTACAAGTCTCCCAACTAAACCTGTTATGAAAGTCAATTACCAAGTACTTGTATTCCTCCATAGTCTCTAACAAATTTCCATCAAAGATAAAGTTAACTTGCCGCCTCTTCTTCTTTAGAGAGAAAATCATGATCTTAGTCTTCCTAGTGTTCACCTGCATCCCAAGCTCCTGACAAAATGTTTCTAAAGCTTTCAAGTGTTCTCTTAAATCGTGGGTTTTTTTTTAAATTAAAATGAGATCATCTGCATAAAGGAACAACTTCGCCATATACCCACAAGTTGGACACCCTCCCCTATAGTTTTGTTTAACCATTCTTCGAGTTTACCAATGTATAAGCCAAATAGAGTGGACCTTATGGGACATCCCTATTTTACCCCAATATCATTGCCAAAGAATTATGACATACCTTCATTCTAATTTTAGCTCTAACCTGCTCATAAAGTCTATGCACTACCGCTCTGAGCTCATTTGGAATCTTAAGTTCTTCCATACTTTTACAAAGCTTGTTTCTAGGCACAGTCTCAAAGGATTTTTTAAAATCTGCAAAACAATAAAAGTCCTCTCTAACATGCAAGTCCCACACTTTCTCAATAAGATACCTAAGAGTGATGCAATGATCAATGGTAGAGTGTCTCGGTCTAAAACCAACTTGTCCTTTTGCTCTTATTTCTTCCTTTTCTGCCCAACTGCTGATTTTGCGCTCTATTATGCTCCCAAAATATTTTCCAAGGAGTGGATTGACCATAATAGTATGATAGTTATATGGATTATCAAGATCACCACTCTTACGAAGAGGTATAACAACGCTCATAGTCTATTCCTTTGGGAAACCAATTTGAGTGACTCTCTAAAAATTCTTTGAATATGATGAGCCAACGGCTCCATTCCCCATTTTAGGAATTCAGCCTGTAATCTGTCAATGTATTTTTCTTTATTACTTGTTAACCTCTTTATGTCTTGTTTGACATCTTCCACCGAGAAGATTTCGGTTGAAGATTTGATTATGGGGGGATTACTTTTATCCTGACTATGTTCATAAAGGAGTTTTCAATAGTCAAGTCACTGAGTGTTAGTTATATTATTTTCCATTTGATTTCTCTTTTGCTGAAGTTCTCTCCAGAATTATTTGGGATTGTGTTTACCCAAAGAAATCAACTCTTTTCTTCTTGATATAACATAGCTTTCCTTTTTGAATTGTATCAAATTCTCATAAATTATGTTATTTTCTTTGTCTAGTTCATTCTCTTTGACTACTCTTTTTGCAGCCTTGCACTCTTCATCATACCATGGAATTGATGAGAAAGTGTTGTTAACTCCTTTCTGAGGTCGAGACCTTTTGCATATTTTTAGAGCTTTATGGATTAACGAAACCAACAAACTGTTGCAAATGTGATATTTCTTCTCTCTAATTTCCTTGCATGAAAAATTATATTTTGCCATTTGAAGATGTTGACCCAAGGTTGTAACAAATAAATTTTGATTTTCTTGTTTCATGATGATTTTTCCTTTTTTTTTTACTATTTTTAAGCGAGATACCACTCTCTCTTTTTTGATAATTTAAATTGTGAACACCAAGTTTCACAAAAAAGTGGCATGTGATCAGATTTCAGCCCAAAAGTTCATGACCCAATATTAAAATCTAGCAGTCTCTAAGTAGACTCTTGAGAGCACAAAACATAGTCAAGGACACTTTGTCCATTATAAGTTTTACAAGTAATGCCTCCTGAACGAGACCACCTTTTCATTCCGTTACAAATAACCAAACCATACAAGCTACAAAAACTTAAAAGTTCTACCCCAAAATTAGACATAGTCCTCTGTCCGTCTTGTGAAGCTCTTTCCCACACATTGTCTTTGTTTTCCTCTAACCATAATGGATTATAATCTCCCCCACTCTTGTTGTCCAACTGAATAACCTAATTTTTTTGTCCTTGCATTAAAGTCTCCCACATAAACTATCTCTCCTGAAGTGTTGAAAACAGATGTCTTTTTTTAACGCTGCATAAGGATCTCCATTACCAAGATTCTTTTTTTTTGTAGACTGTCAAATTTGTTGGGGAAAAATAACATGCAACCAGCCAAATAGTGGCATCATTGTCTGCTATCTTCAGCCATATAAATTGCTTATTAGGGTCCTTTTTAAAAACTTTTATGTTATCTCCCCATATTTCTTTGATTTAGACCATAATTCCCACATGCCCCTTTCATGTTTGTGACCCTTCATTCCATACTGAGATTTTATTGTAACCTTCAAAATCTATAAATTTCATCCATCATTCTCATGTGTTTCCTCAATAATAATAATATCTTCCCCCTCTGCTATGGGCCCCAATCCAAGTCTTCTTCTCCACGAAAATCCTCTACAATTCCAACTTACCTTATGAAGATACTCCTGTGGGGCCCCACATCCCTATTTATTGTGTGAAGGTCTATCACTTAATTAAGCTTTAACATTTTCCATCCAAGCCCATTTTCCTTATTCTCTTGTTGTTTCTACCTTCTCCCATTCTTTCCTTATTTCTTCTTGTTGTGTAAACATTAGATCTTCTTAAAAGTAACATTGAGTGCCTCTAAGCATTCCCTTCTTATTTAGGATTACATTCATGTCTTCCACACACTTTAACATGATCCCTGTGTGTCTATGTATGTTGTCATTTGTTTTCTTTCCAATCATATTAGCCTTTTGAATATTGTCTGCCCATTTCACTTGATCTCTAAGAAAATCTCTTACTAAAATATCAGTTCTTTCCTTTTCACCGAAGTCTTTCAAACCATTGATTATGAAATTTGCAGCCTTATCTTGTTTGTCCTTTTCTTCTCTTAATTGCTTCTTGATTTTCCTTTCTATGATTTTTGTTTGTTCATTTGATGGACCATTCATAATTTGTTTCCAAGATTGGACTGCTTATATTTGTTCTCTTATACTATTTTCTTTTATTACGATCTTCTCCATTGTTGATTGAATATCTTCCATTTGTTTTGTGTCATTTATTTCAGTTGACTTTGAGCTATCCTTTTATGTTGTTCTTTTTTTTTTGTAACTCCTATTTTATACCATCCAACTCTTATTATCCTCTTTCCATGTTGATTTGTAAATTTAAAACTTCTTCTTTGAGCGTCTTGTTTTCATTTTCTAAATTCTTATTAACTTCTGTGATTTCTTTCAACTTGGATTCCTTGAGTTGTTCCCATGCTTCTATAAATTCAATCTTCTCCTTTAGTAACATGATTTCATTTACATATAATTTATAAGAATATAAAAAATGATAGGTAGTGGGACTATACACGCCTATGTGGTCACAATATTTATCCTCTATTTCCCCACTATCTATTTTGGATACATTGGTCTTAACTTGTTCTGTCTTGGTCTCCTCCTGAATTGAGAAAACCACTTTATTTTATCCATCATTCTCATACTGCATTGTTTGATCCTCTGCAGTATGAGGCACCTTGGAAGGTGTGTTGGCATTGATTTTTGTTGTTTTTGGGAGGATTATAAATAGTTTTTTTTTCGGTTGTCTCATTTTGTGAATCTTCCTGCGCCTTAAGATCCCTCTATAATGTTTTGTATTGATGAAAATTTAATCTCTCATTCACATCATCGGTATTAGTTTCATCAAGCCTTAACCAGAGCCCCAAGGCCCGAATGTATTCACTATTTGCAAATTAGGGTAAACTTTTGGAAGTACACCTGTTATCTAAAAGGTGTGACTGCCAGGTATCATTCTACCTTCTTGGCATAACCACTTCCACTGGGCCTCAAAATGTTTTATGTAAGGACCATTTGCAACTGACCCAAAAAAATTTGGATGTGTGTTATCTATTAACACCTGTGTTTTTCCTGTTGGTAAAGATGATTTCCTTGTTGAAAAATCTAAAATTCCTATGCCCGAAGGGTTGGGGTGATTTCTTTGTTGTATCATTTGATTTTAATGGAGATGAAAATGCATAGATGAATACAACAAAAGACAAAGAAGAAATAACTTGTAGCAGACCTATTCTTGTTTGTTTTTGTTAGGGTCCACACTTTGCCCAACAAAACCCTCTAAGTAAGAAAATTATGGTCCCACTTGTCTCCCATGTCCCTCTTTCTAATTTTATTTTCCCCTCTTGCATCTTCTATCTAGCTTCGGTCATAAAGGTCATAAAGGGGATCATGATTGAAAGGGATGAATTTCACGATTTGGAAGGTCATAAAGGGGATCATGACTGCGAAAAATGAAAACATATATGTGAGAAGATTTGCTCTTTGAATGAGAACACATCTAATTACAATATTGCATGTTGTCTCAAATTAGGTATGAAGACCCTCATAAATACAACATATATATGCAAGATGAAGTGTTGTTTTAAAAGCTATAGAAATCTTTGTGTGGTGCCAATTGAATTTTTTGTCAAATAGGTAGTTACTCTAAGTGATGACTTGGGTAATTATGTTAAGTGTTTACCTAGGTGGTTATCCTAAGCAGTTACCTAAGTAGTCATTCTAAGTGGTTATAAGTTGTTTACCAAAGAGATCCTATAAATAAGTGATCATTTGGGTAATTATGTTAAGTGTTTAGCTCAGTGGTTATCCTAAGTGGTTACCTAATAAGTCATTATAAGTGGTTATAAGTTGTTTACCAAAGAGAGCCTATAAAAAAAGGTCATTTGTAATGTTAAGGGGCCTCTTACAGAGGGGAAATAATGGACAAATTTTCAAATATACTTTTGGCTTTGCACTATGTATAAAAGAGTTTTTGAACTTGTATATTTTCAAAGAGATTATGGAGAATGTATTTAATTGTATTTCTTTAATCTATTTATGAGTTATTATTACTAATTTTTCATATGTTGAGTTGGTAGTCTCTTTATGCAATGGTGAAATCTAATTAATTTTCTTATCTATGTAATTGATGTGACAAAATGCACTCATTTCTTGGTATCTTGATTTGAATGTGTTGGCATATCCTATCTTTGTATATGTAAAGGTTTGCTTTCCTTATTTTTCATGATTTAAATTTGTGCTAAAAATCCCTTTCTCATCATTATCTGTAGTGAATCTCAAATGGTATTTGTAGGTCTACTATTGAGGTTTTTGTTATCTATTTCCTTTAGTTTTGTTTGTCTCCTTTTTGTACTTTTAGGAAAAAAGTGCACCAAAACTACAAATATCCCCATCATACGATGGAGAAGCCTCTCTCAAACATGGAGGAAGATTTTGATCTAATTGCAATCTCTCCAACTATTGGTGTAGTTGTCATTACACTTTGGGAAAATGGGATAAATTTCAAAGAAACAATCATAGTGAAAAAATGTTTACCAACTATATATATATGTATGAATGTATGTGTTTATGTACATACATACATACACACATACATACATAATATGTATGTTTGTATATATGTATGCATGTATACATACATATATACACATATGATGCTAGAGGATTCTCCCCATCACTCTATAACCTTAAAATTAAAACACAAATGCAATGTAGAGACTCTCTGCTTCTAGATGAACATCATGTTACAACAAAGAAACATAATTTTATTCATGAAAATTTTGAAATCACAAAATTACAAAGTTTACCTCTCAATGGTCTTTCTATCTACACAACTTCAGCATTTATTATCTCTCAACTCTATACATTTTCAATGGTTCCGATTTCTCTTCTTTTTTGTTCACAGACAGAACACCCACCCCTATTTTCCTTGGTTCAATTACTCTCTTACACTCTCTAGGTTGATCTTGGCCAATTCCCACACTTTCTTGGACAATAAATGTCTCCCTATGGGCTCATACCTCTTACCTCACAACTCCCTACTATGCAGAAACACACACACACAGAGTAAACCTTGGTTGATGCCTCTTGTATTACATCTTCTGTTATTTGATACTTTTTCATATTTTGAATACTAATCAATTATGTTCTCATGGAATTTTACTCTATGTGGAACAATTTATTCTTCATTTTGTTGCATGGATGTAGTGAAAACTAATTGACTGTATTTGCTTGGAAGTTTTGAAAAGTCTAAGAGAGCGTGTTTGTTTGAAGGATTTTGCCAAAAAACTTGTGTGAGTTGTCTATACTTCTACATTTTTCCTGAAAATGGAGTGAATGCGAAGGTTGAGATAGTATAAGTGGAAGTTGACAAAGGTTATTACATTGGTGTTTCCTAGCCAACTACATTTACTTGATAGTAAGTAAATCCTTTTCTACAAATCCACTTTGTGTATATCTTGCAATCTTTGCAATTTGTGAGATCAAATTTCATTGAAACATTATGTTAAATACTTTTATGTGCTCTACCTATGCTTCCACATTTTATACATATTTACCAGGACAATAAAAAAGATAGTAATAGAGAGAATGAAGTGATTTGGCCTTATGTCTTCCCAAAATGTTTGACAAAAAGGTTCAATGTCTCCATGTTGTATTTTAGGGATTTCTCATTTCGTACATTTCTACAAAGGCCAATAATAACTATATTCTATATGAATAAATGTCTATCTAGCATTTGGTAAAATGTAGCTTGTTCATATTCTATGTTTCCAGTTTTGGTTTCTACATAATGTGGAGTCTAAAGTATGGCTTCCTTCAGCATGATACATATGACATTTACCCTCATTTGTAATTCAAATCTTTAGCAACAAACTACCTATTCATAGACATTCATATATTTTTATTTTGACAGTAAAGGGTGTAGATATGATTTACATCTGCCATAATTTCTTTGATGTATTTATATTAGAACCTAGACAACCATGAACCTTAGAATCAAAGAGAGTACAAACATTTAAACATATATTATAGTTTAGACATTGACAACAAATTTGAATAGGGAGAAATTAGAGACAACCAAACCAAAATTGAAAACTTAAAAAATCAATTGGTTGGTGTTGATCACCAGTCCACCTGTGTGCTCTAGCACCAGACATACTGAGTAGGAAAAATTTTGTGAGTATAACTTACAAAAAATAGCTAGGTAATAGTGTTACCCTTTTAGGTTGTAAACAACTTGCAATGAACTCCATCATTGTGTTAGGTACATGAAATCACTTCTTTTTCATTCTCTTATATTATCTTGTTTGAACAACTATCATCTTCCCTCTACAACTCTTCTTTTTATTCTCCTCTCTTCTCACTGATTTACATCCACCATATATTGTCCCCCTCCACTAAATAGTATTTTATTTTCTCTTCTTTGTGGGATCTAGCCTATCATTATATTTCCTCCTCTACCAAATAACCTCTCATCTTCCCCTCTCTCATGGGTTTTGATCCACGATAAATTGACCGCCTCCACCAAATCTCACCAAAAGTATCCTTTACTACTTCCACACACAAACACACCATACCTCAAAGAAAATATGCAACTAGACAATTCTTTGTATCCTCTATCTTATGAGAATCAAATTTTAGATTACACGAACCAAAATTTACCTCAACAATGCAACCTTTGTTACCTGTTGTTGCAATTGGAGCTTCTCCTTTCTCATCTTCTTCACTCAAAATGATCCCTTCTACAAGCAATGCATCATTTTCATCATCTCCTTGATTTACCTCTACTGTGACCTCTAAATCTAGGTTCTAAACTTTATCTTCTACCTTAATATGTTGGGTATTTTTACCTTCATCACATTTTATGATTTCATTAACCAAATTATCATTCATTGTGACCATGATCTCTTATATTTTATTTTCTTTTGTGTGGCCTACTCTCGCTTCTTTCAAATTTTCTTGTGATTGTCCTTTATTAATGGTCTTTTTCACATCCCATAGCTCTATTCCTAATGTCATTCTACAAACAAAATAATCATTGGTCTCTTCATGACCCATCTCATCTTCCGCTTCAAACTCATCCTCTCATCTATTGCAAGATTTTGGTTGCATTCACTTTTCTTCATAGCTTCAATCTCTCAATCAATTAGGATTTCATACACTTGAAATGATCCTCTTGATCCCTCCATATTCATTTCACACTTTGAACTCTCTATCCAGGTGTTGTCCTTCTCAACCCTCAATTGCCCAAAACTTCTCATACACCTAAAAAAATCCTCTCAAGCCTTTCAAACAACTCTACTATTTCAACTACACCCGTAGGACTTGGTGATATACTGCTTCATATTCAGAGGTCTTTCCACATGCTCAGTTACATAAGATTTGATACCAATTAGTACAATAGGGTCCTCCCCTATACTTTGCAACCTTGTAATTCAAACACAAATCTAATGCAGAGAGTCTATGCTTCTAGGATAACATCAAACTACAACAAAAAAACACAATTGTATTCACAACAATTTTTTAATATCAAAATTACAAACTTAGTCTCTCAATGGAATTTATGTGATAAGGCCAAATTATTACCTTTATTTTGTATAATTTTAAATACTTTGTTCTAGTTTCTGACAAAACATTTGAGAGCCTAGCCAGTCAAAACTTGTGATAAAGTCCAGATAGAACTGATAAACCATGGGTAGATGTTTGTGACATATTTTGCTAATATTATACATATAGTGCAATATTCCATAAAACCATCAGAATCTATGTTCTAATATCTAGATTTAATTTGATTAAGCTCGTTGCATAAATATTTCTGCATCATAACTAACTTGACAGGAGAGAAAGCGGCTGGAGAGTGGTCAACAACATTCAAGGAAGATGGTTGAGGACCAGCTACGGTGGAGTGATCATCATAGCACCAGGAAACATGGCTGCTACAATGGAGGAGCCATTATTCCAAGATGCGGGGATTTAGTGTTCCTATGTTCCCTCTGCACTTTATTATGTTGAACTGGTCGCCCGAGCTTTATTACCCACACCGCGGGCTGTTGCATTTCCATCTTCTTCTCAGGCATGTTTTCAGCAAGATAGTTTCTTTTTTGTTTTGCAATAAGTGTTTGATCCTCTATATATCAGGATTGGACCGATAGTTGAAGTTAGATAGAAAAGTTAGAGAAAGTAGTTTTTGGAAGAAAACTGTTGTATCTTACAATAATCTATTTCAAGTTTCATGTATTATTTTTATGTAATGAGTTTTTGAAATACAATGAAGTAATTCTTGGTTTACGTTCTGTGTTAGTAGATTAGTAGAAACCAACCAACAGGGCCCACTTGGGAGGTGGAATAGGTTATAATAGAATAGATTTCCTTCCAGCATTTCTAGCATTTCCATCATTTCCAGTATTTCAGATAGAAGTTACAATTTCTTCCTGCAGCATTGTACCTTGTGAATGTTCCTACAGCATCTGCAAGAATAGTTATAATGGATGTTCTAGGTTGAAAGTATAGGTTTAAGTAGAG
>MU227242.1:2271026-2281091 GCA_018584345.1 Thuja plicata
GTATTATTTTCCTGCAGCACTAGTGTAGGTTTCTTTTATGCATTTTTACCTTCCTGCAGCATAAGCAGAATGACTCCTTAAGGAACCTAGTGCACATATCGTGCTGACCATTTCAAGTATACGTCCCAGGGTTGACAAGTTAAATGCACCTAATAATGGGAGAAGTAGTCCTTAGATTGAATAAACCATTCCTAAGAAAGGCCTTGAGCATGATTATTCCACACCTATTGTGAGGCGGTTCATTTTTGGCGCCGTTGTCGGGGATGGTGTCAAGCTAGGAACATTTTTGAGTCATTTTTTTCATTCCTAGTTAGTTTTTAGATTTGTATCCCTAAAAATTGCTTCACAATCATGAAGAATTCAATTGCATGCATCGAAGAGAAAGGCAATGAGATGAATATGGCAGATTTCTCCTAGCAGAGTCTGCTAATTTGAACGAGGAAGTTGAAGAAGTTGAGTTACCCTTTGAAAATGCAAGCCCCGACTTTCCTGCAGCATCTTCCTCCAGAGCAGAACCACTTGATATAAGCGGCTTCTGACCTTTTGCAGAAATCTTGGCCAGCTTTCAGATAATTCCAGCCCAAATCCACCTATTACTAACAATCTAGTAGCTAATGCTCCTTTCCAGCAGCAACCCCATAATCAAATACCTCCAGTAATGGCACAACCTACTTTCCCATTTCCTCTCCCAAGCCTTATAAGCAATGCTAATCTCAAAAATATACCCACAACTGCTCTTCCAAATTTTTATGGTCTTATAACTGAGGATCCTGACACTTTCTTGTTTGAGTTTGACATATTTTGTCAAAGCTTCGACTATAATATTGATGCCCATAAGCTCAAGTTGTTTCCTGCAACACTGAAAGAGTCAGTCTTACGATGGTTCAGGGGCTTAGGAGCCAATGCAGCAGGTACCTGGGATGAGATGCAGACGTTGTTTCTGCAAAAATATAAAGATTATTGCAAAGGCAGTGACCCAAAAGGAGATGATATCTTTAGGATGTCTCAAAAGGAAGATGAAACATTGGAGGACTATGTTTCACATTTTTTGTACACAATGCAGAAGAATCCCTAGCATGTACTGGCAGAGGATTCACAGAAACTAGTCTTCTTGAGAGGGGTAAACAACAACTATCTGGAAGCATTAGACTTGATGGCTGGTGGAGACATATCCCAATCCTCTTGGGATGACCTCAAGAAAATCTGTCTCAACTACTCAAGGTCAACTGTGAAGAAAGGCAGAGGATACCGGCCCACAGTCACAAAAGGGATTGGTTCAGGCGTTTCAAAGATGGAGATATCTAATTTGCTTGCAGATTTCAAGCAAGATGTTATAAATGATGTAGCTACACATATTGACACAATGAATTCCAATAAGAAGCATGCAGAAGCTGAATCACAATTGGCTGAGTACTATCCACACTACTGCAAACAGAAGAAAGACTACAGATGTAAGCTGGTAGCAAACTTGGAAAATCAACATTTGCCAACTGACTACATGAAGATAGAAGGAGACAATGATCAAGTATTCTTTGTTGCTCAACATCGACCATGGGCTTCATGACAAGGTATGCCACAAGATCCTCTACAATTTTCAAATTTTAACAATAATCAGTGGCAAAACCAAAATTATCAGAACACTTCTTAGTACTCTCAACCTGAGTGGCCAAATCAGCAGAATAACCACTGGCTAAACCAGCAGAATAACCAATGGCCTAACCAGCAAAATAACCAATGGAAAAACCCACAAAATAATCAGTGGCCAAATCAACAAAATAACCAGTGGCAAAATCAGCAAAATAACCAGTGGCCTAATCAGCAGAATCAATGGCCACCACCGCAAGGAAATTGGCAGCAAACTAATCAATGGAGGGGGCCTCCACAGTGGCCTAACCAAAATTATGGCTATCCACAACTACCACCTCTAGTGAAACCACCTACAATAATGCCACCTCCTGCAGCAACTAATGCTAATCCAAAGCCAACCCAATTGCCTACTCAACCACAGCCAAATCCAAACAACAAACAGTAGCAGCAGTAGCAAACATACACTACTAACACTCAGCAGTGCCCTACTTATTCATTAGAGATAGTTGATATCCATTTGAGGTCCTGTACCACCCTGCCTACACCTGAATATCCTATTATCATGGAAGTTGTAGACACTCTTGTAGCACTACTTCCAGAAGCCACACTGCCAAATACCAGCCAGCCGACTGATATACCCAGTAGAACTACTGTCCACATTTCAAATCCACCCTTTCCACATAGGCTAAACAAAGAAAAACCTATACCCCAAGAGGAAGAAACATTTGATATTATTGAGCAGCTAAAAAATATGAATATTCAAATCCCTCTGTTCCAAGCTATCAAAGATATACCTCTTTATGGAAAGGCTATTTAGGAAGCATGCCTTAAGAAGCTAGGATGGAAGAAGAAAGACCCTCAAACAGTACATGTTGTAGGGCAATTATTAGATATCATGTTAGGAAAGGTGGTCATACCAAAGTATTCAGATCCTGGCAGTCCAGTAGTCGACCTGATAATAAATGGACAGACTGTGAAAAATGCTCTAGTTGATTTGGGAGTAGCAATAAATATGATGACTAAAGATACAATGCATAGGCTAAGCATAGAAGGCTTAAGAACAACAGCCACAGTGTTACAACTTGCTGATAGTTCAACTTTTACTCCAGAGGGTCTCATAGAAGATGTGATAGTAACCTTAGATTCATGGGAGTATCCTGCTGATTTTCTTATCCTATCACCTAAAGTAAACTTTGCTAGCTATCCTGTAATCTTGGGAAGACCCTGGTTAGCCACCACTGATGCCAAAATTAATTGCAGATCAGGCAGTATGACAATTTCAAATGGTCAAGCCATAAGGAAGCTAGCCCTATATCCTCCTGCCCAACCCCAGCCAGACTTGGGAGAACCTATTTGACCAGACTTAGGAGATGAGGAGGAAGAGTTGAATTCAGTAGCCCAGCTCATGATGTTGCATAGGAAATCTTTTCTAAAGATGCAAGAGGAAGATGATGTGATACAGATAATTCTTACCAATGAATGTATTGTGGCTAAAGATGTTTCAGAAAGTTTTGTTTTACAGCTATGTACCTATGAGGACTGTATGTCTCCAGCAAACCCTGAAATAATTGATCAATTACTGACAAGTGAAATAGCTAGAAGTCTAGTGCCCGAAGTGTTAATGGCAGAGCTAACAACAACAGTGGAAATTTCCTTTGGTAGTAACCTTCATGTGAACAACAAGCTGTCCCAATCACAGTTGGAATTGTTAACCAAGCTCCTTAGTCAACATGAAAAAGCCTTTGCATGGGATTATGGGGATATGGAGGGACTAAACCCTAAACTCTGCACCCACGGAATCTACATCAGTGATGGAAGCTTGTCACTTCATCAACCATAGAGGAGAATAAATCCAGCACTAAGAGAAATAGTTAAAACTGAGTTGCAGAAGTTGTTGGATGTTGGATTCATCTATCCAATCTCTGATAGCAAGTGGGTGTCACCATTGGTCATTGTACCTAATAAAGGAGGTAATTTGTGGATATGTGTGGATTATAGGGAATTAAATAATGCCACAAAGAAGGACCACTTTCATTTACCTTTTATTGACCAGGTCTTGGATAATTTGGCTAGAAAGAAATATTTTTCCTTTCTGGATGGATACAGTGGTTACAATCAGATAAGCATTGCCCCTGAAGATTAGGAAAAGACAATGTTCACATGCCCTTGGGGCACATATTCCTATTCAGTACTACCATTTGGATTATGCAATGCACCTGCTACCTTTCAGAGAGCTGTGATTAGCATCTTTGCTGATATATCACATGATTGCATAAAAATCTGCATGGACGACTTCACTACATTCGGTGTCACATTTGAGGAAGCTCTAAAGAACTTGGAGAAAGTACTAATCAGATGCGAGGAACATAACATGTCTCTCAATAGTGAAAAGTGCTTTCTGATGATGCAAGAAGGAGTGGTGTTGGGACATTTTATCTCTGAAGCTAGAATCTAGGTAGACCCTGCGAAGATAGAGGTAATTCTCACACTCCCTATTCCTACTAAGCAAAAAGATGTCAAATCTTTCCTAGGTCACGTTGGTTATTATAGGAGGTTTATCCAGAACTTTAGTCAAATAGCTAGTCCTCTGTACAAATTACTTACCAAAGAAGCTAAATTTGCTTGGACAAAAGAATGTGATGAATCCTTCTTGCAGCTCAAGTCACTTTTGACAACTGCACCAGTACTTAGGGGTCCTGACTGGACTTTGCCATTTCACATGCATATAGATCCTTCAGACTATGTCATAGGTGTTGTCTTAGGACAAAAGTCTAAAAACTTTGAAAATGTAATCTATTATATCAGTAAGAGTCTACATGGACCAGAGTTAAACTATACAGTGACTGAGAAAGAATTGATAGCAGTAGTTTATGCTCTGAACAAATTTCACCATTATGTAACTGGTTATCCTATCTTTGTTCATACTGACCATGCAACAATTAAGTATCTCATGAATAAACCTACCATCACAGGCAGGTTAGCAAGATGGCTTCTTCTTTTGCAGGAATTTGATATAACAATCATTGACAAGCCAGGGAAAGAAAACGTGGTAGCTGATAATCTATCCAGAATTCATCATGCTGAAGAAGATACTACTTTGATAGATTATGTATTTCCAGATGAACATTTATTTCATATTGCTGTCCAGAATCCATGGTATGTAGATATAGCTAATTACCTAGCAACTAATAAAATGCCAACATATTTCTCTTATAAGGATAAGAAGCTGCTTGTAGAAAAAAGCTTCCATTTCTCTTGGATTGATAGCACATTATTTTACACTGGACCTGACCAAGTCATGAGGAGATGTGTGAGAGAATATGAGACATATGACATTCTTCATGCATGTCATAATGAACCATGTGGAGGACACTTTGCAGCCAAAATAATAGCACAGAAGATTTTAACAACTGGCTACTACTGGCCTACACTTCACAATTATGCAGCCAGTTATACAAGGAAGTGTGACAAATGTCAAAGAATGGGTCGACCAACAAGATCAGATTAAATGCCCTTAAACCCACAGGTGGTGGTAACACCATTTAATGAATGGGGCATGGACTTTATTGGTCCAATAGACCCTCCATCCAATGGGAAGTCATACATTCTGGTGTGCACAGATTACCTGACCAAATAGGTCGAAGTCAGAGCAATGAAGCATGCCAGGGATCATAAAGTTGCTAAATTTTTGTATGAAGAAATTTTTACTAGATATGGCGTGCCAAGAGAACTCATTACTGACCAAGGTACTCAATTCACCTCCAATCTGATAATAGAGCTCATGAAGGAATATAATATTAGACATCAGAAGTCAAGCCCCTATCACCCTCAAGCCAATGGACAAGCAGAAGTTACAAATTGGGAAATAGAAGCAATCTTAACAAAGACAGTTCATTTGCATCACCAAGATTGGAGCAGCAGAATATCAGAAGTCGTCTGGGCGTATAGAACAACATGGAAGACCACCACAGGGTTCACTCTGTTCGAACTGTTATATGGTAAAACAACAATGCTACCGATTGAATTTGAACTCAAAACATTAAGAATAGCACTGGAGTTAAATATTGATCTTCCTGCAGCACAGAGAGAACGCTTGTTGCATCTCAATTCTTTGGATGAAATGTGCAAGTCTACCCTACAGCGCACGAAAATTGTCCAAAAGCAAAGAAAACAGTGGCATGACTCCCATATTAAGAGTAAGGAGTTCTAGGTAGGAGATTGGGAATTTTTATATGATTCTAGATTCCAAGAGATACCAGGCAAGTTGTAGACACGATGGTTGGGTCCATATTAAATAAGCCATGTATTTACAAATGGAGCAGTCCAGTTGACCACAATTGACCCTGTAAACTTCAAGCTACTAGTCAACGAACATAGGCTAAAGTTGTATCACTAGCCACAGACAAAAGAAGGCTTTCTGCAGCAATTCAACCAACCAGTTTTAAAGGATCAACAGGTAACACTTCCTACAGTAGAGGGTGTCAACCTTCTTCCTACAGCTCTTCAATAAGAATTCCTTCAAAGCATGACCATAATAAAAACTTTATGTTTACATAAAGTTCAAATTCTCCATTCACTTTCTACATTCTTCTTTTTCAACCCACTTCATTTCTTAATCTTCCATCCACCCACCTTCCATGTCATCATATTTCTATGCTTTCAATAAAGAGATAGTGCGCTAACGCATGCCAATCGCCAATGCCATCATTCCACTCCTGCCAATCTTTCTTGGCACTTGTGATGATCAATTAACAGGTACAAGCTTTTCAAATTTATTTCCATTTTTAGCGCATAGATTTTGTTGGTTATATCGAATACTGCAATAAATGTATCATTGTCGCCTTAATCCAGTTTTGTACCTTCTTCCAAGTCTGACAAGTGAGGACACTTGTCAATATTTCATAGGGGGCAGGGAAGTGTGCCAATTCTTAAAATGTCATTTATATTTACTCGTTAAGATCCTCAAATCTGTACTTTGGCCTTGTCTTAATTAATATCCAGCTGCCGCATCACACAAGTGTCAAGTGTCGTACCTTTATTCTGAATAAACCCCTAACTGTCAGACTAGATGTGAGCCAGTATTAAAACCATGACATAACTCTTGCATGAATATCTATGATTCATTCTATTAAAGTACATTATTATTGTTCATATCAAGAATACCAGAAGAATGTGAAAGAGGGTCTATGGTTTCACAAGAAGTAGTAAAAAATTCAAAAGAGAAGAAGGTAATTATCGAGAACAGAGCAGAGGTTGAATTTGGCAAGCACAAATGGGGGGCCAATTGTAGTGGCATGAACCAATGGTTAATGGTATTTTACTATCTGATGTTGAGGAAGTAAGAAGATTTAATGCCTACAGATGGCTAGGATATTTCTTAAAATTGACGGAGTTTAATGAGGAAGCAGCATCAGAATTTGCAAACACATTTGATGAAGGCCAAGCAACGGTATGGGGGTTGATAGTCGTCGCAACAGAGGAGTGAATAGCAAAAGTAACCATTTTTCTAGCAGCAGGGGAACACTACCCCAATGCACACGATGCCAGGTCAGCCAGGGATCAGTTCACCCTACCAGGAGACCCTCCACTGGAGATCACTAAACAGGGGTGCAAACGAATGTCCATTCCTCCACCATATCAGGAGTTGGCCATGCACATTATCAGGTATTTCACCTATGAAGGATGATTCTCTAATTTTCATGTGCATCATTTTAAGCTGCTTAGTTATGTATGACATAATATCCCAATGAATGCACCCAATTTTTTGTTTAATATGATGTGCATTAGTGCTAAAGAAACCCAGAAAGGGAAAGACAACTTTGTTACTCACCATGCCCTAATTAAATTACTCATAGAAAGATCTCTTAGGGATGTCTCCCCTATGGCATGGGCAGAGTTTGTCCATCATAAAACCCTGCAGCCTCAAATTGCCCCTAATGTGCAAATTAGCCAAGATAATGCAGTTTCCCCTGACCCAGTTGCCGAGCAAAGTACCCAAGGGGAAAAAACTAAAAATTTACAAGAAAATGTGCCTTTACCTACTCACATGAGAAATATACCTACTGTCGCCCAAACAAAAGGAAAATGGAAGTTAGTAGGAGAAACTTTGGTTCCTGCAACTGAGCCATGAAACCCTCAAGTCTCGAAAAAGAAGAAAATGAAGTCAGTTCCTGCAACCACTACTCCTGCAGCAGAGAAAACAAAAAGGGTTAGTAAGAAAAAGGCTATAGAGGTTGAGGAAATCACTGTAAGAAGAAGTTCTAGGATGAGTGAGCAGACTCCTAAAGCACCCACCAAAAGCCAGTCCGCTTCCCTCAAACAATTTGAGGAGGAAACTCCTATTCATATTGTTTCGGATGATTCTCCCAGCCAGTCTGAGATTCCAGACATTCCTTAAAATTTGGATGAGGAGTGTGAAGCTGAGCTGAATGTATGTCAAAATGACCCAGGAGTTAGTCATCAAGATGTTCCAACCCATGAGAAAGAAACCCCTATAACTCACCAGCTAGCTTGCACAAGAAATGCTTTAGTTTCCTATAAGCGAACTTGGTTAATAAAATTCTTAGAGGAGTTAGGGAGGGAACAAAGGAAGAAGAATAACCAAGATGAGAATAGTGGTCTAATTACTCTACAAATACTTCTCTTCCAGTTATATAATAAGCATGTACTGACAACCACTCTATGGGGAGAAGAGAAAAAGAAATTGCAGAAAGTAATAGCAGAACAAGAAGAGGAAATTGCAGAATTAAAAGATCAGATGGCAAGACAGAAACAGAGAATGGAACATGCCCTTAAGCTGACTGACTAGATAATTGCTTGTAGACTACCACCTAGGGTCTATAACATCTGTCTAAAATAATAATTCCTCCTATTTCAGTTGATGATGACCCTCAAAGATGTAAACGCAGAGTTCAAATCAGCCCAAGAATTCTATGGTTTATACCAAACCCTTCCATCTTGGCAACAAAACCTAATCTATGAGTTGTATGTGCATAATTTCATCATCCCTATAGAGACTGAATGGAACCCCCTACCTTACATAGGGGATATACACCTAAGGGCCCTAATGTCTTGGATGCACAACGAGTCTAACTATGATAGACAATTGGAGAATTATAGAGAACTTGAGAAAACAGAACCCCTACCATTAAGAGCATAGAGCAGTCAACCAGAGGTATTCCTGAGGGATTGGTTCAAACTAACATATGGGAATATTAAAAAGGAAATCAGAGATAAAAATTTTAAACTCAGAGCAGATGTGTATGCAGAATATGACAACATGTCTTATTTTGTCTTCCAAAGAGCCTTAACCAGTGCCAGAAGTAGATGGGGAAGATTATCAGAGGCATTCAATAGGTCAAAACCACACAGCCCCATTACCCTTAAAGCAGCCATACACCGAGCACCAAAATACATAGGGCTGGGTAGGCAAATCAGGCAGGATCTCTGGTGTCCACTCATAATGCAGCTGCCCATGCTCCTTTGGCCCTTGTATGACATCAACACTACCAAGCTTGACAGGCTACAGGAGGATCACATAAGGGAAGTTTGGGAAAGAACAAGAGGATTCTACTACTCCTTCAAGAGCCAGAGGCAAGGAAGAACTAAAGTTGGTGACTTTAGGTCAATTTCCAGAAGGTGCAATGCTTGAGGACAAGCATTTGATTAACCAAGGGGCAGATGATAAGGCCAAATTATTACCTTTATTTTGTATAATTTTAAATTCTCTGTTCTAGTTTCTGACAAAACATTTGAGAGCTTAGCCAGTCAAAACTTGTGATAAAGTCCAGATAGAACTGATAAACCATGGGTAGATGTTTGTGACATATTTTGCTAATATTATACATATAGTGCAGTATTTCATAAAACCATCAGAATCTATGTTTTAATATCTGGATTTAATTTGATTAAGCTTGTTGCATGAATATTTCTGCATCATAACTAACTTGACAGGAGAGAAAGCGGCTGGAGAGTGGTCGAAAGCATTCAAGGAAGATGGTTGAGGACCAGCTACGGCGGAGTGATCATCACAGCACCAGGAAACACGGCTGCTACAATGGAGGAGCCATTATTCTGGGACGCGGGGATCTAGTGTTCCTATATTTCCTCTGCACTTTATTATGTTGAACTGGTTGCCCGAGCTTTATTACCCACACTGCGGGCTGTTGCATTTCCATCTTCTTCTTCGGTATGTTTTCAGCAAGATAGTTTCATTTATGTTTTGTATCAAGTGTTCGATCCTCTATATATAGGGATTGGACCGATAGTTTGAAGTTAGATAGAAAAGTTAGAGAAAGAAGTTTTTGGAAGAAAACTGTTGTATCTTACAGCAATCTATTTCAAGTTTCATTTATTATTTTTATGTAATGAGTTTTTGAAATACAATGAAGTAATTCTTGGTTTACGTTCTATGTTAGTAGATTAGCAGAAACCAACCAAGGGGGCCCACTTGGGAGGTGGAATAGGTTAGAATAGAAT
>MU227242.1:2291900-2302276 GCA_018584345.1 Thuja plicata
ACACCCCAAAACATAGGGATAATTCGAGCCCCTGTTGCGATCATCAAATTTAGCTCATCCAAACAGCACTCAGAATTTGCATAGTTTGGAAACAAAATCACCATATGAACTGAGTATGTTCGTATGGTGTGAATTAACAAGGCCGTATTTTCTGCTGCAAGGCCATATTTTCTCGATAGGAAGCTCGGCCCTCAGTCGGCAATATGACCGCCATATTTGACAATGTGGCAAACATCCGTAGGGAATGCCAGCTTGGCTGAACTATTTGCAATGGCAGATGAAATTTGTTGTGAAATCCCAACACGCCATACTCACACTAATAACAAGGCAACTACTAACTACAAAAAGCATTCTAAAATGACCGGCCGGAGAGATTTAATTAATCCGGCACCTATTTTGTACGTGAGACAATTTTACGGTCAGAGGTTTCTCCCCAATGAAAGCCTATCAGCTAAATATAAGAGAGTGTATCACCTTTGATAGGTTTTTTTTAATCCTCTTTATTTAATTTATCGATCCAAGGCGGTGTCCATGGTTGTATGCAAAAGAGAATTGAGAAAACTTGCTTGATAGTCTATTCTACAATACACTTGTAGTAATGGAAGCTACTCTAGAGTACATTTGCATGAAAGGAAATACTAATCTACCTCACACTTGCAGAAATTGAAAAGGATAAAATAATTCACACTTGCAATAATTGAAAAGGATAAAGTAATTCACACTTGTTAGAAATGAAATACCCACCTGTATTAAATTTACTCTAAGAAACCTCCAAATACATTGCTAGAAATGAAACTAGAATTTATCTTATTTCCTTAGGCTAAAACAAGTTTTTCTAATCCCCCCTTTGATAAATTAATTACAACGTATTTATATAATACTTATTTTATATTTACCCAGCCAATCTACTAATCTACTAAGAATGTGGATCCAACATCCTATTTTTGAGGAGGCATTTACAAAACTCTTGAGTAAACTAGAATTGTTGACCTTCATTCCACCACCTTTACTTTAGTATGTTTCAATCATTAAGAACTCCTTTTTTCGTGAAATGTGCTAAATGTTTGAAAAGGGTTTTTAGTCCTTCTTGTCTACTTTCTAGATCATTTTGAATTTTTTAATTTTGTAAAAAAATGAGTGAGATATTATTGTTTTATTGAGATTGAGTATTTAACTGAAATTGTTGTCATTTATCACACCACTTCTGTCTCAGTCATATTCAATAATAAAATTCTCTTTCCCTATTGAAAATCAAGCCAAGTTATCAAAAGGGTGGTTAACCCTTAAACTCTAGTTTCCAAAACATTTTGAAAGTTTGAATTTCATGAAGAAATGAAGGAGATATTGTTATTTTACTTGGACTACATCTTCGACTAAATCTAAGCACTTGATTACAGGAAATCTCTAAGTTCTCAAAGTGAATGAAGGAATAGTCATCAATTTAGTTGACCAAACCATTTATTGTAATCATGAATATCATGCTACAATCATTTAACTATATTTAAGTGCTTTGTTAATTTGAGTTATCTTTTTTGGTGAAAGATAATGTAGTGTAGTGTGCAACTGCAACTTGCATGAAATAAATACTTTGTCCATTGATTTAGAAATTATTGATGCTCCATGATTGTTCATGAATGTAGGAATGTGCTAGTAGCCTAAATGAGACTTCTTTGTCTTCTCATGATGTCTTCAAAGCCTTATAAGTGTCTAGAGCTCTCTTATGTGGTTGTTTGGAGTTCTATGATGTTGTTGTTTGGAGCTCTCTACAACAAGTATTTTTTAAGCCTTCTTATTTTCATGTGTTATTCAACAATTCATTCAGTTTCATTGTAATAATATCTTTCACACTCATTGAGACATGTTAGAAGTAATTTGAATCACATTTGTTTAGTGAGAGTAAACCATATATCTACTTTACATATTACCTTAAACAAGCTAAAGAACTTTCAATCATTACTCAAACCACTTTGAAATCAATACATTAAGAAGAAATATATGATTTTATTGGGTTCATTAAGAGAAAATTTATAGTCTCATCAACATATGATATATTTTCAAATATTTTGGCCCCTCCCAAGTTTCACCTCAACATTTATGCTAATTACCATGTTTGTGAGTTTATATGCACCCTTATTTATTCCCTATACATATGTTCAACTTGGAAAGCTTCAAAAAAATTCATCATTTCTCTATAATACTATAAAATATTCTTAAATTTCTAATTTGGACATTTGACACCACATACTTATTACTGACAAATCATCCTCGATAAGTAATCTCCTCAAACCAAGTTTTATTCCTAATTGTAAACTTAATAATATCTCTTGAAATTATATTTCATTATTAGTTCCTATATGTAGCTTTTTGTTGCTGCCCTAAACACCATATCAACATGATTTGAAAAAATGCATTATACAACCAACAATCCTATATTTACCCTAGACATGGACACAATAATACAAATTGGCAATAGTAGAATATACATACTTAATATGGTAGCTCTATATAGAAGATCTATAATTGTTTTTGTTACATTTTGTTTCTATATAAGTTGTCTTGTGAGATATTCTATATACTAACCATATGATAAAATAATTTATTCTATTTTTTATCATCATCTTCAATAGCTACTTCTTCTTCATTGTTTAAATTTGAACCCTCAACTTCTACTACAATTGATAAATCAAAAATTGCAACATTCGACACCCTTGTCTTTGCTTTCAAAAATTCTAGGTCTCATTTCTCCCTTTGCTTACATTCTTTCTCATTTTTGCTTACCGCTATAATTATTAATCACACCCTTGATTTGTTATAATGAGAGGAAGATAGAGGGCAAGTGCCATATTTAGGAAGGACCCCAACTCCCAACATTACATTTTCTACGACCTTCTTCAAATTGCCTTCTCACTTTTGCTTTTATCAACATCTTTGTAACCTCCAAAATATAATAATTTGATTTCCCTTAATATAACATCGTTGTCAAAAAAATTGAGTTTATTTACATATTTACTTGATGCCCACGTCAGTTGTTTCCATGAATATGTTGCCTAAAGCCATTCTTACTCCATGCAAAACCACAATGAATTTAATTTTAAACACTTCTTCAAATCTAGCTCCAAAGTCTATCCCATGAAATTTATTTGTCTTATTTTTGTTGAGAGACATATTATAGAGTTCATTTCATCAATTTATGTGTCAAACACAACTATTCTAAATAAATTTCCTTTCACATCATTGGTAATTTAGTCTCGTCATAATGCTAATTCACTTGTGTAATTCTACAGAATCCTCCCATGAATGAAAAGATTGGGTTGTCGTCCTTATATAACTTCATTTAAACGATTCATTTTACTATAAGAGGGTGTATTACCTATGATATCTTTCTAAAAATTTCTCCCCCTACCAAATTTCACCTTAACATTAATGTCAATTACCAAGTCTACAAGTTTATCTGCATCCTTATTTGCTTCCCTATATAGGTGTTCAACTTGGAAAGCTTTATAAAAAATTTGTATCTCTCGATAATACTATAAAAATTAGTCAAATTGGTACTTTGGGCACTTGTTGCTATATACAACATTTATTGCTACTAATGAATCATCCTCAATAACTAGTCTCCTCAACCAAAGTTTGATTCCTAATTGTAAACTTAATAACATATCTTGAAATTCTACTTCATTGTTAGTTCTTATAGGTAGCCTTTTTGTTGCTTCCCTAATCATTGTACCAACATGATTTTTGAAAATGCATTCTACACTTGACAATCTTAAATTTTCCATAGAGGGGCCCCTACTGAAATTCTATTCAACCCATCCTTCTTTTGGTGGTTTCTATTTTGCATCAACACTTGTTTTTTATACTAAATTATCCCTAGCTCTTCCCATTAACGTGGGGATATGATTTTTTACTTTTGTAACAAAAAAATGAAATATACATTTAGAAAAATTATATGTAAATTTTTTGGTTGGGTAAGTTGCAACACAGGGTTGCTCCACATATTAATCATAGAATAAAATTATATATACTTCTTGGACATCTATCCATTACATCTTAACATCAAATAATATAAAGATCCCCATGGTTACACTCGCCAAAAAAAATTAATTACTAAGACCACTCAAATTAGGTCATGTATTTTAGCACTTTATTTTGAGTTAGATCATTGGCGCGATTTGCTATGAACTTTTGCACTTGTTATGGGTGTTCTTTTTTTTTCCTATGTGCATTATATGTCATTAAATGACACTACCTTAATCATTTAAATACTTAAGGAGATGGAAAGGTTGAGAGAGATTCTAAGTTTGTGTGCTCTCACCCCTAGAGATATGAGGCTTCTTGTCATTCACTAAGGATTTTGAAGGATGTTTTGATTAGGAGAAAAGCATATTTTAGAGGACCCAAAACCTTTACAAAAGAGAGTTACAGATGTTCATTACACCCCATATAGAAACAATGACAAGACATAGTAACATGACTATAAAAGACTAGTTGGAAACCTATACAAAAAGCCAGCAGACCTAACACCAACAAACGGATAGCAAAGTCGATATTTTGAAGGATGTTTGACCACTAGATCATGACAAATTTTTTAGTAGACTAGATTGAATAGATTCATCATTGCATTTTGATAGATGCAAGATACCTAAAGTGACTCATTGAAGAAAATTTTGATTCATATTTGATTCCAAAGAGATCTCATAATCTTGCAAAAAAAAATTCCTTCATTGTATTGACATTTGGAGAGAGTGTATGCCTTTTAAAGGAGCCATTAACAATATAGTGTGTTAGAAGCATATTTCCACCATGAGGCTTCCCTATTTGTTTGGGTTTAAAATTTTTGGGCTTTCTACTACAATATTCTCGACTATTTAACATCTTTTTATATAAAAAATGATAGATCTTCATAGTCCAAGTGTTGCAACAATCCCTAACCAATGACAATAAAGATTATTTATTTCAAAATATCTTTTGAAGTGTTTAATTCCACCCAAGTTTGAGAAAAATTTGTGCGCAAAAAATATGTCAAGTCTTAATCCCTAGCCACAAAATTGTCACTTATTGCAAATCAAGATTCAAACAAGTAGTTAAGGGAGAAATTGAGAAGGGAAACCTGTAGAAATTGAGAAACCAACTTCATAGAGAACCTAGTGATCTTTTGCAAGAAAATAACCTGTCACAAAAGAGGGAAAGAACTTGAAAAAACACAAAAACATGGCTCTTGATGCCAGAGGCAAAAATATATTATGGAAAAAGAAGTTATTAATTACAAGAGAGATTAATCCTTATAAAAGGAGATCAAAACCTAAAAAGGAGAAACCCTAAGTTGCATAAATAATAATTTATAATAAATTAATTATTGTGCCTAAGTTTAGCTTAAGCACTAAAGAGATAATAAGTGGCTTAATTATTAAATCAACATGATTTAATTAATAAGAAAAATACCTTATTACTCTAACACCCCCCCTTAATATGAACTTAAGAAGAGGCTAAAACCTAGAGAAAAAGCTAGCTGAAAATAGGAAATGGGTCCCGCAAACAAGGCCTGATCAAGTACCCAAGTACAAGAAATCTTTGAAAAGAGGACAAAACCCAGTGGGAAAAACCCCTCTCCGAAAAGAGATAAAAGCATGTGGAAAATAAAACATGAAGAAAGGAGGAACAAGAAGTCTCCTAGAGAAAATGTCTCAATGGAAAGGAACAAGAACACCCTCAAAGCACAAGATGTAGACACCTGTCAAATGATGATTGTTATGATGTTGAACAAATAATCTCCTTTGAAATATGATGATCATGAGCAACTGTATGAGTGCTCCCAATGACACTACTCAAATAATGAGAAGATGGCAAACAAAGGCAAAACATCTGTCAGCCAAAGATACACAAGAAAATAATATGCATGAGTGCCCCCCACAACAATACTCAAAAGAAGAACAAATGGAAAACCGAGGCAAACATTTGGTAGTCGAATATGTGGATGGCACATAAATCTATACATGTGACCCCAACGACACTATTCAACCATGCAAAACAAAACTGATAATCAAAAATATAGGTACCAGTAGTCTAAATACTGATCAACATGTGGAACCAAAGGAAGCATTAGCACAAACAGTAGAAAACCCCCCATAATGATGAAAAAGGAGAGGCATGACAGGGCCACTAAAACTGTGTATCACTAAGGTGAAGAAGAAGGCAAGGCTCGTGCCAAAAGAACATGTCCTTTGTCTGTCTGTGATTAATTAGGAGGAGGAGTTGAAATATGAGACTGCTTCATGGACTCCTCTAAAAACTCCAATCACTTCAAACAACTAGAAACTAAATGACCTTCCTTTTCACAGAAAATGCAAGGATCACCTAATTTATGCTTAGTCTTGGAGGAAGACTCGTCATACTTTGAATAATATTTACACTTGTTAGGATTGGATTTTGATTGAGAAGTAAGTTTGGTGGTAGCATGGAGGAACTCTCATTGTTTGTTGAATCTATCTTTGGCATCTTTGTCTCCATCTTCTTCCCTTGAGATGTTTGAGCTATCAATGTTTGTCTCTTTGAGCCTGAGAGAGCATCCAACTATGTGAGTTTGGATTTCTCTCATGTCAATCAATCACATAAAACATCAAAGGTAGGCACGTTAAGTCAACCAGAGCATCCATGGTAGAATGGAAAGTAGAAGAGAAAATGGAACTTTCCTCGAAGCTTCGAGAGAATCGGAAAAATACACTCATCATCTATTTTATTCTTTCCACAACCCTGTAACAACAATCACAAAGACTTAACCTTCATCAAAAAAATCCTTAATGGAGGGAACAAACTCAGGTGTCAATGAAGTCAGTTCTGCATCAATCTGTAGTGCCTTGAACTGATTTATGGTTCTGAAGAGATCGAAAAACTTTACCCATATAGCCCAAGGTGTCATGCAACCCTCCAGGTGAAAAAGTAGATTATCTGTGACATGTAGTGAAAAAAAACCCATGGCCTCATCCATTATGTTTCTATGTTATAAAGCCTCAAATAGACATTTCAAAACTAGTTGAACCTCATCCAAATAGGTCATAACCCCTTGGACATCAATAATCTGGTCATCTGTGTTTTCCATGTGTGATAGTTGTGTAGTGTCAGATGGTCAAAATCTGCTATGATGTTTGGGTTTTTATTTAAAGAAAATGTGTAGATAGAAGTAGAAGCGTCTTGTTTTCTGAATTAAATTATAGAAAACTAAAATTTGTANNNTACCCCCCCCCCCCACAACACAATAAAAACAAACCCCCCATGTACAAGATTTAAGAACTAGAAATCAAAAAGATGGAAAAGCTTCATATTACCTGGATGAATACTTGAATCAAAATCTGATGAAATGGACTAGAAATTTGGAAATATCTCATTGTCACCTTTCCATCGCAAATTTGTTTGTGAAAAATAGAGTTTGTTTGCACATACTACACCCTCGAGAGTATAAACATAAGCTTGGAATTTGAGATCCTGGTACGCAAAAATGAGCAAGAATCTCAAAAAAGTGAAATGACAAAAATATGTGCCTCAAAATCATCTTTCCAACGATATATGACATTCACCATTTTGAGTCTGTATGACCAAGTTATGGTGAAAAAACCACCTACTACTCAAAAAGGACTTCAATACCCCACACTGGCGGTTGAATGGTGGCTAGTCTAGGCGAAGCGGCACCCTAGAAGTGAATGGGTAGTAGAAGGAGCTGAGCGATGATGAGCGGTTGGAGGCGATGCGGTGGAGGTGCACTACCCACTCCTGGGCAGTGTAGAGACTGTTATGATGGTGGTCACTTGCGGTCACGACAGATAGCTGCGAGTGGACCGTTAGCAGTCTCGCTGACCGTAGCAGTAGCAGTTACCCACTGCATTAACCCTACAGAGTTTTTTTTTTAATTATTTTTTGAGGTTGTACGACTCGTAAACCAATTTTTCCCCCTCAGAGGCTCCCAGAGACCAAAATTGACAAACCTTATATGAAAATATAGGTGTTTGGGCCTTCTAAGCACGATGGTGAGGCTCGTTTGAGTCCAAAATGCTTCCATAAACTAAGTACCCTTAGGAACACCAAAAAGCTAAAAAAATCTAAAACTAAAACCCTCACACAAAAGATGCTAGGAGTCCAAAATCGACAAATGAATAGTCAATCCTGGCTATCTCAAGCATTATGGAGTCAACTACGAGGTAAAATTAGACTTGAAGTGTTTCCAAACCTTGCTTCAAATGCAAGAACCCACAGATGAAAAACATGAATATGTTGATTTGAAGCTTTGATACCATGTAGAAGTTGAGAAACCAACTTCATAGAGAACCCAATGATCTTCTGCAAGAAAATAACATATCACAAAAGAGAGAAAGAACTTGAAAAAACACAATACACAAAAAGATGGCTCTGAATGCCAAAGGCAAAAATATATTATGCAAAAAGAAGTTATTAATTACAAGAGAGATCAAACCTTATAAAAAGGATATCAAAACCTAAAAAAGAGAAACCCTAGGTTGCATAAAAAATAATTAATAATAAATTAATTATTATTATGCCTGAGTTTAGCTTAAGCACTAAAGAGATAATAAGTGGCTTAATTATTAAATCAACATGGTTTAATTAATAAGAAAAAGATCTTATTACTCTAACAAAACCTAGACAAACATGAATGGAAATGATTTAGTAAATGGATTAAAATGTGGATGTCGTGATTTTTACATCAATAGGACTTGACCCCACAACCAAACATAACTCAAACTATTTTTTCTATCTTTCCTATTGTAAAAACCATAGCTGAAATTCCTCTAGCACGTGGATAAATTTTTTACTTTTCTTCCACAAGAGGCACCAATGATTTAGATATCCTTCCATGTAGATCTAAAACACTTTTCTAAAATGAACCAAACATTTTGATTAACTTGTTCTTAGTAAAACATGTTAACCAATTGATAGTAATGATGATGAAGACCGAGTTCAGTAGAATACAAGCAAGTAGAATGGTTAGATCAGTTGTTATTTTGTCATTGATATCAAGCAATTGATTTATGGTTTATATTAAGTTTTCATATCATTCGGAGAGGAACTTAATTAGGAAGATAGTAAAGATCAGACAATGATGAGGTGCTATTGGTATAAAAAAATATTACTTAGCATTTGATGTTGTTAAGTTGGTAAAGCAGAAAGGCCAAGTCGGTAAAGGGAATAAGCCTATTTATCGAGCAGTGAGAAGTTTGTTGGTAATGAGAAGTGTTATTCAGTCAAGCAAAGCAAAGTCAGTCAGCGAGAAAAGTTGACAACCGAGCAAAGGTCAGTTACCGAGCAAGGTTCGTAACCGAGCGAAGTCAGACACCGAGTGAAAGCTAGTCACTGAGTCACCGAGCACAGAACATGTTTTGAACAAAGATTAAATTCAAGGATCTATCACATTTAATGCAAAGGCACAAAGATCAAGAAGATGCTAAGGATGAAGATGAAGTTCGTTACAAGATCTATAGTCATGAAAAATCAAGTTGAAGATCTGAGATGAAGATTAAGTGATAAAAGTAAAGTTGTGAGTTTCAAGAAAAGTGCAAGTCACGAGGCAAAGGTTAACCATTGAAATGAGTTGCATATACATTGAATCAGTTCATAAGAGATGATCTGACAACTTAGTGCAATTGAAGGAATGCCTAATAAATGAGATTAAGAGGCAAAATAGAGGCCTATATATTGTTGAGTTTGTATGTTTATACAGAGATGTTGGCGAGTTAAAATGTTGAAGTGCTACTGAGAAGAGTTGAGAAAGAGGTGGAGATCTAGCCCAAAAAAGAGACTGATGAGTTGTTGATGCTAGTAGTTTCAAAGAGCACACAAGGGATCTCATCTAGCAAAAGTTATTTGCAGAATCACAAATCAATTCAGTACATTGTTGTTTACTAATCTTTGTAACATAAAATATCTTAACTGAGTGGACCTAATAAGTATTTTTGTAAATCCTTGTGAAAGGTGACATTATAGGATGAATGTTTAAGCCCTCTAACCAGGCCACTCCTAACAAGGTGAAGATATTAACAGATCTAAGGTAAATCCCCTAACAGGGTCACATCTAATAAATGTGCATTGTAATCTTTAACCGGATTGGCTCTTAATCGAGTGTATTCTAGAAGAGTATTTCTTTTTTTGGGTGACAATTCCCATGGAGGTTTTTCCCAAATTGGTTTTCCTCGTTAAATATGTTGTTACTTGTGTGTGTGTGTATTTGGGTACCTGTCAGATCAAAACAAACACTTCAATAAATCGTTATATTAGCAACATGGGGTTAGTGAAAAACATGAAAAGCATGGGAAACCCGCTAAAATCGATCTATTGCCTTCTAACCTAGGAGGAGTGTGACCAACAACATATCA
>MU227242.1:2310930-2336247 GCA_018584345.1 Thuja plicata
ATGTGAACATTCATAGAAACATTCATGAAAGTAATTGACACATAACACAAGATATGATATTGCAGAAAACTCCTGTTAGGAAGTAAAAACTATGGTGGGGATGGCACCCACAAATTCTTCACTATCTGCAGATTGGAAGGGGTTGCTTAAGGCTTACAATTTGATCACTTCTAATGATCTACCCAGTTAAGAGTATCTGTGGAGACCTGTTAAAGTGTACTCTGTTAAGAGCTTTAGCAACACTTTTGAGTGTGCACTCAGTTAAGAGGTTTATAGTTGGACTGTTAAATCCACCTTCCTTGAAAGGAATTTTACACTTTGCTTCACTTGTTAGAATGATAAAAAATTACAATTTGACTGGTGTATGCAATCTCCTATTGCTGATTATAGATCCATTTAAGTTTACATGAATAATTATATCACCTAATGTGATTGAATAATACCTATGATGCTCGGTAGTCTCTGTTCTTGGTTCTTGCTAACCAAATTCACCTTTTGTTGTTCTGGTTCATGATACTTGCAATCTGATCCATAGATGTGATTGTATGATTTTTCATCCTCTCATCCATTCTCACATTCATTATAAATAATGATTGCATCATCTATTTATAAGATAGATTGACCTAATCAAGTTTCATGTAAAACAATGTTAACTCTAAGATCACAGGTTTACAACTTTACCTTGCTCTCCTAGTCTATGTGTTTTAAATAGGTTAGATTGATTAAAGAACTTAAAATCATGTTTCTTGTACCTAAAGAAATGGTTTTAAAAACAAATCAAGACTCTATAAATAGAATAAGACTATTTTATCTAGTGTGGAAGTCAGATCCACTTTTTTGTGGACTGCAACTGACTTTCAATTTTTGATGGTCGGTTATGCTCTGAAATCAGTTGATTGTCTTTCGGGTTCCTTTCTTGAATTATTCTCTTGGTTCGCTCTTTGACTATCTCTCAGGTTGCACTATATCCTGCATGTCGGGTTCCTCTTTATCTTTTCCATTTTTCACTTTTGGTGTACACACAAAATTGTGTCGTCAGTTTTCTTTGTACTTAGCAGTTTTTAGTGATCTCTTGTATATGCATTTTTAGTTTTCTCTTTGTCCTGTCTTTCGGTGTATGCTTACCTAAAGTGTTCTTTGTATACTAATGGAAAAATAACGTCATTAGTTATTTTCTTATGTTGTATGTTATTTATCAAGTTTGTTAAGTGTTTACAAGTTTCAATTACTGCTATTATTTGAGTTATTGAGTTAAGTCATAGGTTTAGCTTTAAAGTGTTAAGTTTCAATATTTTATGATTCATCCCCCTCTTAGTAGACCAAAAATTGGTATCATATCTAGTGCTCTGAGAAGATAAGTTTGAAGGTCCTTGAGTTAAAGATCCGAAGATGTTTAAGAGGGAAGAATTGAAGTTAAACAAAATAACTTCTCTACATGGCAGAACAGAATGAGGCTTCACATATCTAGTATTGGAGATTATGCACTGAATCATCTTGATGCTGAGTACTCACCTCCACTATTTGGTCCTTTGGCACTTGAGCATATAAGAGAAAGACAAGAACACACACAAGTGATGATTTAGATATCTTCTACTCTCACCAACCTAGAGTTCAATGATTTACAAGATTGTGATGCAACTAAGAAGATGTGGGATAAACGTGCACTCATTTGTGGTAGATATCAACATGTTTAGAAGGCTAAGGCCGAAGGATTAAGAGGAAAGTTTGAATCAATGAGAATGAAAGAAGGAGAAAAAATTGCAGTATACAACACAAGACTAAAGGAGATTGCTATTGCTATTATAGGTGTTGGTGGAACCAATGAAGATGAAGATGTTACAAGCAAGATGCTTATAAAACTACTACCTATCTATGTCATCCGAGTGTTTTCTATTCAAGAATTGGGATCCATTCCACAGATGGTTGTTTCTTTGGATGTTACAATCAGTAAGCTAACTGCTTTTGAGCTGAATGATTTTGATAATAGTTTGCCTGGTACTTCTAAGATTGAATCTGCATTCAAATCATGTTTGACCATTGGAAATTATAGAGATTCTAGATCTAGTTATGGATATGCAAGTAGTGCTAGTGAAATATTTCATAGTTGTAAGAGTGAGCTTGAAAAGCTATATGTTGAAGATGAAAAGAATGAAGCTGAGTTTGAAGCTTTATTGGCTAGGAGGCTACCAAGAGGTAAAGGCAAGTATAGAGGTAAGATGCCTTTGAAGTGTTTTACATGCAATAAGATTGGTCACATAGCTTCTAATTGTCCTGACAATATTGAGAAGAAAGATAACAAAGATAACAACAAGAGTGAGAACATATTCAGAAGATTCATGGACTTTAAGAACAAAGGAAAGAAATCATGCTATATTGTTGAAGGAGGAACATCTAATTATGACACCGATAATGATGAAGAATAAGTTGTCCATGTTGTTATTAAATATGAGTCTGGTGAAGAAAGGTATGTTGAATAAAAGGCCCTAATCTCGTAAGTAAAAAGGATACATGGATTATAGACAACGGTTTCTCACACCATACGACTGGTGATACTGACAAGTTTATTACTTTGAAAGAGCATAATGGTGGTAATATTAGATTTGGAAATGATGCCCCATATCCTATGAAGGGAAAAGGTTGTATAATTATGCTAAACAATACTAAATGTGATGATGTTTATTGGGTTGAAGGTCTGAAGTACAATTTGTTGAGTGTGGCACGGTTGAATAATAATGGTCACCAACTGGAATTTAAAAACAAGAAGGTTAAAGTATTTGATCAAAAGGGAAGTCTAATTTCCACTAGAGGACAATCTAAAGGTAACTTATTCTACCTTGATACACCCATAAAGAGTTGGGTGTTTTCTATGATTGAAGATGTATGGCTATGGCACAAAAGGCTATGTCATGTTAACTTTGACAACTTAATCAAAGTGAGTAAGAAAAATAGAGTAAGAGGTCTACCGAGTCTATACAAACCTGAGAATGTAGTGTGTAAGGGATGTCAAGTAGGTAAAATGACTAAATCAAGCTTTACAAGCAAATATTATACTACAAAAGGTATTTTGGAGTTAGTACACACCGACCTATGTGGTCCCATGAGAACACAAAGCTATTATGGAGATAGATACTTCATATTGTTTGTTGATGATTATTCTAGAATAATGTCGGTTATGTTTCTAAAATAAAAATTTGATGCATTGCAAATGTTTAAGTGGTACAAGGCTAGAGTTGAAAGAGAGAGAGAGATAGGTGAAATGTCTGAGATCTGACAGAGGTGGAGAGTTTACATCTAATGAATTTGTATGCTTCTGTAATGAACATGGTATAAAGAGGCAGATGTCTGAACTGAGGAAACCACAACAAAATAGTATAACTAAAAGAATAAATAGATCCATTGTAGATTGTGCTAGAACTCTAATGATTGAGAATGACATTTCTCAAACCTTCTGGAGAGAATCAGTCAACATTGTTGCTTATACACTTAACCTGGTACAACTGAAGAAGGGAACTAACAAGACACCTTGTGAGATCTGGTATGGACACAAACTGAATGTAAGTTACTTCAAAGTATTTGGAAGTAGGTGTTATATTCTTAAAGATGCAATAGATGGTAAATTTGACTCTAAAGGAGATTAAGGAATATTCTTGGGATATTCTACTAAGAGCAAAACCAACAAATGTTTGAATAAGAATACTAACAAGATTGTAGAAAGTGCAAATGTGAGGATTGATGAATTTGCAGAGAAGAATGATGAAGACAACAAGATGGAACTTGAGGATTATCAAAGATTTTTTAATGTGCAAACTGATATTTCTGACACCTTACCGAAAGCGCAAACCAAGGAAGAAGATGAATAGAGAGAGCGCTAGAAGGAGGGCATGAGCTTGTCCCCTTCTGAGGATTTAGATTTCACAATGCCTGAGGGTTCCTCAAGCCATATTTTTAGGAAGCAAGCCTTTACTAGGATTGTATCATTTTCACCTACCTGATTCGAAAGAGTCCTTAGATCAACCCCCAATCCCAGAAGGTTTGTTGAACTCGAGCCTCCTGCTCAACAGAAACAAACCCCAAAAACCAAGCCAGCCAACCTTGTTTGGGGATCTAATACATCTCAGAATACCCAAGTCTCCCAAACAACCCCGAAGACTAACGCTTAGTCTAGTCAAAATCCAACACTCCCGATGGCTGCATATTTCGGTAACACCGGGTCCTCAATGGGACAGTTTCTGGGTGTAACCAATGATCTTCCTGCGCACCCAGAAAAGATCTGCCCCTGATATGAGCACTTAGGCTCACGAACCGCAGAACAACATCTGCAAGCATACAAAGATGCCATGAACCGACACCAGATCCAACATCAAGCTGTTGTGACCCAGATGTTCCCTCCGTCCTTAGGACAAAACAAGTTGAATTGGTACCTTAACTTGCCCACCAACTCCATTAACAATTGGCAGGATATGGAAGACGCCTTCTTGGCAGCCTTCCGCGTACATGTGGACTCGACGTGGTCCCACAGCCAGTTCATCTCCATCAGGAAGGAACCGAACGAACCCCTTGCAACATTTAACCATCAGTTCCAACGCGCCTTGAAGCGATGCATGGGTCCTTTCATCCCATCTATGGATGTAACCATCCAGAAATACCTTAACACAATGAACCCTTTCGTTGCAACTCTCCTATAGAGAACTACTACCCCCACTGACCGAGATACTCTGGCGAAGGTTTTAAATACTCTGGTGAAGGTTTACAACCTAGCCTTGGAGTTGTCCCATGATTTGAACAAAGCTCCAGGCGAGATTGGGAAGAGCATGCCTTTCAACATGATACCCGATGGAAATTCTTGCACCAGGGGATACAACCCCAATCAAGCAATGGGTGCCCCTGTGATGGCCATGAATCCCCCACCACCGTCGATAGACTAGCAGGACCGGTAGGTATACCCATCACAAGCCGCAGCAAACACAACAACCTTCGACACAACCTTCCGAAGTACCTTTCTTCCAATCGCCCGTGGCTGGAGGATTATCATCCTCGACTCCGGTAAACGATGTTGCCATCCCCAGAAACCAACCACAATAACCGTCACATTGTGACGCGAACACCCAGCTGTCTATCAAGGTAGAATTCCTCCGGCGATTGCTGTCCTCACTGACTGTAGACATGGGACAGCTGAAGGCGGGGTCTTTTGCGCCCCACAACACCAATTCCCAAAGAGGGAATAACTTCTCTGGCCAACGAAATACCAATGTCGTAGGAAGAAACTATAACAACGGGCCTCAGCCCAACCAACAACAATGGAATAACAATGCAAACACCAGAGGTCCTCCTCCGAACCAAAACACCGCTCAGGGCAGTGCTGGACTACCCATTTCACGCCAGTCATAGAACTCCAACCCCTGACTAACTGGTGTAGATTGCATGACACTGGCTCTCATTCCGAGGTGAACTATGCCACGCTAGAGAAGGTCATCATGATCTCCGAGTTGGATAGACAACAAAATGTTGATCCTACTCCCCTAGAAATGCCTATGCAAGAGCCCACGCACAATGCCTTCACTTGTGAGACTGTCTTCTTTGGAGCAGACAAAGAGGATGAAGAAGACCCTGAATTGCAATGGTTCTTTGATGAATATATTTTGGCCTTTGAGGCCAATGCCTTCACCAACCCGTGGACTCCTTACAATACTCAGAATCAGGCTGGTAAAAGACCAGTTTACATGCCTATGCCTCCCAAAGATACCCCTCCCCAGGAAAACATTACTGACCACTCCTTCCCACCAAAGGGATCTAGCTCTAACCAAGCTAAATATCCGGCTGAGGGAAGCCAACAATTCTCGGGGGGGGGGGGGGGGGGTNGGGGGGGGGGGGGGGAGGTTTGACATCACAAAGGCATTGGAAAGAACTACCACCTCCATGACCTTGATGGAGGTCTTGCTGAACTGTCCCGAGCAGAGGAAGTCTCTTACGAAGCTCTTGGGAAACCCGAAAGCTGTTAGTTGCCCACCCAAGACTGTCACTTTTAACGATGCCAATGCGGATATCTTTCAAGGAAACACTGAGGATCCTCCCTTCTTACTAGGCTTAAACATACAAGGGAAGAACCTACATAATTGCTTGGTAGATTCTGATGCTTTGGGCAACGTCATGCCCTTATCAATATGCCAAAAGATCATACTACATCCCACTCCATCCAAAGGCACAGTAGTCCAGCTGGACAAAACTACTATAAAAATGGAAGGTGAGCTGAAGAACATTCAGATTCAACTCATCTAAGACCACCGGATAGAAATCATAATCGACATCCAAGTGGTGGACATCCCTAAGACTTACGAGATGTTATTAAGTCAGAATTGGTCTAATTCCATTAATGGGTATTTCTCCAATGACTTTTGCCACTTGTGGCTCCCCTAGGAGGGAGAATCAAACTAGATCTGGGTAGAAAGTGAGCCCAGGATGAAACAGGCTCTCATCGAAGTCGGGAGGGTAAATGAAGTCCTCTTCTCTGAGACTTCCCCGGGGTGTACCTGTATAGTTGGAAAATGGAAGCACTTCCAATATAGACTAGTTTAGCCTTCCGAGTAAGTGGTTTGGGGTCATGTCAAGCACCTTGAATGGGTTCTTTATTTAGACCTAGCTTTCCCCCTATTCTGCCCCATCTTACACCTTTCTCTAGCTAGTTTCTGGCATTCTGGACTGCAGATTTGAGATCTTTGACCTCAGGGTCAAGGTCGACCTTTTAGTTCTATGTCAACCTCAACCCTGACCTAGGTCAATTTTGACCTCACCCCTGACCTAGGTCAAGGTCAACCTCAAACTTGACCCAGGGTCCAGATTTCAGGATCTCACAATTTTTGGATGTTGGCCTTTGAAAAAGTTAATTCCCGCTTTTGGGTCGGCTGTTTCGGGTTACGAAGTGATAATTCCTAAATTATATTTAATATAGGTCCCATCCTAGGGGTAAAGGATTTAATGGGAATTTAATTCTCCTATGTCAGCCTCCTTACAAGATTGTGTCCTAATTTCATATAAAAAGGAGCCTTTCTCCTCTCATTTTCTCTAAGTCCTCTATCTAAGCCTAAGCATCATTGAGCAATTGAAAAGCATTATCAAGTGAAGTTCAAGCAAGATAAGGAGAAATATTTTAAGAAATCATCTATCCATCATCAAGCATTCATCAAAGAGATCCATGGGAGGCCATTGAAGGATTCAAGCTACATAGTGCCCTTTTTGGTGATCTCCCCATCCACCTTCTTCCAAGCCTCTTCATATTCAAGAACCCATTCAAGATTTGATGTTGGATATCAACAAGCAATTGATTGAAGACATCCTAAATTGTAAATTTTAGATCCATTGGTGCATACATACTTGTGGATTCAAGGATTCGAATCCTCCACAAGGACTTTTACTTGAGCAAGGTGAATTATTTCATTTACTTTGTTTACTTCTGCAATTTCAATTATATATTTGAGGTTAATTCCAAAACCGGGGTTTGACCAAGGAAAACCCCTCCCCCCAACAAACAAATCTCTTTTTCTTGCAGATACAGGTTCGGGACTGTGGATTTGAACTCAGATCTGGATACCCTTTTCAGCGAACTATCGGGATCCGTGAACAGATTTTTTGTCAAACCTGTGCAAGTTAGGGTCAAGATTATTGGGTCAGGGGTGACATTTGTGGGTCAAGGTCGATATTTTTCACAAGCTGGTGTCAGATCAGAAAAAGATTTATGGGTTTTGTTTGTGTTTGCATTTTTGTTCTGGATCATACTTTAGATTTTCCAGAAACTGAGTACAGACCTCAGAAAATAGCATTCTTTAGAACTACAATTATTTAAGGTTGGTACTTCCTCTCATCCTTTTCAATTACTATTATATATCATATCTTCTTAATCATAAAATAGAATTTAAGATCTTCTTCCTTACTCTCATTTCCAAATGGTTGATTCATTTGTGCATTGATCCTTCTTTTGGGGTTAATCAACTTGGTCTTTCATTTGTGCATTTGGGGATAAAAGAGGAACATCTTATCTTCCTTCCCCCTATATGCTTAATCACACAACAATACAACATACATAGACTATAATTAAATGTAAAGGTTAAGGAAATACAACACATTTCAAATCTAACCAGATCAACATAAGCATAAATATATCAATATCAATTTTCTTCCTTTACAGTACTGACCCCTAGAAATCTTGACAGTTGATTTCACCTCGGGGAAGATCCCATAGTCTCTCAGAAAATCTAGGACGTGGATGAAAAACTAAGAGGTGAGGTTAATTCATAGGGTACCGCAGCAACTCTTGCTACACTATTGTATGGGACTTGGTGCTGGGTGCATTATCAGAAACATTCAGAACTAGAGTGTGAGCCTTGCATCACCGCTGCTACCTTCCACATCAATGCCCTCTAGGAGAAGAAACACGAAGTGATTTTTCTTGGACCCAACAATCATTCCGGCGGTGCCCCTCAGGAACTGCTGGTCCAAGATTCCCAACCACAGGATTCTCTGGAGGAAAACCCCACCCACACGACATCAAAGATGGAGGAAACTCCTCCCAACCTTCCCAGAAATAATCCAAAAGCCACTTTGCCTTCCCAGCTCCAGACAATGAATGGTGACTTGTGGACCCTGAAGTTTGACAAGTCCCGGTCTAAACAAGGCTGTGGGGCCGGAGTGGAATTGATCAACCCGTGGGGGAAATCCTTCCTCGCGTCTTATAGGCTGCATTTCAACTACACGAACAACATCATGGAGTATGAGGCCTTGGTCCTTGGACTCCTATTTGCACTAAGAAAGGGAATCACTCACCTCTGGGCACTGGGTGATTCAGAGTTGATCGTCAAGTAGGTATAGAGCCAATACACTTGTCATGATAAAAGGTTGGCCACATACCGGAATCGGGCATGGAGCCTCATCAAAGATTTTGATGCCTTTGGTATTGAACTCATTCCCCATAAAAGAAACTATGTTCTGGATGCCCTTGTCATATCTGCCAGCACTCTCGAGCCAATGGTTGGCTCCCAACTCTGGAAATTCTCTGTTGAGATGGTCCCCACCCCGTCCATTCTAGATAATGTCACCCACTTTTAGGTCTTTGAGGATGATCAACATATTTTGGCCTTTATGGCCAATGTTGATGTCTTCGAAGACCAGATAGTGGAAGAAAGAGATCAGGAAGATACTAGGCAGGGTGAAGAAGATGATGGGATCATAGACTTCCCAACCAACACCATCCCTAAGGGGATGGTAGCACTAGAATGAATCTTCAACTCGGACCCTCAGGGTTGGGAAAAGATATCATCCTCCTCAGAGGGAGGAAAATTTGAGAAATTTAACATCGGCCAGACCAGTGAAGAAAAATTGGTACACATTGGCACCTCCTGCTCCCCAGAGGAGAAGGAGAAGATTCTCGTGGTTCTCAGAGAATATATTAATGTAATTGCATGGGGGTATGAAGATTTGAAAACATACGACACATCCATCATGACCCATACCATCCCACTAAAGCCTGGTGCCAAGCCCTTCTGACAAAAGCAAAGACCGATAAACCCACTAATAGAGCCTCTAATTCATCAGGAGGTTCAGAATCTGTTGTCAACCCAGATTAGCTTTCCTATCTGGCACACTACATGGGTTGCCAACCTCATCCCTATGAGGAAGAAAAGTGGCAAAATCCACCTTTGCGTGGATTTTCAAAATTTGAACAAGGCATCTAAGAAGGATAATCACCCTCTCCCATCGTTGGATGAGGTGTTGCAAATCGTGAATGGATGACAAATGATGTCCTTTCTGGATGGGTACTCCAGGTATAACTAGGTCATGGTTAAGTACGAAGATAGAGACAAAATAGTGTTCAACACCAAGTGGGGAACGTTTGCATATCGAAGAATTCCCTTTGGCCTGATCAACGCAGGGGCCACATTTCAAAAGGCTATGGATATTGCATTCGAAGGCCTAGTAAACTGGTGCATAATCATCTATATGGATGATTTGACCATCTTTTCTTGGGATAGGCGTGATCATTCCGCCCACCTCACCCAAATTTGCGAGAGATGTCATCGGTATGGAATATCCCTCAACCCTAAGAAATGTATATTTGGGGTCACTAAAGGGAAGTTGCTCGAGCATATCATCTCCGAGAAGGGTATATCCATTGACCTTGAGAGAGTTGAAGCGATGCTAAATCTACAAATGCCCGACAACAAGAAGGAAATGAGATCTTTCTTCGAAAAGATAAATTTTATTTGGCGGTTCATCACTGGATTCATTGAGATAGTAAAGCCACTCAATGAGATGATGAAGAAAGATACCAAGATTAAGCGGAGTCCTGAAGCAAAGTGTTCATTCCTCTAGATTAAGCAAACGATTATAGAGGCACTAGTCTTGGCTAGTCTAGACTATTCCCTCCCTTTTCACATATACTCCTTTACTTCGTCGCATTCTATCACGACAATTTTAACCCAGAAAGTTGAAGGGGAAGAATGACCAATAGCTTTCATGAGCTCCCCCTTTAAAAATGCCAAAGTCTGGTATTCGCCTTTGGAAAAGTAGGCCTTTGCTCTTGTCCGCACCGTGAAGAAATTATGGCATTACATTCTCCGGAGAAAAGTACATGCTATCATCCTGGACCAGGCTGTTAAGTCTCTGCTCCTGCAGAGTGAATTGAGTGAACGACGGGGGAAATGGATGGCCATCCTCAAAGAGTATAATTTGGAAATGCAACCCATGAAGATAGTCCGAGGCCAGGGACTATGTAGAGCGATGGCAGAAGGAACTCTAGACATTGAGTGCCAAACATATACAGGGGAGTCCATCACTCAAGATCTGTGGTATACCAACCTGGTATATGTACTATTGAAAAACAAATGCCCAGAGGGGTTACCCCCAAACAAACATTGCGCCCTATAGCTGAAAAGTGCGCACTTCATGATAAAAATGGAACGCTTTTTCATAGGAATTATGAAGGGGTATACCTCCGGTGTATAGACAGGGACCAAGCTGCGAAGATGATTGAAGAATTCCATGGGTAGTTTGGATTTGGGCATGGCTCAACTGATGTCACTTTCCATCAGATCCTTCGGGCTGGATACTATTGGCCTTGTATCTTTAAGGATGTCTACACCCATGTCAGGAAACACCATACTTGCCAAAAAGTGGTACATCGTGAGCGGAACATGGCCATGCCTTTAAACCGGTCTTCGAAGCTAGACCCTTCGCCCAACGGGCATTTGAATTTATCGGGAAAATCAACCCCAACTCATCTGCTAACCACTGGTACATTTTGACTGCTACTGATTATTGCTCCTGGTGGTCTAAAGCAATCCGTTGTAAAAATAACATGGCAGACATGGTCATCAAATTCTTGGAAGAGAACATAGTCATAAGATTTGGAATGCCATTTGCTATAGTGTGTGACAATGGTCTGGCATTTTATTCTGTGCAATTACTCGAATGGACCTATGAAAGGAAGATCACCCTAAAGTTCTCCAGCAACTACTACCCCCAGGGTAATGGTGTTTCCAAATCAACCAATAAAAATCTACTTGAGGTGATCAAACATCTGTTAGAATAGAACCCCCGGGACTGGCACCAAAAGATTAGATTCACTCTCTGGGTGAATCGCATCTGAATAAAGGCAGCCCTGGGGACATCCCCATTCCATCTGGTTTATGGCCAGAATCCAGTTTTCCCCATCAACTTACAAATCTCAGTTTTACAATTTATGCAGGAATTCAACAATCGAGACAACATTGTGGAAGTTCGGCTTCTGAACCTGGTGCGAATGGAGGAACAAAGAGACGTGGTCCTTGAACATTTTGTGCATCACCAAGTAGTAGTAAAATGATGGTTTGACCGAAGATCCCAGTACAAGGCCTTTCAGATTTTGTACTTAGTTCTCTTGTGGGACAAGGCCCGGGAAAAGAAGGGAAAGCACACTAAGGTTCAACGGCTCTAGCTTGGACTATATCTGACAGCTGAGATCTGTGGGGAAAATATTTATCACCTCAACACTATGACCAGAGAAGTCATCCCATTTCCTATCAATGGGCAGTTTCTAAAGCACTATTTTGAGCAAGGTAGGTGGTGAGTTTGTTTGAAGTTGTACTATATTTAAAATTCTTGCTTGTAATTATCTTTCCCGGTGCTCCGTTTGGAATACCTTGTAAATATTTTGTTGGCCATCCTCCAGGACCACCTTTCCTTTTGGTGTTTTCCTTTGTTTTTGGCTCTTTCATTTTCGTTTGTTTCCCGGGTTCCCAGTGTGTTGCCTTCTCCTTGTAGGCAGGTATGCTTCACATAACATCTAGTCTCTGGAACAGTATCTTGTGTACTCCGGTGAATTCATAATCTATTGTTAGCATAGTGGAATTTGTCTGCACTTCGGAGTTATTTTGTAAGTATGGTAAAAGGTTATGAGTAATCTTCATCTAATTCACATCTTGACAGTCCACACATCAGTTAAAAGAAAATTTAAGAAGCAAGTAATCAGACACCTTGATGGAAGATCGATTGCACTGGTTGTTGACCAAGTGTGAAGATCATTAAAATATCCTGGGTCCAGAATATTATCTCCTATTCAACAATTTGAAAATGGGTGGCAAGGTGAAAGAAGTACCACCATTAAAATTATCTAAGCTTAAGGTTCACGGTGAAAGAAGTACTGCCTTTCCATCCAGAGAAGAAAAGAAAAAGAACTGAAGAATAAAGAATTCTGGTATCTGGGGGAAACGTGCAAGATATGATGACTTTGGTTTGATTTTCTTAGTGCCACCTCTCTGCTTCTCTCAGAGGTCATCGGCTTGGTTTTCTTCCGAAGCACACACTTCACAACTGACAAAAGACCAAAATATTGAATCAGTGATGAGTGATTTTCTCAGACGCCTTGCACTTCGTGAGTAGGATACTCCAAGTAAAGATTAATTCTGGTTTTGCTAACCAGAGATTCTAAATTTCTCAAATGTGCTAAGGCATTCATCCCAGATAGTCGCCATTTGTTATGCCCTACATACCCGTGCCTACATTTTGTAGGCAAAATGTTGGGTCCCCCTTTTCTCTTTTGCTCTTTCCCTTGTTTTCTTTTGTTTCCTTTGTTTCCCTTTGGGCTTTGCTTCTGCGAGGGTTGTTTTCCTTTACTTTTGTCTTCTTTTATTTCCGGGACCCGGTCCCAAAGTTTGTTTGTTCTTTTGAGTCAGCCGGATTCTGGACTCCGGGATTCTCTGTCATCATGTCTTCTTTCACAAGAAGGTGTGGCTGCATGGAATCCCCGGGCACGGAGTCTGGAGGTTTGCTTGTTCTGGAGTTTGTCGGGAGAAAGCAACACATTTTACCCTAGGGGTATAAATAGAAGTTACATGTCATTTTTACATTTACCGCGATCAAACATTTACAACACTTAGGGCAATTTTAAGGCGATTAAGGTGAATTAAACAATGTTTTGCTCCCTGTTCTTAGTGGTCAATTAAACAGTGATTTGCAGTGCTTGCTCGTGGTTTCTTGAAGGATAAATTATTGTAGAGCGCCCCCGCGCTCATCTTTCCCACATTCCCCGTGTTCTTAGAAGGCTCTCTCTCTAGTTTTTGGTTCTATTTCTTGCTTGTCTGTCTTATTTTTGTCTGGTTTTCGTTTGTGGTTCTATTTTCGTTTCGATGCGTCTTTGCGCTGACTTTTCTGTCGCCTCCCGTTGGTGGGTTGACTTTGCTAGAGAGTTGTCCACCCTCTGTGCAATTGTAGCTTAGTGTGTATTTTGTACATTGTTGTAGAATGTCATAAGTGCTTCTATATATTATGTATATATTGTAGTCTTCCTATACATTTTTGTATATACATCCATTTTTTGTGGTTGGCCTGCGAGTTTCTTCGGCTCTCACCGTGCTTCGGCCCTTAGTAAACCTGTATTTTAATGTATATTCTATTTATATCCTTTCGTCTATGTCAAACTTGCTGCACTCCATTACGTTTAAACCAATTGTCGAGCTCATCAGAAAGGTATCCACCACGGCTCGAACTCAGCACCTCACTGGTTTGAACCATGGCAACTTTCTCTCTCCTCTATCATATCATCTTAATGGCACGATTAATTTCCCATGAGTGGGCATTCAAATCCCATCCCATATGGCATTTAATTCCCCTGTGTCAGTCCACTTGTCACCATTAATGCCATTACGCCGCCTGTCGCGTGGCCATGTGACGACCCATGTCAACCAAGTATGACTCTCTACCGGTCACGTCGACAATGGCTAGTTCTTAAGGACTCCAGGTGCTGAGAAGCCCCTGGGTCTTTATCCCATTTTTGTCACCTAAACCAATGCTCTGGAGCCCTGGGTTTTTGTCAAAATCTGATCCTTGTCAACTTTAACATTCCAAGATTTTTTTATGCATGCTAATGTTTTTGAGCAGGTGCGAAATGGTGGTGAATTCTCCAGAGTCCTTAAAATATTATTCTTATTATATCATGTATTGATGCTTCTCTGGTCTTGCAGGTTGCAGATAGATTGATCAAAATGTCTAAAGTGATTGCTCCTCCTGATAGCCCAAAGCTGTCAACTACCTCCACCCAGGTAGCTACAAAAACCAAGGCCGAAAAGATGTTGGCCAAGTTGCCGCTAACTTCCAAGTACCCAACTCTCATAGGGTCCAAGGTGGACTCTAAGTTGCAAGATATAACAAACACAGAACCTAGACTTTGGGCTGAAATGCAAGGCTTGGTCCAATCCATCTACCACTAGAGGACTGTCAGAGATGATATGGAAAAATACTTGGCCGCCTCCGGGATCATCAAAGCTGCAAGTTTTCCCTGCTCGGTGCAAGCACTAGAGCTAATACTCTAACTGACAATGCTTTATAATGCCTCCACTCGGGTTGTCTTTCTTGCCGATCCCAGACCGTTACACTATCTAGAAACTATCATCAATCTAGACGTAACAACTTTTGCTTCAGGGTTGGGGATCCCTCAATTCAAGGGAGCTGTGGTTCTCACCTGGGCCACATCATTACAGGAGTTCGAGGGAGTTTCCCTTCTCTCCCGGCAACATCTCAACACCCATTGGTTGAAGTCCCCAAAAAGAGACTATAAATAGATGAAGTTGGAGATCCCCCGTGGGGATTTTAAAGAGCCTATCCAAGCAGACATTATATTTCTGTGCTGGCTCTTTGGAGAGCCCCATGCCCAAGATTTCTCGGCATAGATGTATTACTTCCACTACTGCATCACCACCCACAGTCAAAAATTTAATTGGACGACCATCATCACCAACCATGTGGACATGCAGCTAAAGAGTGTCCTCTAGACCTCTAGGTTCCACATGACATCATATGTGATATGGGCACTAGCCCAACAAAGACCTGACTTTCAAGGTTTACAAACAATGGGCGTTCTCAGGAACAGGCCCGATCAGTTAACGCCATGGGATCATTATCCCCAAGTCCAGTGGGAACTTAGCTTCCCAATTTTTTGCAGGGTAAATGATGCTTTCATTTACCAAAATATTTTGACACTTACACAGGATTCTAGATGTTGGTTATCGCAAGAGGCGATGAACCTGGTGAGTTCTTATGGAAATTACTTTATTCAATTTCAACAGCACACATATATTCGGGTGATCGGCTTCTCCGAGGAACCCTATCTCCTTTCTCGATATTGCGGGGATAGAATTATTCTTTTGGAGTTCTACAAACAAATTCTAGAGCTGCATGCCCTCTTCACATTGAAGAAGGTTACCAACGTTCTGTTCCCAATCTCTTACAGGAACTATTCTTGCAGTCTAGCTACAGTAAAGGAGGCAGACAACAAACTGTAGAGTCTGGGACTGGTGGAATTCCACCACACCAGAAACAATTTTGATCCATTGGGTAAGATAGCACTAGCGCTTCCTTGGGCGTCCTCACTGCACAAAGCTGAAATTGAATATTTATGGATGGACTGCCAGGACAGTTGTGATCTTAGGGCCCACCAACATTCGCGGATGTCTAAAGGCTTGATGAAAGCCCTCGACCTTCGGGGTTTCCTGAAGGGTTTTTTAGATGACGGGCCGCTGGAGGACCTATTGTACAAAGAGCAGAGGTTAGATAAATTGGACCTCCCTCTGGTGGATTGGGCCACCCCAGGAGATTTAACAATTTTGGGAGTATGCAGCCCCATTATAGAAAATAGTCATAAGTATTTTGCACAGGTGTGTCCAAAGAGCACCTGAAAAGGACAAATTGTTGAGAGGTTCGCCTCGACCTCCGAAGCTGCAGGACCCAAACACAAGGAAGGGGAATAAAATAGAAGATACCCCAACTAAGGTAACTCCTAAGGGTTCACTCCCCATAATGGTGCAAGTATAAGAGAAAATGGAGGCGTCGAGGCTGACAAGCTAGAGAATAAGCGCACAACTATCTCAGGGCCTCCTCGCAACTACGGTGGCATCTGCTCGCCCGGCGGGATCCCCGTCATTGGCCACACTGATGAGAAGGTAGACTTTTGCTGAGGTGGAGTCTACAAGTATTCTGGATGTCGGGGCCCCCCTACAAAGGAAGAAGAAGAAAAAGGTGAACCCTACCCCAAGCATAGACGAAGGCCCCGGTATGCCTAACATGCCCCTAGTAGATGTCAGTTTCGATTCTCCCAAACTTGAGAATATTTCAAATACCTCTCCCCCGCATGACGACTTTGATGATATCTTCAGGATGGATGAGCTCATGAACCTGCATGGGACATAGATCACGTGGTAGAAGAGATCGCCACTTAGGAAAAAGAGGAAATCCCCGCTGAGAAGAAAGTCTCAGAACAAGAAGCTGCCACAGAGCAGGAAGTCCGGGAAGAAACGCAAAAGGATCAAGATAAGCGAGAGAAAACACCAGTCCAAGAGACCGAGGATGAACCAAGGCAAACATCAGATGAGAAACCGATGAATGGGGAAACTGGACCAACAGGATCAACCGTACCCCCATTCATCACGCTCCAAATGCCTTCAGTTACTATGCGTAACCAAATGCCCTAGAGTACATCTGGGGAGGTGATCACAATGGCCCAAATATTGAACCTAGGCCAGACACCCTCGCCGCCTCTAAAATACATTATGATGGAGGTAGATGTCTTGGCAAATGATGTTGAGGAAGAACAACAACAACAGGATGAGGGGAGAACCCCCAAAGATACAAGTGTTAATTCGCCCGATGCTGAGAAGGACAGGGAAATCCCTAAAAATATAGGTGATGCTGATACCGGCGGAGGAGAAACCTTAGATATCACAAAAGAGGATGCCAACATGGCAGAAAATATTGAGGCCTCTAGAGAACAAGAGAGGGAACAGGAATAGGAAAAAGAGAAAGAGCTCGATGACATTGCAAATACCGGGAATGTACCGCCAGATTCTGAAGGGAATCCCAATACCCAGGTCTTAACAGCATAGTCATCCCAGCCACCCCAATGGCTGGTGGAATCTAGAAAGAGAAAGGCCCCGACGGTAGCAACAGGTGTTCCGCTCTCCTTGGTCGAAATGATGGCCTGTAATGCAGAGGCCAAGAAACCTAAGAAGGTCCAGACAGTCCACACCCTCCGGACTAATCCAATAGGAAGTACAATTGTGACAATCACAATACCTCCCCCAGATGCAGATGCAGCGGCAGTAAGGCCTGAAGATTATGAGATCACACAGGTAACACTGGGGAGGAGAGATAAGCAGGGCAGGTTGGACCTATTGAGGGAGGCCACCAAAGTAGTTGAGGCCCGATATGACAAACAGTCCCAGAAGTTGAAGGAGGAAAGAGAAACCAATGCAAATCTCGTTGGACTTCTGAAAGAACTCACACATCCCCTGGCCGAGATCCACCCAGAAGCTTCTACCTCCAGATTATTGCTTGCACAGGGTGATGTGGATGCTCTCAGGGCCATGAAGAAGAAGGCCCAGGCTGTGGACGGGTGGATCACCGAGCAGATAGTCACTGTAAGGCAATTTTTAGTGGTGTCTCTCCCAGATCTCTATCAGATCAATAATCTCCTTAGTCAGGCGAACGTCTCCGCTATCTTGTGGGAGAAAGACTTAGAAAAGTATGGAAAATGGAAGGCTGAGTTGGATGAGGTCTTCAATGTCAGGGAAGAAGTCATCACAGAGGTGGTAATTTTGGGGGAAGAATCATATGACTCTCTCCGAGCCCAATAATCCATACTTGACCTCAAGATTGAGGTATGCAAGGAACTGGTTAAGGCCCTAAAAGAGAAAGTAATTGTGGCCTAGTATCCTTTGGCCCTATACAAGGCATTTGTGGTAAGGGTGTCACAAGTCAACCCCTTCACCATTGGAACATGCACCCCAGAGGACTATGTCCTCAGTAAATATGATGAGTTCATGGAGTCCCTATATCATTCTGTCGGGGACTTTGACAGAGGAAGGTTATTAAGATTATCTAAAATGATGCTTCAGGCACATGATACCGTGAAGATAGTAGATGAATTCCAAAATGGGGCCAGAGAAGTTGAAGAGAAGCTAGAGGTTGTCCGTGGCTGATGGGACGACATTAAAGACATAGATGAGGATGGCATAAGCCAAGTTTTGGAAGCATTTAAAAATAGTAAAGGGCAATAAGGTTCCCCAAATCTCAGAGATTTTCACCATCGGGATACATTGTGAACATTATTTAATCTTTGAATGCAAGCTCCCAGATCCTGGAGTTCCAGATCCACAATTTTGTATTCTTTTGATGACCCGTGTCCAGGTTCCCCGGAACTGACCGGTCATTATCAAGCAGTTAATAAGGGTGTCAAAAAATAGGCGACCCCAGCAAGGCACGTTAACTCAAGGGATGGTTCTAACAGGTGGTCTTTCCAAGGTGCCGTTCCAGCATAACACCTGGCGCATCGGAGATAGTGAGCCACTTTTACATTGATGATGGATGTAGCCTCGATCCCCGAGGGATCGTATTTTTTCTATTCTCCCTCTAGCTCTCTTCTCGAGGCCGATTCTTCCATACCTCTTTTCTTGTCTCATTCTTTTGACATGTAAGACCTCTGGTCTCTTCAAGGTTGTTGTAACGTGGTGTAAGTAGTACCGACCACCGAAAATTATATTTTATTATTGAGTGTAAAGATGAGTTAGGTTAGTTTTAGGGAAAACATGTGCATAGATAATAAGTCCGACCTCATTCCAAGGGTTGATAAAATTGATGATTTTGCAGTCCATAGCTATAGCATTTCAACATTTTACTTCTTGTAGTTGCAGAGCTCATTGCTCCTTAGTTTTTAGAAGTTCTCAGTAGATAGATGCTCCCTTGGAGCTATTATTGTACGCACCAGTGCTCGCTAGAAAACTTGTTAATGAAGAAAAAGGAGTTCTGGCAATGATGTTGTTAGCATTCTGACCTCTGGATTAGCGTTCTTTTGTGCTGTATGTTTTTAATGTCCCTTGCTCTAATATTTTAAGTAGATTAACGACCTTCTTTTCTCCTCGCTATTGGATATGTATGAACTAATGGTTCTGTGTGTATTCAGTATTTTAGTGTAGCATGTTAGAGCTTGGTTGATGTTTTAAATGTATTTGCACAACTATAGATAGAATGGAATACTTATAACCCTGGCGTATCTTTTGAAGTTTCTTTAATAAACCAAATGCTTGCAGGAAACCCCAACCTACCAAAATTCTCAAAGAAGACGGGCCAAGAAACCCAACTATCCCCCCAAACCAAAAAGTCACACTCCCAACTTAGCTCCCGCACCGTCGAGACCCGACTCTCACATGCTTGAAGGCCCAGAGAATTTATTCCCCAGACAACCTTTACAGGTGAAGTTAGCTAGTACCCCGGTACCTGACCTTTTGTTTTCCATACTTTTCTAAGTCTTTCTCCCATATGACAGTGGAGACGTTCGCCTGACTAAGGAGATTATTGATCTAATAGAGATCCGAGAGTGACACCACTAAAAATTGCCTTATGGTGACTATCTGCTCAATGATTCACTCATTCACAGCTGGGGCCTTCTTCTTCATGGCCCTAAGAGCATCCACATCACCCTGTGCAAGCGGTAATCTAGAGGTAGAAGCTTCCGAGTGGATCTCAGCCAGGGGCTGTGTGAGTTCTGTCAGAAGTCTGAGGAGATTTGCATTGGTTTCTCTTTCCTCCTTCAACTTCTGGGACTATTTGTCATATCGGGCCTCAACTACTTTAGTGGCCTCCCTCAGCAGGTCCAACTCGCCCTGATTATCTCTCCTCCCCACTGTTACCTTTGTGATCGCATAATCTTCAGGCCTTACTGCCGCTGCATCTGCATTTGCATCTAGGGGAGGTGTTGCGATTGTCACAACTGTACTTCCTGTTGGATCAGTCCAAAGGATATGGACTGTTTGGAACTTCTTAGGCTTCTTGGCCTCTACATTATAGGCCATCATTTTGGCCAAGGAGAGCGGAACACGTGTTGCTACCGCCGGGGCCTTTCTCTTTCTGGATTCCACCAGCCATTGGGGCGGCTGGGGCGAGTTTGCTGTTAAGACCTGGGTATCAGGATTCCTTCAAAATCTGGCAGTGCGTTCTTGGTATTTGCAATGTCATCAAGCTCTTTCTCTTTTTCCTATTCTTGTTCCCTCTCCTGTTCTTCGGAGGCCTTGGTATTTTCTACCATGTTGTCGTCCTCTTTTGTGATGTCTGGGGTTTCTCCTCCGCCGGTATCAACATCACCTATATTTCCAGGGATTTCCCCGTCCTTCTCAGCATCGGGCGAATTAACACTTGTATCTTTGGGGGTTCTCCCCTTATCCTGTTGCTGTTGTTCTTCCTCAACATCATTCGTTGGGACATCTTCCTCCATCGGAATGTCTTCTAGAGGCGGCGGAGGCGTCTGGCCTAGGTTCAATGTTCTGGCCGCTATGATCACCTCCCTGAATGTACTCTGGGGCATTTTCTCACTCGGAGTAACCGAAGGCATTTGGAGCATGATGAATGGGGGTATGGTTGATCCCATGGGTCCAGTTTCCCCACTCATTGGTTGCTCATCTATTGTTTGCCTTGGTTCATCCTCGGTCTCTTGGACCGGTGTTTTCTCCCGCTCATCTTGCTCCTTTTACATTTCTTCCTGGACTTCCTGCTTTGTGGCAGCTTCTTGTTTCGGTACTTTCTTCTCAGCGGGGATTTCCTCTTTTTCCTGAGTGGCGATCTCTTCTATTGCATGATCTATGTCCCCATGCAAGTTCATGAGCTCATTTGTCCCAAAGATATCATCAAATTCGTCATGCGGGGGAGAGGTATCTGAAATATTCTCAAGTTTGGGAGAATCCAAACTGACATCTACTGGGGGCATGTTAGGCATACCGGGGCCTTTGTCTCTGCTTGGGGTGGGGTTCACCTCCTGCTTCTTCTTCCTTTGTAGTGGGGCCTCGGCATCCAGAATACTTGTAGACTCCACCTCAGTGAAATTCTTCTCGCTCATCAGTGTGGCCAATGACAAGGATCCCGCTAGGCGAGCAGATGTCGCTAGAGTTGCGAGGAGGCCCTGAGATAGTTGTACGCTTATTCTCTGGCTTGTCAGCCTTGATGCCTCCATTTTCTCTTGTACTTGCGCCATTATGGGGAGTGAACCCTTGGGAGGTAACTTGGCTGGGGTATCTTCTATTTCCTTCCCCTTCCTTGTGTTGGGTCCATTAGCTCCAGAGGTCGAGGCAGACCTCCGAATAATTTGTCCTTTTCGGGTGCTCTTTGGACACACCCGCGCAAAATATTTATGATTGTTTTCTATAATGGGGCAGCATACTCCCTCAATTGTTAAATCTTCTGGGGTGGCCTAATCCACCGGAGGGAGGTCCAATTTATCTAACCCTTGCTCTTTGTACAATGGGTCCTCCAGCGGCCCGTCATCTAAAAAACCCTTCGGAAAACCACGAAGGTCGAGGGATTTCATCAAGCCTTTAGACATTAGTGAATGTTGGCAGGCCTGGAGATCAAAACTGTCCTGGCAGTCCATCCATAAATCTTCAATATCGACTTTGTGCGATGGGGACGTCCGGGGAAGCGCTAGTGTTATCTTATCCAATGGATCAAAATCATTTTTGGTGTGGTGGAATTCCACCAGTCGCAGACTCTTTAGTTCATTGTCTACCTCCTTTGCTGTGGCCAGACTGCAAGAATAGTTCTCGCAAGAGATTGGGAATGGAACATTGGTAACCTTCTTCAATGTGAAGAGGGCATGCAACTCCAGAACTCCAAAAGAATAATTCTATCCCCGCAATATCGAGGAAAGAGATAGGGTTCCCCGGAGAAGTCGGTCACCCAAATATATGTGTGCTGCTGGAATTGAATAAAGTAATTTATGTAAGAACTCACCAGGTTCATTGCCTCTTGCGATAACCGACATCTAGAATCCTGAGTGAGTGTCAAAATGTTTTGGTAAATGGAAGCATCATTTACCTTGCAAAAATTTGGGAAGCTAAGTTCCCACTGGACTTGGGGATAATGATCCCATGGCGTTAACTGGTCGGGCCCATTCCTGAGAACACCCATTGTCTATAAATCTTGAAAGGTAGATCTTTATTGGGCCAGTGCCCATAGCACGTAAGATATCATGTGGAACTTGGAGGTCTGGAGGACACTCTTTAGCTGCATGTCCATATGGTTGGCGATGATGGCTGCCCAATTGAATGTCTCACTGTGGGTGGTGATGCAGTAGAGGAAGTAATACATCCATGTCAAGAAATCCCGGGTGTGGGGCTCTCCGAAGAGCCGACACATAAATATAATGCCTGCTTGGATAGGTTCTTTAAAATCCCTGTGGGAGATCTCCAACTTCATCTTTTTATAGTCCCTTCTCGGGGACTTCAGCCAATGGGTGTTGAGATGTTTTCAGGAGAGAAGGGAAGCTGCTTTGAACTCTTGTAATGATGTGGCTCGGGTGAGAACCACAGCTCCCTTGAATTGAGGGATCCCCAACCCTGAAGCAAAAGTTGTTGCGTCCAGATTGGTGATAGTTGCTAGATAGTGTAACGGTCGGGGATTAGCGAGCAAGACAACCCGAGTGGAGGCGTTGTAGAGCGTCGCTAGTTGGAGTATTAGATTCGGTGCTTGCACCAAGTAGGGAAAACTTATAGCTTTGATGATCCCGGAGGCGGCCAAGTATTTTTCCATATTATCTCCAGCGGTCCTCTGGTGGTAGATGGCTTGGACCAAGCCCTGCATTTTAGCCCAAAGTCTGAGTTCTGTGTCTGTTATATATTGTAACTTAGAGTCCACTTTGGACCCTATGAGAGCACCCTCCTTCAGGTACTTGGAAGTTAGGGACAGCTTGGCCAACATCTTTTTGGCCTTGGTTTTTGTAGCTGCCTGGGTGGAGGTAGTTGGCAGCTCCGGGCTATCAGGAGGAGCGATCACTTCTGACATTTTGATCAATCTATCTGCAACCTGCAAGACCGGAGAACCGTCAATACATGATATAATAAGAATAATATTTTAAGGACTCCGGGGAATTCACCACCATTTTGCACCTGCTCAAAAACATTAGCATGCATAAAAAATCCCAGAATGTTAAAGTTGACAAGGATCATATTTTGACAAACACGCGTGGCTCCGGGGCATTAGTTTAGGTGACAAAAAAGGGATGAAAACCCAGGGGCTTCTCAGCACCCGGAGTCCTTAAGAACTAGTCGTTGTCGACGTGAGCGGTAGAGAGTCATACTTGGCTAACATGGGTAGTCATGTGGCCACATGACAGGCGACGTAATGGCATTAATGGTGACAAGAGGGCTAACACGGGGGAAGTAAATGCCAGATGGGATGGGATTTGAATGCCCACTCGTGGGAAATTAATCCCGCCATTAAGATGACATGACAAAGGAGAGAGAAAGTTGCCATAGTTTAGACCAACGAGGTGCCGAGTTTGAGCCATGGCGGATACCTCTCTGACGAGCTCGACAATTGGTTTAAACATAATCGAGCACAACAAGTTTGACATAGACGAAAGGATATACATAGAATATACATTAAAATACAGGTTTACAGAGGGTCGAAGCACAGCGAGAGCCGAAGCAACTCATAGGCTGACTGCAAAAAATAGACGTGTATACAAAAATGTATAGGAAGACTATAATATATACATAATATATAGAAGCACTTACGACATTCTACAACAATGTACAAAATACACACTAAGCTACAACTGCATAGAGGGTGGACAACTCTCTGGCAGAGTCAACCCACCAACGGGAGGTGACAGAAAAGCCAACACAAAGACGCGGTGAAACGAAAACAGAACCACAAATAAAAATCAGACAAAAATAAGACAGACAAGCAAGAAACAGAACCAAAAACCAGAGAGGAGAGAGCCGAAGGCGTACCTGGGAACACGGGGAATGCAGGAAAGACGAGTGCGGGGATGCTCTACAACAAGTTCACCTTAAAGCAACCACGAGCAAGCACTACAAATCACTATTTAATTATCCATTAAGCACAGTGAGCAAACATTGTTTAATTCACCTTAATCACCTTAAAATCGCTCTGAGTGCTCTAAGTGTTTGATCGCGGTAAATAAAAATGATAGGTAACTTCTATTTATACCCCTAGGGAAAAATGTGTTGCTTTCTCCCCGCAAACTCCAGAACAAGCAAACCTCCAGACTCCTGGCCCGGGGATTCCATGCAACCACACCTTCTTGTGAAAGAAGACATGATGACAGAGGATCCCGGAGTCCGGAATCTGGCTGACTTAAAAGAACAAACAAACTCTGGGACTGGGTCCCAGAGACAAAAGAAGACAAAAGCAAAGGAAAACAACCCTCGTGGAAGCAAAGCTCGGAGGGAAACAAAAGAAACAAAAGAAAACAAGGGAAAGAGCAAAAGCGAAAAGGGGGACCCAAAATTTTGCTACAAAATGTAGGAATGGGTATGCAGGGCATAACAACTTCCATAGAATGATGGAAATGAAGAGATACCACCAGCTACCGAGTATGTGTTGGAAAAGTATGTGAAGAGACACCACTCATTGAGTAAAATCATTGGAGACAAGACTGCTGGAGTTTTGACAAGAAGCAAGGTAAGAGAAAACACATGCTTAATATCTAAATTTGAACTGAAAAAATAAAAGATGCATTAGAAAGTGAAGGTTGGATGAAATTAATGAAGGAAGAGATAGATCAAATTCAAAATAATAATACATGGACTTTGGTACCGAGACCAAAAGATAAGAATGTAATGTGAGGCCGCACCCCGAACCCCATCGTAGTTTTCCAATTTTTCTGCTTATGGTAGTTTTAGCATATGATACTTTACATTTTGATGCACTATGGACCTTATGGATTTTATGCTTTATGTCATGGATTGATCATTTTGGATGTTTGGACACATGATGCTTTATGATGCACCT
>MU227242.1:2348492-2360948 GCA_018584345.1 Thuja plicata
TATATATATACAAATCATGAGTGTATATATATATTAGAATGTAAATATATAAGATGTTTGCTATCACAACCATGGCTTCAGACCTGCAACTACAAAGAAAAAAAACTAGGGTTTAGAGGAAAGAAGAATAGAGAAGAAGAAACTAGAAGATGATTATTTTGTCTACCTCATATTTGACCCTAACCCTAATTTTGAATTAGGGTTAGAGATTCCATATGAAAGGGAAAATGAAATTTAAAACTTTTTAAATATAACCTCTCCTTTAATTATAAGATGTTTTCTTTTTATAAGAGGGATTAATCCCTTGTTATTTTAGGGCTTCTTTTAATAAATTATTGTAAGGATAAACTCTTTTTTTTTTGTTAAATAAGATGAAATAACATTTGAAATGGATAAATATAATTATAACAAGTATAGTAATGTTGGGGATTATAAATCTATTAATTTATTTCTCTTTAACATTAGAATAATAACTTATATAAACCTTTTTAGTTGACTTGTGACTTTTTAAATATAGAAATTGATTATCAGTATGGTATTGACGTACACAACAGGCGAATTAATAAACATTATTATTTCCCTTTGAGTTCACCTTTTAAAATGAGATTGTTGAAATTCAAGGATTTAGTAAAATAAATTATTAATTGAACTATAAAAAAAAACTATAGTTCAACATTAAATTATTTCAATCTTTTAACCAGTTTTCGAGCCTTAAGATTTAAGTTATAAGATTTTGTACGAAACTCCAATTCAACATAGCCATTAATTTAAACGATAATTAAATAATTTAATTGAGAAATTTTAATGGGAAAAATCTAATTAAAATTTTTAAATTAAACTTAGGGACTTATAATGTTATTTTTATGTAGCCAATATATGTGGCCAGTATACTGGTCATTAAAAAAATAATATTACGAAAGTGTCTTGCCCTACGGTGTTTTAAAACACAGTATCTTTAAGCTATCAACCTACCAGATTTTTCGAACGTCTCTGGAAACTAAGCATAGGGAGTCTTCCTCTCCACTTCATCAAACTCTGTTAAAATAAAAAGGGGATGACACGCAAATTCATAAAACCTCACCTTGCATTGTCCTCAAACATTAGCCTAAATTTAACTCTAGGAAAATATGTAATTAAATGACACCTTGTGTATCTTTAACTTCAGAAGGCGACCTTGGGTTGAGGGAGGTTGACACATAGTCATGATCCCCCTTAGACCCTCTTGACTTTAATTATACTTATAAAAAAAAAAAGTTGTTGCGTTTTTGGGCGTGAAATTTTTGGGCATGACAATGGTACTAAGTGGATTTTCAAAAATAAGTTGAATGAGCATGGCAATGTAATCAGAAATAAAGCAAGATTAGTTTGCAAGGGGTATGCACAATAAGAAGGAATTGACTATGGTGGAACTTTTGCACTTGTTTCTAGATTAGGAGTTAAAATTCTACTAGCATATGTGACTTATAAGGGATTCAAATTTTATCAAATGGAAGTTAAGTCTCCATTTCTCAATGATATTCTTGAAGAGGAAGTATTTGTTGAACAAGATGAAGGTTTTTTTGAGAATACTAACCGAGATATGGTATGCAAATTGCACAAAGAACTGTATGGCTTGAAATAAGCACCTTGAGCAAGGTATGAAAGATTGCATTCATATCTAATCAAATAGGATTTCAAAGAACTGGTGACAAAAACAATGTGTATCTGATGTGATAGTACTATAAAGGATGGGATCTATATTACACAATCAAAGTATATAAAGGAGATCCTAAAGACCTTTGGTATGTATGAATCAAGACCGGTTGAAACACCGATGGTCACTAGTTGCAAGTTATCTAAAGAGGATGAGTCAAAAGAAGTCAATGAGACACTCTACCGATCCATGATTGCTAAGTTGCAATATATAGTGCACAATAGATCTGATATTGCTCATGCGGTAGGGATTGTTGCAAGGTTTTCTTCTGATCCGAAGGAAACACATATGTCTGTAGTGAAGAGAATTTTTAGATATTTGAAAGGAACTGGGGATTTCAACCTACTATACAATAAAGGAGGAAACTTTGACTTGAAAGTATACACCGATGTTGATTAGGCTAGAAACATTGATGAAAAAAAGAGTACAAGTGGAGGAGCTTTCTTTCTAGGAGAAAGAAAAGTTACATGGCTTAGTAAGAAATAAAGTTGTATATCACAGTCTACTGTCGAGGCTGAGTATGTTGTTGCAACTATGAATTATGCAAATATTGTGTGGATCAAACAAATACTAGAAGGTATGCAAGAGGAGATCACTGATGCAGTCACTATCTATTGTGACAACACAAGTGTTATAAAGATATCAAATAATCTGGTAATGTACTCAAAGACCAAGCACATATCTATCAAGTATCATTACTTGAGAGAGAAACTACAAGACAAGCATGTAATGTTGGAATATATGAATTCAAAAGAACAACTAGCTGACATATTAACCAAGCCATTACCAAAGGATGCTTTTGAGTATCTCAGAAGTAAATTAGGGGTCCTACCCCTGTCCAACATTCATTAATGCAAGAGGCATGTTGCATCAATTCTAGGACACATTAGAATATCTAAATTTTGAGTTGATGCTGGTGATCACACTTTGGGTGATTCCTGAAGTTGTGAAAGGATTTATGTATGCAAAGATAAATTAGTACATGCAAGGTATGATTCACTTGTTGAAAAATATTTCAAGAGTATGGATCTTTGGCATTGTTGTCAAAGAGGGCGAAGTAAGTAATTAATGAATACATAAGGGAGAAGTAAGTGATGGATACAAAAGTGAAGGAGACTACATGTAAGAGGCATAATGTGATAGAAGGCAGAGAAGAAGAACATGCTAAGAAGGAGCAGAGATAGTACAAAGAGATCATAGTATACCATCATCAATTAATAGTGTTGCCATTAATGCTAAAGAGGGAGATTGTTAACCAATTGATGATAATGGTGATGAAGACTGAGTTTAGTAGAATACAAGCAAGTAGAATAGTTAGATCAATTGTTATTTTGTCATTGATGTAAAAAAATTGATTTTTGGTTTATATTAAGTCGCCATATCATTCAGAGAGGAACTTAATTGGGTAGATAATAAAGATCAGACAATGATGAGGTACTATTGGTATAATTGTTTTTTTACTTAACATTTTGATGTTGTGAAGTTGGTAAAGCAGAAAGGTCAAGCCGGTAAAGGGAACAAGCCTAGTTACCGAGCAGTAAGAAGTCTATTGGTAATGAGAAGTGTTAGTTAGTCGAGCAAAGCAAAGTCAGTCACCGAGCGAAGTTGACAACCGAACAAGGTCAGTTACCGAGCAAGGTTGGTAACCAAGCGAAGTTAGACACCAAGTGAAGATAGTCACCAAGCATGGAACATAGTTTGAACAGAGATTGAATTCAAGGATCTGAACTCATTTAATGTGAAGGCACGAAGATCAAGAAGATGCTAAGGATGAAGACACAATTTGTTACAAGATCTACGGTCTTGGAAAATCAAGTTGAAGGTCTAAGATGAAGATTAAGTGGCAAAAGTAAATTTGTGAGTTCTAAGAAAAGTGAAAGTCACGAGGCAAAGGTTAATCATTTAACTGAGTTGCAGATACATTGAATCAGTTCATAAGAGATGATCTGACGACTAAGCGCAATTGAAGGAATACCTAATCAATGAGATTAAGAGGTAAAAGATAGGCCTATATATTATTGAGTCTGTATGTTTATACATAGATGCTGGCGAGTTGGAAAGTTTAAGTGCTACGGAGAAGAATTGAGAAAGAGGTGGAGATCTAGTCCAGAGAAGAGACTAATGAGTTGTTGATGCCAGTAGTTTCAAAGAACGCACAAGGGATCTGATCAAGCAAAAGGTAGTTGCAGAATCACAGATCAATTCGGTATACAGTTGCTTACTTATATTTGTAACAAAAAATCTCTTAACTGAGTGGACCTAATAAGTATTTTTGTAAATCCTCATGAAAGGAGATATTCTATGATGAATGTTTAAGCCCTCTAACTAGGCCACTCCTAATAGGGTGAAGATCTTAATAGGTATAAGGTAAATCCCCTAAAAGGGTCACATCTAACACATGTGCATTGTAATCTTTAACCGGATTGGCTATTAACTGAGCATACTTCAGAAGAGTATTTCTTTTTGTGGGTGACAATTCCCACAAAGGTTTTTCCCAAATTGGGTTCCCTCGTTAAATCTGGTGTTACATGTGATGCTTGATAATTGTGGATGATATTTTCTTATGTTATATGTTGTTTATCAAGTTTATGAAGTGTTTACAAGTTTTAATTGCTGTTGTTATTTGAGTTACTGAGTTGAATAAGAGGTTTATCGTTAAAGTGTTAAGTTTCAATATTTTCTGATTCACCCCCCCTCTCAGTAAACCAACAAAACATTCTCCATTTCCACACAACTTTATTTTGTCAAATTGGCATCAACGTTTAATTTTATAGTTTTTTAGAACAATAAACAATCCTCATACCATCATTACTTGTGTGGTTCTTTGATTTCAGAGGTAGATATAGGGAGGAATGAGTTCCAAATTTAGCAATGTCCAATAAAGAAGTCCTAACAATAATAAAACCTTACCTAGGAGGCAAATATCTGGTCACCATGGCAAGCCAAAGGGTGTCCATTGTTGTTTTAGGTAATTTATCCTTAATCTAATTCCCAACATGGACCCAAAACATTGGAAGACACCTCTCATTGATAACCCAAAATATTCACTTTTCTAACCATGTCGGTAGATGGGCCCACAACAATAAGAAATAAAACTCTATAATCATTGACATCTAAATCCTTAATGGAACATAAAAGTGTGCTAAACAATCCTTTGACAAATACCCTCTCACTACAAAAATTCAAAATTGTCACCCTTCCTTCTATAAGGCCCCGTTTGTTTGAGGAATTGGAATTGGACTCAAAACCTTACTATCTCAAAATAGGGTTTTGAAATTCTGGTTTTGCATCTTCCGGATATAGTTGGACCATTTGGTTGACCTGGAAGATGAATGAATCAATCCATCTTCTCTGTTTGGTTACCAAGTTCAAAATTGGAATTGGAGCTGCTCTGCCTCATTAGCTTCACTTATGGTAAGAGGATCGAGCTATTGAAGGAAATAAGAGGATTGATCCCAATCCCCAATTCACGCAAAACCCACGGACTCAACAAAATTATAAAATGGGATTAAAAAAAAACATAAAATCAGGTTTTGAAATCCAATTCCACCTATTTGGGTGGAAGATGCAAACCCTCATTTTAGCCCAAAATTGGAAGATGGAAACTATATTCAGGTTATTGTTTTAATGCACCAAACGACAGATTTGAACCCAAAACCTGGTTTTGGGCATCAAATTCCAATTCCACCCCTCAAACAAACAGGGCCTAAAGTCATAATCAACGTTAAAAGCAACATATTTATCCTAAATAAATCTACACAAATATGAAGTGAAATAAGCACCTTTAAAATAATATCTTGAAAGTTTTTGTTCCATTCATTTATTTAAAATAAACACAAAAATTTAAATTTAAAAAATATTAAAAATTAACTAAATTTTTTAAAAATATTATATTAAAATTAAATAAATAAATATTTAATCACATTAAAGGGAAAAATAAAGTTGAAATTGTGAAAACAAAGAATGATTAACTTGAAAACTTAAACACAAAATAAATATAATAATTTCTTACAAAAAAAATATTTAGTAAATAAACTAAATTTTGAAAAATTTAGATGAATTATTACTTATTAGAAAATTTAAAAATGTTTAAATTAATATATGTTATAATAATAAAGAACTAGTTACATTTATAATTTATAAAAAAAATTTGTGATTGATAATCGCTTTTGACTGGAGCTTTGACTAGTGGGGTCACTTTTGGAGGACCCCATCCCTGTAATTACTTTATGGTTGTTAAGGCATTAATGCCTCCTAGATTATTATTCTATTTATACTACATTTCTCCCCTCTCCATTATTTTTCCGCACTCTAGCTCCACTCGAACTCTAATTGCTCTTTCCCCTCTATTGTTTCCTGTCCTCTAGCTCCACTTGAATTCCTTCTGCCACCTCATCCCTCAGTGTCCTCTTGCACATCATTTCCACTCTCGTACTCCTACCATTAGTCCTTGTCTTCTTCGATCAATCTCTTATCTTCACAATAGAGCACCTTATGCCTCCTTCTGCAACATCTGTCCTTCTTCCCTACGTGAGCCCCCCACCATCTAGATCCTCCTGCCTTTAGTGGGACTTCCACACTAGTATTAACACTCGTGGATAACATCAAACATCTTTAACATGTCCTCTGCGTGTGCTAAGCTACCCTTTTTGCTTGTTCATGTCCCCAAAGGGATTCAATCTTGAAACGTGCGTCTTGACTTGGGATCACAACAACTGTTGTGTTGTAGGCTTGTGCCCATTTTATTTATTTATCTCATCTTAAACATAATTTAAAGTAATAAATACATTTTTTTTGTTGGTAGATAAATAGCGGGATTAGGCCTACTCTCAAAAGATAACATAAGAACAAAGAGAAGGTTATAACCCTGAGAATGGGGAATACAGAGAGACAAAGCTCACAAAAGGACCAAAGGATGGCTCTCAAGAAACCTAAAGAGACAACAAGAACAACTCTAGATATTAAATACAAAGATAACTTAAGAATAAAGCAAATGCAAACCAGATAATATTCTCCCTGAGACATAGAAAATCATTTTGCCTTGTGAGTTACCCTCTTCCTCCTACTTCTAGTGAGGAGAGCATCCATGGTCCATTGAGAACCATCATCAACCACATCACAACCTTCCATACAAAGTTTTCCTACTTTAGATTTGCATCATTTCTTTTTCTTTGGTGAGTTTGGTTTAGATATGACAGAAACATGCTAAGCAATGAAACGACTTTTAATAGGAATAACCACATCATTGATAAAATTTTGCTAAATCCTCCTCCATATCCTCCATAAAAGGGTAGGAACCCTTGATGTCAGAAACACCATCAAAATCTCACTCGTCTAAACAAAATCATCATCCAATGCAAGCCCACACTCCTCATTCTTAGAGGCAAAAAAGGTTTCCTTGTTGATCTATCAACATCCATCACCCCCACATCAATTAGAAGGAAAAATACCACAAGAGTCTGAAGGACACCATCAGAGACAGGCCCGTCCAACTCACCCATGTTGGTCCATGAAGATACCAGGATTGTGCCAAATGAAATCAGCGTCAGGACTTCCCTCCTTGCGGACCCACCTTTTGAAATTTGGAGGTCTAAAACCTTTTACAAATTTCTCTTGAAATCCAACAAGCTTATGCCCAAGTTGATTACACTGGAAGCAATGAAAAATAAGCCCTTCATAGTTTAAATATTGAAGCTACACGCCCAAAGAAGAGGTGATTGGATTAATGTGAGGCAAGGGTTTGGAGATCTCCACCATGGCACAAACTCCGTAAAACCTACGTGGAGTTTTAGAGGAAAGTGTCCAGTTGACTCAACATGGATTCAGTAAGCCCTATTGTTCACGAACCCAATGATAAATTCTAAAGGTAAATCCAAACTATAATGGATGTGATTTCAGCATTGGCAGGATCAAAGAAAGGAAACCATGGAGCCACAGACACACCTAAATTGCCAAAAAACCAAGGTCCATTATTTCAAACAAAACTGCAGTCTTTCAAATTTTGAAAAGTAACAAGAAAGAAGCCATGTTCAAGCAATTCCACCATGGTGTGGGGGGGGATTGAGCCTCCCCATCATTGAATCATGCCAAGAACTCCTCCATATATGATCTCTTCTGCAACACCTCAATTCAGAATCAGATGACACTACAGATGGGTGATCATTTGAAATATGAAATGCCATAGGCTTAGAAGCCGAGGAGATCATGGTATCACCCAAATAAAGGGGCGGGAGAGATTCATAAGTAGTTAGAGGAGGGGGATGATCATGGGACAAGACACGATTGCCCTCAAATTGCCACAAGCAAATTTGCCACTAGAGAAAGAAACCCTATATCTGCCTTAGGGTTTGCATCCTAAACTGAGTCCTTGCAGAAAGAATTGCAAGTGTGAAATGGATTCACCGCATTCTTACACAACTTGTAACTATTACCAACCTTTCCCAAAGTTGCTGAAGGATAATGACAATCCAAATAAGGGGACAATGCTGCAACATTGCAAGGTCTTTCCTTAGATCCATGATCGTCCCCCTGTCTATGTGACCTAATGCCCATGCCCATCTTTTTCCCACCATTGTCCTTGCTTGGTATCTTCGCTCTATCAACAAACTGCTCCTTGTTGCAAACAAAGCTCCTCTGCTTCCTAGTCGTCGCTTGCTCCTTCAAAACTATCTAATCTTGCGTTGATTCAGACATCATTGCCCTAATCACAAATATAATTAAATTTTAAGTAATCACTAAAATAATGATATGTTAAGTCTATTTATCCCAAATATTTTAAATTTATTATTAATGAACGAATGAAGAGATTTTAATAATGTCTACTATATCACATTGTTAGTACTTTTGTTATGAATCTTTATTAAGCAATTAATTCTTGAAATTTGTTCTGCTTATCCAATTTCAAATTGGTTATAAATGTTTCAAACTGCTTATTAGGGTCATTTTCATAAGCCACACATTTTCATCATTGATTGATTGACTGAATGAGACATTTTAATAATGTCTACGAGACGTAGTGGTCCACGAAAAAAGAAATACACCAAATTAATCCATTTTCTAGTTCTTTTCCATGTCACCCCTTCGGTCATGAATCCTGAGTAGGAAACTAGCTATTTTGTGAAGCCTTGCCTCTTTGAAAAGCTCATTCAGGTTGTCTACACTTTAAATCATTATCAAACTCACTACAAATACTTTCATATGTTGCACACTCTTTAATGAAATACCTTTCCCTTTCCACCACCCCCTTGTCATAGTAAATACAAGTCTTTTCTTCTCATTATTCTTTGGGCACCTGCCATCTACTAGCTTCACATCTTAGATGATGAGAGCTAGTCCTCAACTGTGCAATTAGAATTTTATCCTTTTCTTTGATTGCATATCTCAAATAAACTTTTTCATCATGCTGCCACGTGGGGCTAAAATTCTTTGACATAATATACTTTTTTTCCCTCCTAGCTGTTTTGTCCACACGATATTCTTGAATTTTTCTATCACCCATTTTTTATCTGCTCATTAGTGTTAGGACAATCATGCATATTTATTTCCCACTTGCTCTTCCACTTGCTATTCAGTTTCTTCCAAGTTTTTTTCTTATGACTTAGCTCCTTTTTAATAATTATTTTCGACCAATAATGCTTATCCATATTTTCAACCTTTTTAAAGTACCATAACAATCAAATGACTATTGAAACCTCAATTAGGAACGTACCCATCTTAGATAAAAAAAATCTCATAAGGTATTGTTGATTTGATTTTAAGGCACCTAGTGATTAGATGTTTCTAAAATCTTTCTATTTATCACCATTTGTAAATTGACATGTTATTCCCCCAAACTTCACACCCATAAAAGATATTCGATACTACTAATAAACCAAACAAAATTTTCTGAATCTTCTAATCAATAAAAAGCGTACATAGGGGCCAACATTTCTTGGAGAGCTAAAATTCTTATTGCTCAGCTGAGAACCAACTTTCATCAACTCCACTGTGAGACTGGGCGTTGGAAGAGGCTAAAGGAGGCTTAGGAAGAGAGAGTTTGCATGTTTTGCAATTCTGGGAAAGTGGAAACTGAACATCACTTTATTTTAGAATGCGAAGCATACAAGGACAACAAGGACAAATTCACAGATACTATATCTAATAGCTCTTGGCATAACCTATTCAGCAAGGAGTACATTGAGAAGTTAGGTGTGCTCATCATCAACTTGCACAAGAAAGGAACCGAGTTATTGAAGTTGGCTTAAGTTGTCTAGTTGTCCCATAGGCTATTTTTAGCCTTATGGACGTTAAATTTTTATCTATCTATCTATCTCACAACTGCCTTCCTACATTGTTATCAAGAAGATATAGAGCTCTCCACCCTCCTTAAAATCCTTAAATTCTCTTTGATCTATACGTCTTCCCCAATCTAAACCTATTATATTTGATTTCAATCCTCCCTTCCCTAATTTTGTTTCTTCACACACTTCTTTGAAAGTAATGGACTATCATGTAAATTATAATAATACGATTAGAAAAACATACAACGAAGTCACATTGTACTGTTTTTTGTAATTGTAAAATACGGCTTCAAATTGCAGGCTAAATCGCGCGAGTTTGGGTCTATAAAAGGGCTACTTTTGCTATTGCTAAACAAGTCCTTTACACAGCGTCACATAATTTCCCTCCTTTTTAAACACTCTGGTTCATGAAAATGGTGAGTTCCACCACACAGAATGGAAAGGAAGAAATAATGGCAAAAGAGGCAGATGACAAAGAAGACACCAATAATAATGATGTTCGAGATGCCAATGGAGACAATGCAGCGGAGGAGGAGGAGGAGGAAGAGGAACCAGAACCGGAAGCGGAAGAGGACGAGGACGAAAATACCAAGGAGGTTGCCCTCTTTAAAGAGGGCGATAAGGTTCTCGCCTACCACGGTCCTCTCATCTACGAGGCCAAGGTTTTTTTATTCCTTCTTCCCACGCCAATTGCCTTCAATTTTCCTCTCTACTGTTTATTTAGCTATGTGAGTTTGCTCAATATTTTTTTCTGCTCTCCTTTTATTCCCGCTTTAGTGTTTTTCTAGTATAACACAAAGTGCAAGTGAGAAATCTCTTTTTGTTTTCTTTCATAAAAGTTCTTACCTTTGGCCATTCTTGGAAGTATTCTTTGCTTTTCCTCATTTTGAAATGTTATATTTGACCTTTGTAGCAAAACGAAAGTAATAGAAATTCTCTATGCTGTATCCTTGGTACTTTTTAAGTTTCTTCTTTTGTTTGCTTAAAGGGGTCTCACGTGGTTCAACTGGAGGTTTGGTTGTATATTCCAAGTGTGGGTGAATGAACAGGTCTGTAATGTCCTCTCGCTGGGTCACTCTCTATTTTGTCTTAAATTCACAAAACCGGGTAAAACAACGCATATTATACAGTTAGGGATACATTCTTAACCTAAGAATAAGATGAGCTAGGCTTGTTCTGGAAACCTACTATAATTTAGGTAACATTGCAGACACAGTTCATGAGATAAATCTATTATTAGAACAGGGAAATCATATATTCATCAATAAGCAGCAAATCTGATTTATATGTGAATCTCAGTCATAAAAGATATGGGATAAGGAGGCATGGTAGGGTACCTTAATAACAGCCGTTCGCCCTCCATGTAATTCACCTCCATTCTTGCATGGTTGGAGATCTTTGGGCTTGTCAACAGTCCCTCAACGTAGGGGTTGGAAAGGGAAATTAGAATAGCGTGCCCTTAGCTGTTCTGTCCCTTTCACAGTGCAATAGGGTGCCCTAATAGCTGTTCTCCCTACTTGCCACTGTAGCAGGCTGTCTTAAAGCTGTTTCCCCTTAATGCAGATTCCTTCTTTACCCTTTTGAATCTTTGATGGAGTGTTACAGTGCTGTTATGTATATTGAATATTTATTAGCATATAACAGAGATGTGCACATGTATACATGTATAAAAGCTAAGCAATGATCTCTACATGACTACTGGAAATTGGGATATTAGCAGATGACAGTTTGATCTGATTACTTGCTAAGCGTCCAATATTCTATATTTCTCCTCTGCTGTTTAATTTGAATATGTGATATTTTATCTGCTGGTATCTTGTGTCTTCGAGGCTGATTTACTGATGAGGGTTTTATGATTTGTGATGATTGATGATGCCTTTTCCCTCCGCCGATGTCCTCTCTTATACATTCCTTTATGGCCGGGAGGGGCATGTCTTTTGAAGGAACATTTTCTTGAAAGGTTCAACCACTGATTTGCTTAGCTAGTCAATGCTGTTATGAAGAATCAAATTAAGTGCACATCATAATCTTTTCCTCCCGTAGTTGTATTCAGACTACTACGACTTATGAAATTGTGAAGTCTTGTTGGGAAAGTCTGTTGAGAAGTTTTGATTGGGGGTATGACAGGCTGTCATTCCTTGCAAACCACTATTAATATTTATAAGGGCTGCAATTCTGAGTTAGGGACATGACAAGGTCACTACGGTTTGTGGATTTGAGGCATTAGTTGTGTGGCTTCAAATTTTCTTTACAAGTTGCAAACTTCAGATATAATTAGTTATCATTACCTAAAACTTAGCCATCAGTGACTGGAAAAGTAGAAGGATGATTTTTGACAGTGGCATCATGGTGAAATCGCTTGAAGAGGGGCGAACTTTAGTTGAAATGTGCTTTCAAAGTTGTGAAAGTGAGCCAATATTGCTTCAATTTTGTGAGATTTAGATGGTTTTTTCTTTCTATGCTGTGGAGTGAAGCCAAAATTTA
>MU227242.1:2364252-2381061 GCA_018584345.1 Thuja plicata
AAGTTGCTTTTATATGTCATAAAATTTAGCTGGAATGTCACTGAAGTTTACTTTCAATTTTGTGAAATTTGCTTGCACATGTAATGGAATTTTACCTAAATTTAGCTGAAGTTTGTTTTCATCTTGTTAAATATAACTGAAAAGTGTTCTCTTGCATTGTGAAATTTAAGGAGAATTTAGATGAAATCTGCTTTCAGTGTTACATTGTGAAAGTTGTTACAACTTCCTCTAAAGAACTTCAGAACTACCGAATAGAATGGAGGAGTATTTAAGAGAAGGCTTGATGGAAAGAATGTTGTGAGAGAGATCTGTGTGTTCAATGAGAATCCTTTGTGTGTGATGAAATAATTATAGGTGATAATAAGATATTGTTTCTAAAAGAAGTGCTATTTGAAATCAGACAAATATATAAGATATTTTGAGACGAACACGCTTGCTGAAGTCTGAAGTTTGATATATTAGACAAAACGTTTGGTAAAATGTTGGATGATTATTAACAAAGAACAAATCGTTCTTATAGAATTTACGTGAGAGATGTTTCTAAAAGTGTTCTTATAGAATTTACATGAGAGATGTTTCTAAAAAGAAACATGCAAAAAAATAGAAAGAATCTATTATACAATCTACGATAAGTGACCATTATATATAGAAACAAAATAACTAAGGAGATATTATTCTAATACCCTCCCTTAATGGTCAACTTATCAACAACACCAAGTTGCCCCTTAAATTTGACAAACTTCTCTGGAAGTAGGGACTTGGTGAGAATATTAGCAGCCTGGTCCGCTGTAGGAACAAACTCCAAATCCACGGATCCATCTTCAACCAGTTGTTTGATGAAGTGACAATGAATGTCAATATGCTTGGTTCGCTCATGGAAGACTCGATTTTTGGCAAGTTTGAGCACCCCTTGATTGTCGCAAAGGAGGGGGGATAAACCTTCTTGAGACATATGGAGGTCATAAAGCATCTTGCGATGCCAAACTGCCTCGCAACCTGCTTTGACTGTTCCTTGATATTCAACTTCTATTTAGGAAATAAATACTGCTTGTTGCTTCTTACTGATCCAAGTGACAGTACCTGTGACTAAACTAAAAACATACCCAAAAATGGACTTTTTGTCATCAACAAAGCCTCCCCAATCCGAGTCTGTGTAACCAATGGGTCGGGGATCTTTGGTTTTTCTATAGAGGATACCAAAGTTTGGGGTGCCCTTGACATAGCGTAAGATGCGCTTCGCTACAACCCAATGATCTGAAGGAGCTGTCATGAAGCGAGATATGTAACTGACTGCAAAGTTGAGATTAGGTCTAGTGGCGGTGAGATTGATTAAACTGCCCACTAGTTGCCTTAATGTGGATTCATTCTCAACAGGAGAACCAGATTTGGCCGACAATTTTAGACCAAACTCCATAGGTGTAGATGCACGTTTGCAGTCCTGCATTTTGAATTTGTCAAGCAGAGCTCGTGTATATTTAGACTGAGAGATAAAAATGCCATGTGACTGCTGCCAAACCTCGATACCTAGGCAGTAGTGTAGAAGCCCAAGGTCGGTCATGTCAAACGATTGGCATTAATTTTATTCGATTTCTTGAATCAAAGATGCCGAATTGCCAGTGATAATCAGATCTACATAAATAACCAGAAGGACGATGTCATTGCCAGTAGTCTTGACATATAGATTTGAGTTAGAAGGACTCCTCTGGAAACCTTGATCTGTGAGGTACTTGTCAATTTTTATGTACCATGCCTGAGGAGCTTGTTTGAGGCCATATAGTGCTTTCACCAGTTTGAGTACCTGGTGTTCTTTACCGACAACCTTGAATCCAGGAGGTTGCGTAATGTAAACCTCTTACTGTAACTCACCGTTCAGGAAGGCACTCTTGACGTCCGTTTGATGGACTTTCTAGGCACACTGAGCCGCCACGACAAGGATTAATCTGATGGTGCTCATCTTTGCAGTGGGAGCAAAGGTCTCTTCATAATCAATTCCTTCCTGCTGAGAGAAGCCTTTGGCAACAAGACGAGTCTTGTACTTATCTAAAGTACCATCAGCTTTGTATTTGACTTTGTAGATCCACTTGCAGTCTATGGGTTTCTTTCTCGAAGGAAGATTTGGCAAAACCCAAGTGTTATTTTTCAATAGGGTATGATGCTCAGTCTGCATAGCTTCTTCCCACTCAGGTATCCCATTCGCCTCTGTGTATGTTTGAGGTTCATACATACTGTGAATGTTGGCCATGAGAGCAAAGTTTACATAATCAAAAGGTGTGCTCTTCTTTCAAGCAGTTCTACCCTTGATGAGCTCATCATCATGAAGATCACCAATCATCTTAGCCCACCAATTAGGCCGGAGAGTAGAGGTGCCAACATCTGAAGCAGGAGGAGCAAGGGGATCATCATCATCATCAAACAGAAGATCAGATGAATCCTGAGAAAAATCTGGAGGTGTGGCTGCATGTCTAGGTGAGATTGCAGGAGAAGGAATTGGTGGAGAGGCAGGAACAGGAACAGCTGGAGCCTTCTCAGTAGAAGCCCTCCCATTAGGTGAACCTAATGGAAGACGAATATCCAAGTCTTGAGCTTGGAGAGACCGATCTTCTAAATTCATAACTGGAGGAGAGAGCTGAAATGGTCCTCGTTCCTCATTAAAGACTACATCACGACTGAAGATGAAACGATTAGTCTCGATGTCAACCAGGCGGTAGGCTTTGTGATTATCACTGTAGCCAGTTAGCATGAGTTTCTGGCTCGTAGCATCTAACTTGGTGCGTTTAGCATCAGGGATCCAGACAAATGCAGTGGAGCCAAAAACTTTGAGATGGCTAATTCTGGGCTGACGACCTGACCAGGCCTCTTCTGGAGTCTGCTTCTTGACAACTATTGTAGGAGAGTGGTTGAGAAGATAGATGACAGTGTGGACAACTTCAGCCCAAAATTTCTTTGGAACCTTCTCGTGTTTAAGCATAGACCAGGCCATTTCAGTGATCGTGTGGTTGCGACGCTCAACGACACCGTTTTGTTGAGGGGTGTAGGGTGTTGTTCATTGCCGCTTTATGCCATGTTGATCACAGAAATGGGAGAAGGTAGAGGAACAAAACTCCCCCCCATTGTCAGTTCTAAGAGTAATAATATGTTGACCAGACTCTTTTTCTACAAATGATTTGAACTTTTGAAATACAACAAACACCTTTGATTTTTGATGAAGGAAATACACCCACATTTTACAATTGAAATCATCAACAAAAAGTAAAAAATACCTGGACCTAGTAACAGAGGGAGTAGTCATAGGTCCACAAACATCAACATCAACCAATTGTAATACCTTAGAAGCTCTCCAGGAGTCACCATCTGAAAAAGGAGTGGTGGTGCTTACTAGTCTGACATGCTCTGCAAACTCCAAGATTCTGGGTCTGAATCTCCGACAGTCTAATGACAAGATCTTCCCGAACAAGCTGAGAAAGATAGTGCATAATTAAGTGCCTATATCGCTGATGCCAGAGTGTACTAATAGAAGAGCGATGGGCTGCCATGGCAAGCTCTTGAGAATCCCCAGAGTCAACAAGTCTGAAAAAACCATGATTTTCAACACCAACTGCAACTGTGGATTGAGTTTCCCGATCAATGATACTGCATTAATGTGAACTGAAGGTGACGTCAAGCCGAGGAGAATGTCTCAGATTTTGACGGATAGAGAGAAGATTGAGTTCCATGCCTGGAACATAGTACACATCAAGGAAAATCAGTTTCCTTCCTCTAGACTGAGTTTGGATATTGCCTCTTTCGGCAACAGTGTACTCTTCTCCAATAATAACATAATTTGAGAATGGCTGGAAATTTGTGAACCAATCTGGACGATGAATGAAGTGGCGGGAGGCACCTGAATCAATATACTAGGCAGAGGATTTTACATGATTTGCAGGTCTTTTAGCCATGAAGGCGTAAAAGGCAGATTCACCTGGCTCAGTGTGCTTCGCAACATGTGCTTGAGGCTGTGAACTAGATTGCTTGGCTTGAGCAACTAAGCTTTTTTGACACTCCAACTTCATACGACCAAACTTATGGTAGTAGGTGCACTGAACATTTTTCTTCTTCGGGCCTTTTGATGATTGAGTAGAAGGATTTAGCTGAGAAGGCTGAGAGAACTGAGAGTTGCTTGCGGATTTAGCTGAGAAGGCTTGAGTGTTTAAAGATGAGCTGGTACCATTGCCGAATTGGTGTTTCTAGCGATCTTGTTGTAGAAGCATTATACAAAGATCAAAAACAAAACATCAGAATGAGTGAAAGCAATGTTGAGAATTTCAACAAAGTGCTCATAGGAAGATGGGAGACTCTTCAGGGTGATCACCACCATGTCTTCTTCCATTTTGCGTCCAATAGCTTCCACTTGATCACGAACAACCTTGATTTTATTGAGATGCTCCTGTAGGGATACCTGATCATCCATCATGATCGAGAATAACATGTTCTTCAGAAAGAATGCATGGCTTTTGTTCGAGGTTTCATGCAAACCTTTCAGATGACTCCAAATTTCTGCAGCTGTTTTATTGGAAGGAACCTGCAGGAGCTGATCATTAGTGACGGAAAGTTTGATAAGCATGACAACTTCTCGATTTTGCTCATCAAATTTATCCTGCTCTTGGCCTGCTTCCTTGGGACGTTGAGTCGTGCCCAACACAATTTTGTCAAGACACCTGTACTTAGAAATCATCATCATACACTGCTTCCACGTATTGTAGTTCTTGCCATTGAATTTTTGACTGCCTTTCAACAAAATATTGGTCAAAGGTGTCATTGCACGATGAGAAGACTAGATGGCTGAATGCACAAATTTGATGTGCTATTTACGATGTTGGTACAGGCACAAATTTTAATGTGAAGCTCCTGGCACAAAATTCGAGGCATGGAAAACGAGACACCCAAAAAACTCTGAAGAAAACCCAGTTGAGCTCTCAAAAAATCCACCAAGAATTTGCAACCTAATTTTAAAAAAAACCCTAGTCGGCTTGGCTTTGTCAAAATACGGCTTGGTTGAAGGTTGTCAAAATGCAGAATACTGGTGAAAAAAGGAAGTCCTGGCCGCAGAGCAAATACAGAGGGTTTGTCTTAGATCAACAAACAAACAACCATAGGTTTGGTCGGAATACACAAAAATGGCCGTCACAAATGAAAGAGGTCGTTTTAAATAAAAAACGACCATAGAATGAAATGCAACACCTAGCTAGAAATGAAATGCAACACCTAGCTAGAAATGACATAATATATTGAAATGTAAGTAGTAGACATACTATTAGTCTATAACTAAACTACTAAACAGTAAACATAGAAGTCCAACTGCATAATCAACTATCCATAATAATCATAATGTCAAGATATAAGCAAATATATGGCTGTCCATAAGAAACACATGGTAGGTCTAGAAACCTAAATAAAAAATAGAACTAGAATCTGAGTCACTGGCACGATGAGGGTCTTCCTCATCCAATGGAACCCCAAGCAATCTTGGAGGTGTGTCATCCTTCTCAATCTGCATAGCATCTTCGGGATTGACATCCCAACATAAGGCTAGAGTTTGACGATACTCAATAGTTTGCTTATCCTATTGTCGCAAATTGCAATGCACTGTGAACAACAATAACTTCTCCGATCATCTAGAGGTAAGGTTGTTCCTCTTGACTGATTGGATGAAGCTATATATGGACCAATTCTTTTCTACAACAAAGGAACTAGCAACTTGTCAAAGAAGACGAACGACAAATATTCTTAGCTTTGGTGCATACCTACCATGCTACGTCCACCATCCAATAGGAATGTTTTGAGCTAATGTAGCTCTATCCCTCCATGCCTATGGTTTGCCAAAGGTTGGACCATGAAGATTGGTGAATGCAAGTCATTGACCCCGAAGTTTAGTAGCATCATCTTCACTGCACATTTTGGAAAGGGCCTTAAAGAAGCCATCCTTCACTTGAGTTGAACACAAAAAAAAATCTTATTAAATATTGAAGAGATAATCATAAGAGATCTACTTTGCTGTTTGAAATTTAAATTGAAAACTTGAGATTTTAGAATCACCTCTTCATAACTAGATGGAGCCACTCTCCCAAGTCTCGGTGCATACCATTTGGGATGAGAGCATAGGCTTCCGTATGAAGTGGGGTGTTCATAGTGTTCCATTGTCACGTCACAATAGGCCTAAGATGCTCCTCATAAAATCCCAAAGTAGGGCCCTTTTATGAATAGTTTACATGATCTACCCAAGCATGCTATCAAAGGTCTCGTAAATCTCTCCAAGGTTAGGAGAGTCAGTATCAACATATCTAATGATCCGCTCAATAGGTTCAATGAAGGAGCAAATGTATTTGCAAGTGCAAACAAGTTACAAGTTAGAAACATCTTAAATTTTAAAATTCTTAATTCTTAAATAATAAAATCAGCAAATGGCAAAATCATAAATAATTTTATAAAATCAGCAATAACAATTTTCTTACCTCATTGTTGACCGCCAACTATCATCAAGGATACTTTGCTTTCACACTTCTCTTTGGTGTGCTTGACTCATGCCATCTACCTCTCTCTATGTTGGGCACCATGGATTGTAGACCTTCCTGGACCTCAATCATCCTCTCCAACAAAATAAAGTAGCTAGCATATCTAGTCTCCACGGGCTTGAGGAATTCCTTCTTGTAAAATATCCTAAACAATGCAAGAGATGTGTGATGATTGCAAATAAACATTTGCACATCTCTAGCCTCTGACACCATTGCCTTCATCCAATCAATTTCCCAATGTCCTTCAAGGTATTGTAACTTGTTCAATGTATTCACCCAACATGGGGTCCAAAAAGTGTGCTTATAAGCACCCTCCACCATCAATCCAATTAACTTGCACACCCGGGCTGAATCAGTGATTACTTGCACAACATTAGCGGGTCGAACCTCTTGTATAGCATCTCTCAAAATCTGAAATTGGAAGGTCCCATCCTTCCTTTTTCCTAAACAATCTATATCTCGAAGAAAATAAGAGCCCGCTGTGCTAGTGAGAATAAGATTGATGAGTGGCCGTTGTTTGATATCGGTCCACCCTTCCATGATGCGGGAGCATCCATCCCTTAACCATGTTTGTCTCATATCCTCCAGCAAAATACTCACTTTGGAGTACTCTTTATCAAGAAAGGTGGTGCGAAGTTTAGTTTCTCCAGGTGGTACAAATGAGGGACGAGCAACATAGATATCTTTGCACATTTTTTTAAAATATGATGAACTTGACACATGGAATGGTATAGTATGAGCAGAAAGAAATTTAGAAATAGATGATTCAACCACCTCTCATGCTTGCAAATTAAACAAATCAACAACATTGGTTTCTCTTTTAGTCTTCTTTGCCTTTCCTTTAGTAGAAGTAGGAGTAGAAGTGGCACTTTCTTCCCTATGAGATGGATGGGTCAAAGGCAAACTAGTTTGCACATTCTCTTTTGAAGTCCCTGATTTTAATGCTCCCCCCTTAATATGCAATCTAGTTGCCTCAAGTTTTTGTTCTTGTGCTATTTTCTTGCAACCTTTTACCCCTTGACCACCTATTCACAAAAGATGAGAATAGACTCTAGTATAGCTTCCAAAATAATGTTTGTGGCACAAATGACACTCCCATTCCCTACTACCCTGAGAATTTTTTTTCTTTTCTTTTTCAACTCTTGTAGCAAATTGTAGGAGAGGTTTCTTGGGTTTGAATGGGCCTTTTGCAAACTCATTGAGGGCTTTGGAAGGGCACCCATATGGGTTAGAGGTTGCTGCCCCTACTACATCCACATTACTTGAAGACCCCCCTATGGCTGCCCCAGTACTAGGTCTTTGTCTTTGATATGTTTGAGTTTCTTCCATTATAACAGCCATACTATCACTACTCCTCTCAATCTCACTACTGCTCATGATTTTCAAATGTAAAATAGTGCTGCAAATGCAAAAATAAAAATATTTAGCTCACAATGCCCTCCCTATGTGTTGCAAAACTTGAAAATTTTAAAGGAAATAGCTAAAAACAAATTGAAAATGGAAAACATAACTTTAATGAAGATGATTTCTTGCCAAAAGCTCCTCTTGCAACTGCTGTTCACTCCTCACAAGCTGCTACTCCTTCACTTCTTCAAGTTCCTCTTCTTAGCAAATGACAAAATAATCTCTTTTAGTCTCTTTATAGTGTTTTATCTTCTAAACAAGGGTTTGAATTTTTTAATATATTCTATTAGTCATGTCAGGCCGACCACATGAAAGGAATTTAAAAATAAATTGTGTTTTTTTATGTTTGAATGCCACTTTTTGTGGTTGGGCCGTTGGGGATGGGAATTTGTCTTGGGGACGGGAGGGGAATGGCTTGGCCGTCCCTGATACGGCATTTCGTACCCGAGTCCCTTGTTATGTTGAGTTGCCGTTTAGGAGATAGTCCCCTTTTTTTGCAAATTTGGGTGTGACATTGGGGACGTGAAAATGCCGTCCTCGCATCCCCGTACGCTACCAAGGACGGGGACAGGCCAAAAAGTCTAGGGGATGTGTACCCATGGAGCATAGATATATGTATATATATGAGTATATATGTATGTATGTATATATATGTATATATGTGCATGTTGTATATACATATATGTGTGTGTATACATATAAATACATTTATGTATGTGTGTGTGTGTATGTACATATATATATGTGTGTCTATATATACATGCACACACACACATATAATATATATGTTTACATATGTATAGATGTGTGTATACACACACACACACACACATACACATACACATACACATACACATACATATACATATTATATTATATGTTTAAATATTATTATATAAATATTTACAAAATTTTAAATTAATAGTTGTATTATTATTTTATCATATAATTACATGTTTTTTGTATGGACAAATCCAAAACAAACTCAACCCCAATTTCTTTTTAGCGGCATCCACAAACTGGATACACGAACATGAACCAGGATTCTTAACAGAACTGACAACTTAGACATTTAATGAAAGCACTTGATTTGATGGCTGTACATGCACGACTAGGCTCCATTCCACTACAACTTGGTTGCAATGACTTCTTGTGAACTCTAGCTAAATGGTTTCCCTAGTTGACATTTGAGAATTATTTCCTGCATCTACAGCAGAAATTTAGGGCAATTTCCACTAAGGTAGGAGGACATGACGCAACATGGTCACGTGGTTGATTATATTTCATTAAATCCTAACATATTAACATGAGCTATTTTATCTTCTCAAACACTCAGAGAGTCTTATGGGCTTATAGAATATACTAAAATATAGTATGCATCTCTGTGTAAGCCTTTTCTTCTATAATAATTTCTTCATCTAGATTTTTCTTTGTACGGGTAGAATTGTGACAAACTCTCAGTTCCTTTCATAAATTCAATGTTTCAGTTGTTATCTCACTACTTCACAGCTTCTTCATGGGCATTCAAGATATGACAAATTGACCCCTCTAGGAATTTTCATTTTGGTGTCTTTGAAAGATAATTCACCATTCTTGGCTTCAAGCATTGTTGAATAGCTTACATGGTCTTTCAGCATTGAATATTTTCTGTTAAATTCTCAGAATCATTTGTTTTTGAAATACTTCAAGATAAGGAGGCAGGGCAGAAGATTTGGACTTGAAATTGAGTTATGGTTGGTCATTTAGAGTTTATTTTTAGCTGGAGTTTGTAGGTAGTCTTTAGATCTTTCAATCATGCAGTATCTAACTTTGTCTCTCTTTTTTGGCTGAAGGTTCAAAAAGCAGAGATTCGGAAAAAAGAGTGGAAATATTTTGTACACTATCTTGTGAGCACTGTTTCATTTTTTTCACCTCTTTGTTTGTAAGTTGTAGATGCACTTAGACTTTAAAGTAACCTCCGAGGTGAATGGTTTACTCTTTAGCAAGTGCTTCTTATGCTTGTGGCCTTACTGCATTAGGCTTGCTATCAATTATTCCTTTCATTAGTTGCCAGGGTAGGAAGAAGTGGTAGCTAATTGGACGATATAGTGTTGCTATTATGTCCAATATGGCAAACAAACTTTCTAATTCCGGTTCCCTTGTATCCTGTGTTGCAGGGTTGGAGCAAAAAGTGAGTTTTCATCTCTTGGTTTTGCCTCTCTCTCAGTTTGCAATTTACAGGTGTACTCTAGATGTGCAATAACATTTGCATATGGATGAAATATCTTAGTTTATGTTCTAATGCTATTTTGTTGTTTATGTTGCATCATTTTATATTCTCATATTGACTCTGTGTCATTGAATGCTGTAACTAATCTATAAATATTAAGTAATAAATACCAATATATTTGATGCTATGCTTTGTTTATCAAACTGATCTAGTCATAACATGGCTGCAGTATTCTTGACCCAAATGGGTCTGAGAGTGTTGAAATTGAATTCAGGTGGAAAATGAAAGAATATGAACTCTTGTTTATATTGTTGTCTGTTTTTTGGATAAGTGTAAATAAAATGATGTTGATATTACATTAATGTAATAATGGTCAGCTGGGATGAATGGGTCGGCCCAGATCGCCTTATGAAGATCACTGAAGAAAATGTACGAAAGCAGCAAGAGTTGATCAAACACACAAGTGCTGACAAGAATGTCAGGGGCCGTGCAGCACAAAACAGGCCTAGAAGCTTTATTGGTTAGTTACTTCCTTTGTTTATAAATACATGTTTAATGTGTCTGCTAAACTATCTGCTACCCAAATCAGATTTTTCAGCATGTGATTAAACTAATGGGAAATAATCCAAAGTTATGCATGCTTATTTGATAATGGGCAACGTTCCACTACGTTGTTTTAATGTAATCTGACTTCAGAGTGGCACCATTTGGTTTTTATTATTTGAATGAAAAAAATTATTTACAAACTAGTCTAGGGGTCCTTTTAACTACCCAAAGCTGGTAGTTAAAAATCTTTTGCTCTGTTCTAGCAATGTCATTAGAATAAAAAAAACGATTTTTAGGGCTTAGCAATGAATTTGGAGTTGCAACAAAAAGCTAATGTGTCGTAATAGCTTATGACTTTGAAATATTTTCATATCTTTGTTGACTCTGATATGTTGCATATGACTTCACTTATATTAAATGTTTAGGCATGTCAGATTCATTCCTTGTGACCATGTGATGAAAAGGTAAGGGTTCCACATGATGAAATATACCCCTAGGAATATTTGCTCCAGATTTTATCAAATGATCCACAAGAATTTAAACAAATAATTTGCATGCAATTTGATATCCATTTATCCAACAGATTATACTGAAAATGTCATCTAAATAAATAATCATTACAACCTTATTTTGGAAACATATATGAAATACCTCAATTACTGCAAGTTGTCTTCAAATGAAGTCTTCACAATTTTGCCTAGTTGTGAACTCCGTCGCAAATCCACCAGAGAAATGAATTGGGTTTCTGTCTAATCCACCAAGAAATCCTGAAGGTTTTGGTCCTTAGGTTTCAAAACTGAAAGCTAGGAGCTCCCAAAATCCCCAAGAGAAAATACTAAACTAAGCATAAATCAGAATGAGCCTCTCAATGTTCTTTTAAGCACAGCCTAGTGACTATTTGATTTCCCTCTGCTTGTCTCTTCATATTCCTTTCATTTGTGTTTTTATTCTCCCCCCTTTTTAATTTAATTTGAAATGAGGGAATAATAATAAAATGACTTTATTAATTTTTCACTGGGCTCATTAAAGTCTTTTTAATACTTAAAGTAATAATCAAATTAAGTTGTCATCAAATTTATTATACTTCAACAATTTAAAATAATTAATTGTTTAATTAATTTCTAATGTCCCAAAAAAGACACTACAATCCTCCCTCCTTAGAGATTGCTTGTCCTCAAGCAATCATGAATCTGCATACCAATACCAGGATCTCAAATAAATTTGCAAATAGCTTCATTGCACATTCTGGAACAATTGACTCAAAATCAAAACCTACCACACTGCAAAACAATCTACTCATATGCAACTCATTCACCAATAAGATCCCTGGATCCCAAGGCCAATTTGGAGAACTATCACTCCCATCACCTGAAGACTTCAGCTCATTCTTAGTTTTATATCTTTGGAACCCATCATAACAGCCATCCGGAAAATTCAAACTGACAATCTTGCAAGTTGAAATTCCTCTTTCCGAAGGAGAGTACATCTTATACCATGATGGAGTATAATCCTCTTAATAGCAATCATTCAGTCTCTTCTTGTTTGTCATTATGAACATGTTCAACTCATCATTTTGTGGGCTGAAAAAGAAATGATATGCACTCCTTACAATGCAATCAGACTGATAAGTACGCCCTTCATTTTGTGAAATCCAATGCTCACTTATTGGACTCATATCTATCACACTTCCGCTGCTCTACTCTGTTAAAAACTACATTCTGGAGCCCTATTATCACATAAAAACAAGGTTGCAAACCTGCTGCAACAAATGCTATCAGGATTATTAAAATTGAAAATCTGAATTTTGACCCTTTTAGGAATGCATTTCTTGTCATATGAACTTGTCAATGTACACTTCCAAAATTCAAAAATGGCTATATTTAGCACTCACCATCATGCCATCAACTCCTAACTTCACTAAAGAAACCATAGAGGGAAATGGATTAATATTTACAGCTTCATAGATAGCAATGAATTCTTGAAACAAGTGGCGCTTCCTACCAAAATTACTTGCATAGAGCATACCAATCTCCTATGTTCATCAAAACTAATCAGCATACCGTTGTTTGAGCTTATGTAGTCCTCATTATCCTTGTCTTGTTTGAAATCCTCATGCCCAACTTCTTCTAGCATTGGAAGATCATTAATCATTTTTGTCCCATGATTGAGACTATTTTGAAATCTGCCTCTAGAATCTGTTATAACCGCTATTTCATTGTTGCATACTGGAGCATCATAGAAAAATTGGTCATCAAAATTTATGAGTTTGTTTCGTTGCTGGTCCCTTTGATCTTTTTTAACATAGTGCGCCTCATTTGAATAGAGAATGGTGGAAACATTGTGCTTACTTTCATTCTCACAATGGGTATTGATTCTTTCAACAATCTGCATGATCTCTCTGGTCTTAGAATTAATTCCATCTTCCTTGTGAGTGGCTGGAATAGAAGACTGATTTTCAGCCTTGTATAATGAGTAATGAGTCATGCTCAGCTGTAGACAACGCTCATCCGTCTCTCTTTCATCGCCTTCTACAAATTTGATAGCAAGATCCTTATCCCTTAACAGTTGCAAGTAATCTGATTTCATCTTTTCAAATGCTCGTTTGATTGCGTGCATTTGAGTACTAGTGACTCCACCTGCAACTCCTCTCTCTCTCCTCAAATTGAGTTTCCCAAAAAAGATCTTCAATGTATTTGTGAGATTCATCCACCCTTGTTAATACTTGCACAACCTTCTCCTCTATGACCAATAATTTGTCCTTCAATTCTTGCAATGCTAAAGGCCTTTGTTCAATTTCATCTAGGATACATGAGTTGTCACACTTTGAACTTTCTGATCTATTATCAATTGTAGGAACATTATCACCATTAAACTCAACTGTTTCTCTAGCTGATGTCATGCATTCTTCATGTAGCACTAATGGGACAATACTATTATCATATATGCATTCATCAAATTAGTATTTCTCCTCACATCTTTTTTTAATAATGATCTGCCAATTACCAACAGAGTTTTGATTACCCCTCACCTATAACAATCGATTCTTCCTCCATATCATCAACCTTAGGTGATTTGAAACCATGATCCTTTTTACTTTCATCATGCTGAGAAACAGGTGTATTCAAAGCTATAGTTTTAGCTTGCTCCTTTTGAGTCATGGCACCATTCACATCTCGGTATCTTTGCCCTCATTACCATTTGGCTGGAATATATCTTCTTCCCTATTAATTCTGCAAATATGATCAAGTTTCCAAGCCTTCTGACAAGTGAAACAAATCTGCTCTTTCCTCATTTGATTCTTACTCTTTTTGGAAGATCCTGCAACTTGTAAGCCCATTGAGAGTAGTTCATTTTCAATCATGTGTTTCTTGGACCTTTCAATTTTATGCTCAATCAATCTTTCAGAGAATTCATAAGCAATAGGTGATATAGCCTGCTCCTTCCTCCAAATGGCCAACAAGTCTGATTGCACCTACTTGGAGATATCATCACTGTCATGTAAGATTAAGGACATAACAGTTTACATACAAGCCTTCACATTGTCTGGATGTTGTTTCTTGATTTTGGTTAAAAAACATTAAACATTTGTAGAATCAATTTATCACTTTTGAGATCCAACATAACGATAAATGAGCTGACTCTTGCCATAATTTCTAAAATTCTAGCCCTCTTACCAAAAGTAGGGGCTTTGACATCATGTAAACCATGTAGACTCTCCACAATCAGCTGTAGGACCTTCTTTAGTATGTCATCATTATAGGGTGCTACAAGAGCTGTCATTCTTATGATTTCACTATGCCAAGAAGCAACTACAAGTCTCATGTCTTCACAAAGATGTTCTAATAAACTGTGTTGGACCAAAGCAAGCATTGAGGGTTGCAAAGCCCAATTCAGAAGTCTCCAATCTGACTGGTCTACTTTAGACAAATGCGAGTCTAATTCCTCCAACTTCGAGAAAATAGCATCAGAAAATTTTATGGACTCCAATTGTAATCCAATTACATAGAGCCAATTCTGTACTTCCTTTTCTTTTGGCAAGTCCCTTAGCTGATTACCATTGAATGTGTCATTGAATTCTTTTGAGAAAAGATCACTTTTCTGATTTGCCATTGTCTTTATTTTTTTTTTTCAAATTAAATTTCACTGTAATGGTCACCTTTGTTCTGATACAATTATATGTATGTATGCATGTATGTATATATATATTTTTTTCGCCTCGGGCTCTGAGGTATTTTGACAAACAATTTGCGTACATATAGCCTTAAGGAGTCTTCTTATAGTTGTATGTATTTCTTTTCAATGTGTTTTGGCTAATCATTATAGCAATCGAACTCCACACAGCAAATTAGATAGCAAAGGTTTCTGACCTTTGAGTATAGAGGCAGCCTTGGAATGGATTTACTTATTGCCTGTAAAACTTATCACTATCTTTCTCATGCATTTTTTGTCAAATAGTTTGCTTATAGTTTAAATGCTAATTTCTGATTTGTAAATATGAAAGTCTCACAGCTTGCACTAGTATTGGAATAATATTTGCAAACCTCTTTTCAAATCATACATTTACTGAATTCATTTGCAAAATAGTCTGGATTCTCATTACAAAAATGAAGTATAATGTTCTGACCTGGAACAGTATCTAGTTCAATCAAGGAGCAGCAGAAAATCTTCTAATTGCAAACCTATGTTACCGGATTCCTCTGCTGAGGCCCGGATCCTGGTTCTGGTTCTTCCCAGATCCGGATTCCTCCCAGATTCCGGCAGGGTTCCGGAATGGAATCTGGATTCCCTGTGGATTCCTGGCAGGTTTCCGGAATGGAACCTGGATTCCCTGTGGATTCCTCACTGAGGAATCCACAGGGAATCCAGATTCCATTCCGGAACCCTGCCGGAATCTGGGAGGAATCTAGGAGGATCCGTTGAAATCCAGAAGGATCCACGGGAATCTAAGATTCTGGGCGTCAAAAAACGGGACCACTGTGTATTTTTTAATTGTTTTTTTTTTAATTTTCAGCATGTAATGACATTTTGAGACTTTTACAAAGTATGAATATGATATATTCAGATACTGATAATTATGGATTTATCATTTTATGAGAATCACGCTTCTAACTTATTATTATCATTATATGTTTGAACTTTGAAGTTTTGAACTAATGATGAATGAGCATTGACATGTTACATGTATGGAATCTATGAATATACGTACATATATAAATTTATAATAAATATATATATATATATTTCGAAAATGTCTATATATATACCCGCGGAACCAGGATCCGGCCCAAAATTTTTTTTGCCGAATCCCCGAACCCGAACCCGAATCCGAATCCGAACCAGAACCAGGATCGGCTACTTAGTTGCAAACCAAACTTCAGCTAACTGTTGTGTAAGATACAACAGCAATCACACCTTGTTACATCAGGAAATAGTCTTCCAGCAGTCTGTTTCAATTCGTTTACAGTATTTGGAAAATTCACCAGCCCAGTTAATATCAACCACCAAATGTCTGCTCGTCTTGCCCTACTCACAGGGATGAGCGAAAAGACCCCAGCAATAATCGTTCTTACTGTTATTCATTTACTGCAACTGTCACCTCCAGTGGCTTGTTTTTTACCTTACAATTGTTAATGATCAATCTTCAGTTTTTTTCCACACCTAGAATCTTATAACCAAACCCAATATAAGTATGGTGCCGTAAGTTTCTCAGCAAGACACCTCTTTTTGCAGATAGAGATACAAGAGTCGTTCTAATGGTCATTCGTCAAGAATCTGTGTATCAACTTCTACTTCACCCAACGCAACCATAGGATGTCTCTCAGGCTTCATGGTAGCACAAGAAGAAAGTCATGGGTCAAATATACTGTAATGTCCCCTGCTAGGTTGGACATAATTATTACATATTTAATTCAAACTTACACTGTATATCCTAAGAACACAATAATTCAATTTAAAATATTCATAAATAGGAAGTAACATTAATTCTTGTATATCCAATCATATTACTATTCGGCTTAATGATGGAAGGTGTAGGTGTTATCCAAGTTGCCTAGATACCAACTTGCAATGGATTCCCTCAAAGTTTACAGGTCCAAGTCCGTT
>MU227242.1:2382051-2396876 GCA_018584345.1 Thuja plicata
ATATATATATATATATATATATATATATATATATATATATATGCAGCCTAGAAGCATGAGTTAAAATTAGAATGTCACATAGTATCATAAAAACATTAAACAACAAAAATACTTGTAATCATACCATCATGAATCATGATCATACCATCATATACTTCAAGTTCAAGTTCAACATCAAAGATTCAAAACATTAAATTTAAATCATAACATCAGTTCAAGTATCATTGTTTGAAGTTCAACTAATGGATTAATAATTTATTGATATTCTTCTTCATCATCATCATCATTTTCTATATGGAGCCTAATAAGACTCAAAGGTTAATTTTTCCCCACTTTTATTGGCACAATTTCCACCCCAAATTATTAAAAGGGGGTTTGGGTGCAAAGCCCCCAAGATGGGGTCAAGGGGCAGCGCCCAAGTTTGGCGATGTCAAAATTTGGGATGTGGATGTCAAAAATTTATAAATTTTGCCAAAAAAAACATCTTAAACTCCTTCTGCTGGCAAATTTTTTGCAAAGTTTGTTCCAAGTTTGCCGTTTTCCGGCAAGTTCACTTGGGTCTGAACTGATTGCTGGGTGGTTCGAACTTGGTCCCTGTGGACCGAACCAAGAACGGACCCACAGGCGGACCGGACCCGGACCACGGACTGGTTCGAACTTATCGTGGTCCGGGGGGGTCAGGGGCGAACCCGGTATCTTAGATAAATATACATTAATCTTGCCTGTTCATTCATCAGGAGTTTCAGATTACTAAACGTACCTGATAAGGAATGATATGTTTATAATCACAAATCTGTGCTCTGCCTTATACACTGATAAGGGACTGTATATAATTATGATGTATTCTGTATGCTGCTGGAATGATATTGACTGTTCTGTGACTCACGTTATCTTTCTTATTTATCTGTGACTTTATACTATTGGCTGAGTGATTACGGAATAAGCAATGAATATGTTACTACCTTATATATATTTATATAATTCCGATTTTACTATTGTTTATAGTTATACATATTTATACACAAATTAATATAAGTATGTCAGATATGAATAACATATAAAATATAATCCAAATATATATATTAGATATATACATGTATATATAATATAATTCAGATGTATGTAATGGACCCTTCAGGATGTAGATACGTCTCTTATAACTATAGATACATGATTTCTGATGTCGTTGCTAATATCTGAATTCATTACCAACTATATCCATAATCAATGATCCTTTGATCCTTTGATCCTTTGATTCTGATCCACTTCCAGCATATATCATATAATATCCTCCTATATTCCCCCCCATTCGATGATGGTGTTCCATCTTCTTTTATAGTTCCATCTCCCAATGGTTAAGTCTTTTGGAGGAGGCACGTATCATATTAATCTCTTAATTGTTAAAATGATTAGTTTATTGTATAACTTGTATAATCACTGCCTTATGGATTATTATCGTTCTGCTTAACATTTATATGTCTTTCGACTTCTTCATATGTGACCTTTGTGTGAGCGGTAACTAGTCTTACTTGTCATTAGTCAACAGAGATAAATATGTTCACTGCCACCTTGGAGTATTATTGTCAGATTTAGTCTGCTAAGTCTTTGCCCTCCAAATCGCTTAATGCTATCCTTCATTGACATGTATTGATTAATATTGCTTGTCGGCTGGAGTTATAGATTATTGGAGTTTCCTCTTCATACATATGATTGCTATCAAGTACATCAAATATATAATCGCTGTATATGTTATGCCGTATCAAGGCTATGACAGTAGTTACCAGTACTGATATTTTGCCACACTTTTGCCGTTCACCCTTCAATTCAATAACAATGGCTATCGTTGATTCTTTTAGTGGTCAGTGGCATATGGAAGGATTTGATACTTGCATTTATCATCGATACATTTCATAATTTATTATTACTTATTTATTTATTTTATTTTTCTTATGTTTAAATTTATTTATTATTAAATTCTATTTCAAATAGGGGATATTACAGTCCACCCTTCTTCAAGATTGCTTGCCCTGAAGCAATGTCAATTTCTATATAAGTATTTTAATGCGGGTCGCTTCTGCTACACAACTCTGATATCATGTATGTTTTCTCTCCTTTTTGAAAGTGAATTACGATTTTATAGTGGAATATTGACAAGGCTTAATTAAGACAATTTTTCTCTCATCTTCCTCCGAAGAGGATTTAGACATAATTATAAGTACTCATACATGGAATAACTTTTTGAAAATAGTTCAGACATAACGTATGTACACTTGTGAAGTAACCATGCTGAAAAACACCTCAAACACGAGGAAAACATTTAAAAATTATCAAAGATGTGAAGCATATCCATGAATGTACATGAAACCTGCACGCAAGGCCTGGAATATACACTTAAGCCATGAATCATCCATTTAAGATATGTAAAGTAGGAAGTATACATGAGTATATCTAGAGTGAGAATACACATAAATACACATAAAGCATGAGTCATACATGAATATGAGTTATACATGAATACACATAAGGTGTGAATTATATGAATATGGCATAGCACACACACACACACACACACATATATCATATATATATATATATGACATAAACCATACATATGACTACACGCAAAGCACAAATCATACACAAGAATACATTAGTGCATATGAATATATGTATGGCATGAATCACACATACACACCCATAACTCCTGATCATACATATGATTATATGCAAGGCATAAATTCCAAATACACATAAGGTAGGGATTATGCACTTAGGCATAAACTGCACATTATGAATCACACAAAAAAATATATGCAGAATATAAGGCATGAATTCACTTAAGACACGAAGCATTTAGCACATAAAGTATACACTTAAATTCACTCAAGGCATGAAGCATACACTTGAATACATGAATTCACTTAAGTTAGGAAGCACATATGTGAATACACACATCATATAAAGCAAGAAGTATCCACATGAATTCACTATGTCAAGAAGTATACACATAAATATATATGGATTCACTTAAGCATACATGTAGCACATGAAGGATACACTTAAGACATGTAGCACATAAAACATGAAGCATGAAACAGCAATATACATAGGTGTAAAGCATCAATATATGTAAGGTATGAGCAGCATATTAAACATTCACATAAGGCATGAAGTAGTACATGAAGTATGAATACAATTTGGGCATGAAACCATATAAATGCACACAAGGCTATAAATATACGCCAGGCACTTAAGCATGAGGTAGCACCCTTAATAACACACCAAACATATAAGACATGTAGCAGTGCATAAGTACACATCAAATATATCAGAAATGGAGCAATAAATAGTAAATACATATTAAATATGTAATGTATGAAACAGTACACTCAAATTCATGCCAAACATGTAAGGCCTGGAGCAGCGCATAAATACTCACGAGGTAGCAATAAATACACACCAGAGACGTACAACATAAATATATGTCAAACATGTAAGGCAAGAAGCAAGCATTAAGCATACATGAGGAATGCCCTCGTGAAGTATACATGTATGAAGTTTAGCAGTCGTGAGGCAAACACAAGTACACGTATGAAAAGTATTCATTAAATACACTCAAAGTAAGCATATAATTTTAAGCCCATTGAATTGGCCAATAAATTCATATCTTTGGGTTAACTCTAGTTATTTTCTTATTAAACACAAGTAGAACCACACATGGAGCATACACACGTGAGGCATACACAAAGTATACCTAAACCAAGCATTCATAGTTTCCTTTGTATTGGCTAGAATGTTTCCTTATTTCATCATTTACCCTTCAGGATGGCAGGATCATGCTCTGATACCAATTGTAATGTCCCTTGCTAGGTTGGACATAATTATTACATATTTAATTCAAACTTGCACTGTATGTCCTAAGAACACAATAATCCAATTTAAAATATTCATAAATAGGAAGTCACATTAATTCTTGTATATCCAATCATATTACTATTCGGCTTAATGATGGAAGGTGTAGGTGTTATCCAAGTTGCCTAGATACCAACTTGCAATGGATTCCCTCAAAGTTTACAGGTCCAAGTCCGTTTCCCTCAAGGATTCCGGAGAGCTGACCCCTACCCTATCGTGGGACAAAGATCCATTACTTGGATTTATACAAGCCCCTCCTTGGTAACATCACAAACTTCCCTTCTATAAATCATATAGTAATAGTATTGGAAATATAATTTCTATATAAAATTATATATATATATATATATATATATATATCTTGAATATATAAATATACATTAATCATGCCTGTTCATTCATCAGGAGTTTCAGATTACTATACGTACCTGATAAGGAATGATATATTTATAATCACAAATCTGTGCTCTGCCTTATACACTGATAAGGGACTGTATATACTTATGATGTATTCTGTATGCTGCTGGAATGATATTGACTGTTCTGTGACTCACGTTGTCATTCTTATTTATCTGTGACTTATACTATTGGCTGAGTGATTACGGAATAAGCAATGAATATGTTACTACCTTATATATATTTATATAATTCTGATTTTACTATTGTTATAGTTACATATATTTATACACGAAATAATATAAGTATCTCAGATATGAATAATATATAAAATATAATCCAAATATATATATTAGATATTTACATGTATATATAATATAATTCAGATGTATGTAATGGACCCTTCAGGATGTAGATATGTCTCTTATAAGTATAGGTATATAATTTCTGATGTCGTTACTAATATCTGAATTCAGTACCAACTATATCCATAATCAACGATCCTTTGATCCTCTGTTTCTGATCCGTTTCCAGTATATATCATATAATATCCTCCTATATTCCCCCCCTTCGATGATGGTGTTCCATCTTCTTTTTTAGTTCCATCTTCCAATGGTTGAGTCTTTTGGAGGAGGCATGTATCATATTAATCTCTTAATTGTTAAAATGATTAGTTTATTGTATAACTTGTATAATCGCTGCCTTATGGATTATTATCGTTCTGCTTAACATTTATATGTCTTTCGACTTCTTCATATGTGACCCTTGTGTGAGCGGTAACCAGTCTTACTTGTCCTACTTGTCATTAGTCAATAGAGATAAATATGTTCCCGGCCACGTTGTAGTATTATTGTCAGATTTAGTCTGCAAAGGCTTTGCTCTCCAAATCGCTTAATGATATCCTTCATTGACATATATTTATTAATATTGCTTGTCGGCTGGAGTTATAGATTATCGGAGTTTCCCTCTTCATACATACGATTGCTATCATGTACATCAAATATGTAATCGCTGTATATGTTATGCTGTGTCAAGGCTATGCCAGTAGTTACCAGTACTGATATTTTGCCACGCTTTTGCTGTTCACCCTTCAATTCAATAACAATGGCTATCGTTGGTTCTTTTAGTGGTCAGTGGCATATGGAAGGATTTGATACTTGCATTTATCATCGATACTAGCATAATGATAATTTATTATTACTTATTTGTTTATTTTATTTTTCTGATATTTAAATTTATTTATTATTATTTATTATTAAATTCTATTTCAAATAGGGGATATTAGATATACTGCTCTTAAGGCTCACACGATTGCTCTCTCATAGTGATGGCAATCCATGGACATTACTAAGGGTGCAGTCTCCAACTTTATCCACTGCTATTTTTTTCCAGACCAGGCGGCTACTTGCGACTGCCCAAGAAAATGTGCAGTGTTCTCTTACACAACAAAATGCTTAGAAATATTTTTTTATGTCCTGCACAACTTGTGAGTTTTGAATGACAAGAACTTGTCTAAGAGAAAACACTGTAATAGTCCATAGTTCTGTGGTTTCATCCCATTAAAGGAATGAAAGATCCTGTCTGCCGTTTCCAAGAGTCAGATAAAGAGAATACACACCAAACATTCACTATCAGCAGTAGTATCTCGACTTTCTATTGACTTGGAGTAATTACAGGGAGCAATTCAATGAATCTTTCCTCAATCCGGACAGTGGCTAATGAAACTACCAAAACCAAGTGAAATCTCAGTCTCTTGTAACTGTAGAGGAGATGTTACTGAGCCATGGACGGCACCAGTTGTATGCTCCCGATGACTAGAGATACCTCTGCAATCCTTCCAGTTTCTCAAGACTGTTCTCACACGGTAATTTTTAACATGAATGCAGTTTGAACATCACGCAAAATTCCCAAAAGCTCATAGAGGCAGTATTTCAATGATTTTTGAACCCCAAATAGAACAGAAACTCTGATACTTCCCTTAGTTCTGTCTGCACTTCCGTTATGACAGAGCTCATATTTAGAAATTAAACAGTTCGGTATTGATAAATCTAACGCACCAAAAAGATTAGAATATTAAAACTCATTTCCTTGAAATATCACGGCAAACATTAATATGCAGTCCAATATAGTTAGGATTGAATAGTATGCTCTTTAAACATTAACAAAGGCAAATGTTTTATTTCTAGTGGCTCCCACATTACAAATATAAATAAATATTAAGCCAACTTCTAATGTCCAATAACTCCATGCTCTGACAACAATAATATTAAGATTCTTGGCGTTAATATTAATGGCCCAAAAGTTAGCTAGCTTCACTCAACTAATGATTTCCCTCAAATAAATATTTGCCGGAAATATGCATAACTTTAATAATTCTCTTTACCAAACAGGTGCTTCCTTGCAAGCAGAGTTATGCACATTCACAAATATCACCCCACTTTAGCTTATTTGAGTGTTTACACCATTACCCAGAAAATGCTTCAAAAAGATTGATTTCAGCTTAATAAACAATGTACTTCAATGGCTTTCAATATAATGCTTTTTACATGAATACTTTCTTCTTCAAATTTGTCAAAGAATGAGACTCCATTAATTTGCTAAAGTTTATCTTTGAAAACCTTTTAGAAGTCTCCCGCTGAAATCTCCATCAAACTGTTCGATTCTGCTCAATGGTGAATACTTAAATGAATCTACTCTGTTTATGAACTGGGAATATCTTAATTTTTGTTACTCATGAAACCTCACAGTCTGGTTGACAACCAGCTTTGATACCACTGAAATATTCCCCCTAGGGATATTTGCTCCAGATTTTAACAAATGATCCACAGGAATTTAAACAAACAATTTGCACGCAAAATGATATCCATTTATCCAATAGACTATACTGAAAATATCATCTATATAAATAATCATTACAACCTTATTTTCCAAATAGATATGAAATAGCTCAATTACTGCAAGTTGTCTTCAAATGAAGTTCTCGCAATTTTGCCCAGCTATGAACTCTGTCGCAAATCCACCAAAGGAATGAATTGGGTTTCCGTCCAATCCACCAAGAAATCTTGAAGGTTTCCATCCTCAAGTTTCAAAACTGAAAGCTAGAAGCTCCCAAAATCTCCAAGAGAAAATAATAAACCAAGCATAAATCAGAACGAGCCTCTCAATGTTCTTTTAAGCACATCCCAGTGACTCTTCGTTTTCTCTCTGCATGTCTCTTCATATTCCTTTCACTTGTCTTTTTATTTCCCCCCCTTATAATTTAATTTGAAATGAGGGGATAATAATAAAATGACTTTATTGATTTTTCACTGGGCTCATTAAAGTCATTTTAATACTTAATTAAATAATCAAATTAAGTTGGCATCAAATTTATTATACTTCGACAACTTAAAATAATTAATTATTTAATTAATTTTTGATGTTCCAAAAAGGGGACATTACTCATGAATTTGCATTTTATATTAGAAATTCCTGCACATGAAAAATTGCTTTCTATATAGCCTATATCTCCTAAAAGAAAATCAGTTTAAGGGTTAACTTTCTAACTAAATTGTAGTTATAAGGTTGGGCTAGCATAGGACAAAGCCCATCATTCAATTATCACAAAAGAACACTCAGAACAATTTGTTTGTCATTTTGTGTGAGTTCGGATGATGTGCAATGCAATACAACAGGATTTAGTAAACGGTGATTAATTTCCTATAAAATGATGCTTGATTTGATTGACAACATATCAATTGATGTGGAGATTGGTCAAGGGGTGCAAAGGTATATTCTAAATGAAGTTAAATTGGTTGGATATCGCATTAAATCTTCCAACAAATATGCAAATACCTTCTTATAATTGGCAAGGTGGATTGAGCATCCAAAGTCAATTGGGTGGATGGAACCGCTAGCAAAGTGTAAGTCAATTCAGATAAATTAACATTGGTGATAAAGTTATATGCAATTTATTTGAATTAACGCATTTGTGATTGGTTTAGTGAGTTCTTATTGATTGCAGTTTCTTGAGAATTTTAAGGGAAAATTCATTTATCATTCTTGATTAAAGTTGCAAGGAAAATTGCTAAGTTAAAGAGCTGATACTCTCATGGTTTCTTTTACTTTGCCCTCGAAAATTTTTTAAATCTTTGAGGTTGTATCTCAAATCTTTTGTTTTTACTTTGCTTATGTACAACTTGAAATTTGTGTTGGAAATGATCCCTGATGAGCAGCATTCATCCTATTACTTATTCTTTAATGTCTGGGATGCTTACTGAATTTATCTGTTGCAAATATGTGTTCAATATTGGCATCTTTTATATTATTATTACATAATAATTAAGTTAATATAAAAGAGTTTGATCTACTAATTTGCCAATGCCCAAGGATATTATCAAAAATTTCTTTGTTGTTTTCATTGTAATCTTATCTATCTATCTATCAAAACCTTACTAACATGAATTATCTTGTTATTGTGCATATACAATATCTGCAAACAAATTCTTGCGTTCAAATCTATTTTGTTGGAGAATAAAGATAATTGTACAACAAAAGATAAAGGTAACTTTGGTGAATATTTTCCTTTGCATATTTAATCTATGATTTGAATTCTTATGCTTTGATATCACTATAGTCTTGCTAAAAAGTACACTGACATTCTTTTTCTGAATAACCTTTGAGTTTCTTGAGGTGCCAGTAGTTTTCTTATAATCTATCATCATTTTTTTGCCCCCCTCCTTAATTTGTTTTTAGATAATATGTGAACCTAACTAAATATGAGACAAGAAAAAGTCTGCATGAACAACCTCATGGCCTCACAAGGGTTAATCAAGCATAGAGAAACAACAACCATAAATTTAGTACAACCACTTGTTTATAGCAAGCTGCACGTGAAAGACAAAAAGAGAACAAATCCCACACCATGCGAAAGAATGCATGCCATTATCAATAATGGATTGGAAAAATATCATAAAATCCTTAAGTATAGGAATAAGATAGAAGAGACTAACCCAAGTATGAAGAACTGGGGACTGTGCAAGAGGGTTGAAGGGAGGATGCCAAGGCTTTGGAAGCAAAACAACCTGACATCAGAATAACAATCCCTTCTCAAGAATGGATGCGTTGTCAATAATGGATTGGCAGAAAATAATATAAAGCCCCGAGTACAGGAAAAAATAACATCAGAATTCCAAAGAAATGGCTTCCAAATTAGTGACACCAAAGGGTGAGGTTTGGCAAACTAGGCCAGAAATTATTAAACTTGAAACCAAACACTCTGCATATATTGTGCTTCTTCATTCAAAACCTCTTCAGTGAGGACCAACATAGGAGTTTCCGTAGAGAAGGAAACAAGGTAGATCCATTTTGTAGGTTAGTTAACAGTAGCCATTGATAGAGTAGGAGCCAATTGAGCATAGTCAAAGATTCAAAACCGTAACTCTCCACCACCAAGCCATTGATCATTGCAAATGAACAATGTTTGGAAGGCGATCCTAACTTCAAGGACAAATTCTCATGTACTTCACTAGCTGAATAAGTAGGGCCCTACGACCAAAAACAAGGGACAAAAAAATTCTTTGAATGGATGAACTTCAGATTTCATTTGGTAAATCCTCTGTCATTATTGCCAATAACTCTGCAATGGGAAGTACAAATGATTTTGGTTTCTTTTTTACTAGCATGGCAGCAAAATTAGTGGTTAATCGCTACTATGGAAAAACACATTTGGTTATTAATTTTTAACAAATGTTTACCTTTTTTTGGGCTCATGTTCACACAGATTGCTAAGGTTTTGTTATGGTCTTTGCTGTTTTAAGCCTAGAGAATTGAATTTGACTTTACACTTTTGGCTACTGCGTCAATGCCGTGTAAAAGGATTGTTATTATTATTTAAAATATTTCATTTCATCAACAAAGTATTGCCTATTGTTCATGATGCAACCTATGATTGCTCATGATGTTTCTTTTAATTCTAAGATCGAGATTCTGCACAGGGCAACACGATTTATTTGAAAGCTCTCTTAAAATATTGACTTCTGAAAGTGCTATTGTTGGCTTATCATTACTGACTACTCCATTTCTCTTGATTAGAAAAATAATTTATAAATGAATATTTTACCTTTTTAAACCCTAAATCATGGTTTAGCCTGAGGTGGCCTTAGTAGTTAACTAACCAAGGATATTTAGAGCCAATGGAATGCCATATCTAGTAGCGAATTTGGATTTCCTTTTTTCATGGTTATAAATTTTGGAAATGGATTTAATATATAAGCTAATTATCATGGAAATGGATTATAAATTGTCAATTTCCAATTGATTTGAGAAAAAAGGATGAATCTCTATGGTGAACATTAGGAAAAGCAAAACATATATGCAATTCAAAAACTGATGCAGTAATGATAATTTGTTTTATTGCAAAATTAAGGTAGGGCTACCTTAGTGATAAAAATATTATCAATGAATTAACTTGGATAATTTAAATTTAGGTAAATTGCATATTTTGAGCATCTCATATGAAATTGAGTATAACATACTTCATTTTTTTTTCCGTTTTTTTCTGTCTTAATGGTTTGATACTCACTGTTGACTCCTCATTTGGCTATTGCAGATACAAGAGTGGAGAAAGAGGATGTTAAGAATTATGGTGAGTATATTAAATTCCTTTGTCTAGGTTATGTATTTTCATTATCATGTAAAATAGCAAATGGCTTAAATTCCACCCGGAAGTTTTTGAATTTTCAAATGGTACATTTATCCCTTTTTGTATTTAGTGACCATGTTAATTGCCTGAAACTAAGCATGCCCACTCCAATGAGATTTACATTGATATTGATATCGTATTTGCTACCTAGTTAACATTTTCTTATTCACATTTTCTTATTGATACATTGGCTGTTTGTTGGCTGATATGAGCAAAGTAGATACAAAAAGGGAAAATGAGTTGTTGTTAATGTTTGTAGCTTGAGTTGTATGATCATTTAGAATACATATAATACTTTGATATTGATTAATAATAATATATTGTATTTGTGTATATATATATACATATATGTGATATATATATGTTATATTATATATATTATTATTAAACATATATTATGCAAACTTATATTATTCTAATATATGATTGATTAATGAAACATTAACAATTATGATGAATAGACATGTCCCGTGAAGGTGCATGTCTCTCCTAGCCTCTTTCTCAATATAAATGAAAGAGACATTGTTGCATTTGAAAAACACATACAATATATAACATATAGTGCTATTACATTTGCAGCTATCCTAAAACTTAACATGGTATCAGAGCAGAAACGAATATCTCTGGGATCGGAAAACTGTGCTGGAAAAATAATGTTTGATTTCGGAGTTGCAGCGAGCTGATAATGTATGTCGAACAAGGAAGTCAGATTGGCAATGGGCTGGACCCTTGGATACAGAATGATAGAAGAGCCAGTCAGATGGACTTTGAACGGGCTTGCAAAGTAATCAATCTCTAGGCGAATACTTACCTGCGATGCTTTACAAATATAAATTAAATACATCGACTAATATTGAAGCCCTGAGCTAAATATCGATCTTCATTGTGAAATGTGGATTATATTATAAGACTATCAGTTCCAAAGGATGATAATTAGAATCTATCGATGATATATTGACTTCATCAACCACGACATAGGAGTTGCAAACTTTGTGTTGGTAGACAGGAGTTTGTGAACTTCACATACTAATTGCACTGAATCAAAAAATAAATACAGTTGGTATCTTCAGTACCATATGTTGCTTCCAGTAAATAAAAACATGGGAAGAAATAGCTTGTAATTATGAACGAAGGAAAATGCAATATTGAATGGAGGTATGACCTTTGATATTTATAGATGAATGAATTCATTATAAATGTTCATTCAACATATTTCTACATGAAGCATCTGTATAAACCAAGAGTGGTCGTCATTGGTCAAGCTGAAGTCATTAGGGAATCACAGATAATACTTCTCTGATTGAAGCCATTACAATTGCAGGGACACTAGTCAGTAACATTCACAATCTGAGAACTTTATCTTCGAGCATAGAAACTTTGATCAACGTTTCGTCTATCTTTATTTGGGTACACGACATCAGGCATGCGCCAATACAAGGTGTCGACTAGAAAAGGTGGGTGGAACCTTCATTAGCTGCAATACAAAGATCTTAAATGGAAGATCATAGAAGATTGGAATTAATAGAGGAAAGGGTTCAAAGAAAAGTGATAGATACATATAGAGGAGCCCAACTTCGGAAGATTTGTCGTCGGATGATCCTCGAGTACAGAAGCATGTGACTGAAATTTTCCCTTAGCAGATTTATGTCTCTGTCAACTCATGATTTTTCTAGGGTCTCTTGGATCACATGAGAGTTCCAAATCAGTGACAGTGTGAAGCCCATAAATGCTTCTAGCGTGGTCGGTGTAGTAAAGTATGGCGATACATAGAACGATTTGTATAATGTAGCATCTGGGTATTTATTGGTTTACAGTCAACTTTAACCCTTCGTTGGTATTCAAAATTATACCTCTTGTATAATCCATCATGTTCACCTTACAAGTGTTGTAGCTAGCTATCCATTGTGTGTGGATGATTTGACATTATTAAACATTACCATCAGAAATACTTGACAGTACATATAGAGAACTATTGATTTCTTCTTCGTTCGATATAAACATGATATATTATCCACGATTATTGTCGGGAACCTAGAATTACTCTTCATTGACTTTTGGGGTAGATTATTATTGAGATTCTGAGATAATAGTTGAATCGATGTTAATATTAAATGCTTGAAGTGTCATCAATTCTTCTTAACGATGGTTTCAATCCTTACCATTGCTGGGCGGTCAATCTCAAAAGCATAATATTCTTTGAGTTCTTAAATCTCTAACAAGTGTATCAAGATGTCTTGTATTGAAGGAAAATGTAGTGGACCAAATGATGAAGTTGAAGAGCTTGATAATGTTGAAGATAGAAATATTGATAGATTGTTGAGAACAAATAAAGGAACAATACCCTCTAATTGTATAAACATACACTCTGCTCATGGAGTGGTATATGTACGAGCATTCACTATGGAGGGCATGAAAATAGAGGAAAAGCACAAATGAAACAACATTCCAAATGGTGAAGAAGAAAAATAAAGGATCTTTCTTGTGAGGGTTTCCACATAATGTATGTGGGACTAATAAAGAAAAGTGAAACATGTTGGTGATACTCTTTTGCATTTATCCCATGACATTAGGGATGATCCTCTCTGTGCTTGGATTGCTCCCCGCCAACAATGGATGCATCTAGTTGGGATTTTTGCGTGTGTGATGGTGTTCCTTGGAAAGACTACAATAGGTTCATAACCGAGAATTGGAGGAATATATGACACTGTTATCTTTGAAGACATGGTTTGTGACTTCTCCATGGGGCCAACTTAGAGAAGTTTGCCACTCTTTGAGAAAGGACATTTTGAAATTGAAGAGGCACTTGATGAGTATAAAGGAATAATCATTTGCTCCCCATTATTTAATTAAATTCACACATTGCAATTACATTGTAGGACGGATAAAGAAGCATAAAGAGATTCCATTCAAGGGGGAAATAACCTAATGCTTGCAGTCTTGGGACTTAGTTGATGACTGAAAACGTTTCTTCGAAGAGGAGGAAATAACACTTAGGAGTCTAAAAAATCCATCAAAGGCAACCTTGAACAAGGTGGTTAGAAGGTCGATGCATGTACTTGGAGCTTTAGATGGAAGCCATATTATCATGAATGTTTGGTGTTGCTATGTCCGGGGATAAATCCACAGTTTATTACATTCACTCATGTTACTATGAAATCAGACAAGTAAATTTGTGTGTGAGAAACTACTCCTATGGATAAAGTTATGATAAAAAATTTCAACATGATCGTGTACTAGATGATAAGAGTCTCTTAGAGCAAGATATTTTCACAATTGGGGCCATGTATGGTCTTGTAACTGAGGGAGCTACTAGAGGATCTCCCAAAAATTATTTTTCAATAATCTTAATCATTTTGATTTAGAAGGGCAAGCCATATTGAGATGGTTTCTCTAGTGACTAAGAAACTATAAAAAGACAGAGGATTGAAATTCAAAAGATGTAGTTCCATCTAGGTCATGATATTCCTAGATAGATGGATAAGTTGTTGGATCATAGGGCATTCAAGAACAGAGCTTGATGCAGACTAAAGAACAAAGACACGACTTGTTGGAAGAAGGTTGATATTAGATTCAGAGGGAGTCTGACAGTTCATCTAAAAGCAACCATGGACGAGGAGGTCATGAGGTTGTTGCAAGAGGATCTGATCCATTATGATCTCCAGGGAATTCAGTCATGTTGGCTTAGAGGGAGTCAACAATAAAGATGTTTTTTTTTGCAGTCAGAGGACTATGATCATGAGATTGAGTCCCATGTGTGCTGGCTGAAATGCCTTTATGCTAACTCCTACATAACTTGGGGTTCACCAAGAGTGATGCAAACTATATAAGAGATATA
>MU227242.1:2405497-2428255 GCA_018584345.1 Thuja plicata
TTGCAGAGTGGCGCAAAATTTTAAGATAGAGTTTAAAATCTATCACTCATACAAAAATAAGCTTAAACTTTATGCGCTCGACCAGAAAAAGACCATTTCTTTACTGACCTTGGAAGGACGTGGAAAATTGTTTGCAGAGCAACTGAAACACAAAGACGCCAACTAAACTGGAAACAAAAATAAAACGCCAAACAAAGCAAAAAAGAGAAACAAAAGACTGGACGCTTTGTAAGAAGTAAAACAGAACAGGACCAAGGGATGACTGATACCGCCACATATAACTTCTTGCAAAACCTCGACACCCTTAGAGAAAAACTCCTAGCAATCATTGAGAATTGCGTAGGGTTGCCCCAATTTTGGGGAATGCAAAATTGAGGACAACAGGTATTTGATTGTATCAAGGGCTACTACTTAGAGGGTTAAGGGTTTTGTGCTTTTGTCTGTGCTGTGGCCGGTTGCTGTTTCTTGATTTGTTTTTCTGAACTACCCATGTGACTGAAATGAGCAGTCTAGTTTGGTCAGATTTTTTTTGATTTAATGTGCTTGATGTTGGTTTGTCCAATCGTAACAGATATACAAACACAGTCATAGATAGCAGCATTTATATAGCAAAGAAGTCATGCATCTCAGGAAATAACACATTAAATGTTGTTTAGAACTTCAAGATAAATCTGGAAGTGCAGATTTTTCCCTTAAACTCAATCCCCACTTCAATGAAATATGATTATAAAGTAGTTTTAGGCATACCCATTAAGTTGCCACGCTGATAATGAATTTTTTTAGTCCATTCATTAATTATATATACTTCCCTAGCCCTAGATGTGTACTATCAGCTCCAGTCAAGTATGGCTGTGAAGAATGATGCTAGACAGCGTCTTAAACTCTTTCAAAATGCAGTTAGAAGCCCCTCATAACCAAATTGCTCCACCTCCAAACCCCAACGTCTAGCTTCCAGTGTGATTAGACTTCTATTGGGACGGTCATGTATGAAAAGTACAGCCACAACAAAGAAGTACAACCCAACAAAGTGTGATTAGTACGGCCACAATGGAGAAGTATGGTTAGGAATGTTTGTGACAGCAGATAATCTCTTCAGGTCTCCTCACAACGCTACTTCACAAATTCTGCTATGAAGTTCGAAACTCTCAAACTAGTAATAAAGAAACTTTGATGTATGATTTGTTACCTGAATGCAAGCACCAACTGAATCCCCAAACTGTATCTTTCAACAGTGTAGAGATTGTTGCTCATGAGGGATTTCGTCTTCACAAACCCTTGAAGATGAACTCTCCAAACAATTCATGAATTTTCCAATTCAATCCAACGTACTTGAAATGAACTCTCAAGAGTCTTTTATAACATCCACAGGAGAGCCCACACACTTCACTAGTCAACGTGGGATAAATAAAAACACTTACTTTGTATTTTAAGTCTCTTTTGCCTGAGTACCATTAATAAAAGTGAACGTTTAATTTTTAAGTAACTTTCTCTTTTAACCTTAGTCCCCATATTAATAAAGTTAAATATTTTAATTTAACATTATAACTTAACATTGATAACTAAAAAAATAATATCGAATTATTATTGAAATCTCTTGTTGATATTAAACAATTACCATCTAAATGATACCATCTAAGAATCACTAATGTTATTGATCTGGTCCAACTGACTTACTATACATAGTAAATATCCCAAAACCAAACCAAAACACCTCGGGTTTGCCTGCAACTGAAACTGTCTAGGTCAAATGTCCTCTAGATCCCATAAATGTCCTAGTTAGCCTATGAGAACATGGAGAAATAGGCTAACAACAACCTCATACTTCATGTGCTAGAAAGGGGACATTATAGTGATGGGATTAGGGCCTTTTCCGTGCTTATATAGTCAAAAACACATATGAGTGTTGGGGGTTACACTAAAGGGTGCACAGTGACCAAGAAAACTATGATAATCAGCAATAAATGATTGCTTAAGTACAAAAAGTCAGTACCATTGCCAACTTGGACCGCTCTTACTGCTTTATTTTGTTCATTTATGCCACAAGATATATGCTAATTATTTAAGGTTGCCTTCAGCTTCCTTTCTACTTTTTTTTGCCTTGTCTTTCCTCTAGGGAAAATGTTATAAATGGAAATCATTTATATTTGTTGCTGTTATAGTGAGAAAATTGACCTAGATGGTTGTGCCTTAAAAAGGGAAAGCATATTTCTTAGTTCACATTGCACCTAGGATGGTAGATTGTGATGCTAAAGTTTAGCTGTATTAGAATATGGCATCCTCACCCCAACAAATAATTGTTGATATTATGGGCTTTATGGCAAATATCTCTACCTTGGATAATAATAATAAGTATATAGAATATATTTATTATTATAATAAATCGATATGCATAAATAATAATAATGAATATAAGAGATTTATTATTTATTGTTTATCTAGTAGATCGATTTAATCTATAATACGGCTTCTTGGAGCAAATGCGAATTTGAGGCAGCTGATCATCGATAACAAAGAACTTGAGAAGCATAACAGCTTCTTGATTCCGATAGTCAAACTTGTCCTGATTTGCAGGGACAAAGGTCAGACGAGTCTCTGTGCCTAGAACAAGCACATCCAGACGACGGTACTCGAAGATGGTCAACATGCGCTGCTTCCAGGTGTTATAATTGCGGCCGTTGAATTGTTGATTGCCTTCCAGCATTAAATTTGTGAGTGACGCCATCTTGCACGCTTCCCAATGTAGAAAAAGTGAGAAATAAAGAGCTGCAAACACATGTTTGAAAACACGAATCCCAATGCAGAGAACATAGGTTGAATAAGGTACAGACTTCAAGAATTGATGAAGAATAGCGTGCACGAATTTCAAGAAAATTTTCCCGCTGACCCAGAAAATTTTGACAAAGACCCAGAAGAAGTCTGGAAAAAACCCAGAAGAAATCTGAAATCAAATTTGAAATGCACTGGCACAAATTTCGAGGCACGGAAAACAATGTACCCAAAAAATTTGGAAGACGACCAGTTGAGCTCTCGAAAAACCCACCAAGAATTTGTGATTGAAAAAAATTTTCGAGCCCAAAAAGTAGGGTTTTCGAACAAAACCCTAGGTGCTGGAAAAAACTTCAAAAAATGACACGTTTTTGTAGAGATCTGAAGAAAACACAGTTGTGTTTTTAGAAAACGACCATGGAGGGGGTCGTTTTTGGCACCCGAGCTCCAAACACAAGTCCAAAGACAAGTCCAAACACAAGAAGAATGAATCAAAACAAAGCTTCAATCTTCAGTTCGCGCGGCTTAGGATGAGCGATGGCAAAACGCAAGTCTGCAACCAAAAGACCACGCGTGGAAGAGAGACAACTAGCAGGCGGAGGCCCTAAGAAAAACACGAGTTGCAGGAGAGAAGTCGCCTATGCAGGAGCCGCAGTCACGTTTTGTTGTTTTCCAAGAACTCACGCCTAGCAAGCACGAGTGAATGACGTCCAGAAGTAGAGGATAAAAGAGGAAAACCCACGCTAACAAGCCACGAGAGCCTTTAGTCGGGTTCTGAAAAAAGACGGCCCGACTGCAAAAACAAAAACCTTGTGTTTTTTTTTCAGATATAAAAAAATTTCGAAAATCAAAATTTTTAGAAAAAGAAAAACAAGATTTTTTATCTTTATGCTCTGATACCATATTTTGGTAAAATAATGAATGTGTTATTATTGAGAGCAAAGCTCAAATAAATAGACTGTACACAGGATACAAAGAGGCAAGTTTCTAAAATAAAAACTGCCAGAAAGATCAAAGAAGATCTTAACAAGATATTTACAATATTGAGCATTAAAACTAAAAGGAATAAGATATTATTCTAATAGTCGGCCCCTTATGGAGTGTTTTCATTCTCATATATATATGGATTGAGTCTTGAGGAAAGACATACCAAAAACATAACGTGTGCTTCTCCCTCAAGAGTCTCCAACCTGCGACTTACTTCTCCATTCCAAGAAGTGCGAATTACTTAAGGAATGCATATTCGACCTGTATGAAGGGCTGTGATTGGTAAACATCAAGTGCGAATTGCATCAGATATTTAATCTGATATTGAAGCGCATGGATCAACAATAATTGGATCTGAGCTTGTAATGTGAAATACATAGAACCTTGGTTATCAAATTGGGCCAACTCTAAGACTTGCGAATCTGATTTATAATAATATCGGCATCTTATCAAGGAAAGCGGATTTAGAGCAGCAAAGATACACAAGGTAGTGATACTTACATCTGTCTATACTTGAGCAAAGTACTCCAGGAATTGGTGAGAATTTGGAACTATTTATATCAGTCTTAAGGACAGATCAAAGTGCAGATCATTGGCATCTTGAAAGCATAGTCAAAGTCTGATTTCCGGGTACTTTCCTTCCTCCCTTGTGATATCTTATATCATATCCTGTGCTTAGTTTTGATAGATCTCTATAGTTTGAATATTCCTTGTTAAAATCTGAAAAATATTAACATGGTATCAGAGCCTAGGTAGAGGAAAAGATCAATTTTCAGATCTAGGAATTCAAACTAACGCTTTCAAACCTAGTTATCATGTCAACCGGGATTAGACTCTAAGATAGGCTTAAAGGAGATATTAATTATACATCTTGGAAAATGAGGATCTTGATCATTTTAAGGGAATTGGAAATTACCTCAATTATTGAAAATCTTTCTCAAGCTAATATGGATGCGGATGAGAAGAAGGAATGGAACAAAAACAACAATAAGGCAAGGAGAATTATTGTTGACAGTGTTAAAGATCACATTGTGCCTACAATTGCCAGTTTGGAGACTGCACATGAAATGTTCACTTCATTAACTAGAATGTTTTAGATCAACAACACTAACAGGGTTCTAGCTCTTAAAAACAATCTCTCTCGAATCAAGATGACTCAAGGAGAATCAATTACATCCTACTTGATGAGGATCACAGAGCTAAGAAACCAACTATCATCCATTGGATTCACCTATGATGACAAAGAGCTTGCAGTGACAGCTCTAAATGGATTACCACTTGCCTGGGATGCATTCATTCCAGGAATCAGTGCCTGTCCTGAATTACCTTTACTTGACAGGTTAAAAACAGGCTGTCTTCAAGAAGAATCGAGGTTGATATCTAGAGGATCAATCTTCAAGGAAGACATTCAAGTCCTATACGTTCAAACCTTCAAGAAAGGGAAAGACAAGTTCAAAAAGAAGAGAGATTTCCAAGGAAAGGAAACAGACAAACAATTTGAAACTGAAGGAAGTTCAAACGACAATGAAGGAAGAGGGAGGAACCCTAAGAAGAAGAAACCTTTCAGGAGGGACTTCTCCAAAACACAATGCTATAAATGTGAGAAGTTTGGTCACATAGCCGTAAATTGTCCTGAGAGGAAAAACCTTCAAGCATCCATTGTAGAGGTGAAAGAACCTGAATCTGATTACCTTGCATTTTAAATGGATCTTGCATATTGAGAGGGAGTTTATATATGGGCTCACTTGGGAAATTTTCTAAGTTATAAACTCCTTTCCCTGATTATATACATTGACATATTTTTTTACAATTCATTTGATTTGTGTATGAGTGGCATGATACACAACTATTCAGTTTGTTATCTTGATTTCATATTACATATGATTGTATGAATGGGTCATACTTCTCATTACATTGGTTTTGTTTTGAATATGCTTTCTATATTCATGGATAATTTATTTTTGTTCTATGAGAGAACTACATTTGGATATTGGTTATTGCATTTGGTTACATTTAGTATACTTGTATGTATGTATGAAGCATACATCATTGGCTTATTGTATACTTTAGTATGTATGTATGGAGCATACTTTATTGGCTTATTGTGTATGGATGGATCATACTTTCTTTCATATGGCTGAGATTATATGTGGTTCTACGTGTGAACACATTTTCTTTTACTCTTATACTTATGTGGATTCATGAGATAAGATTTTGTTTATGAGATTCATTTGGTTATGATTATTCATTTGGATACACTTATGCTCATGGCTAAGTTGTTCTTATGAATTGGAGATTTAGAGAATATCATGGATTTGATATTCTTCTCATGGATCAGGGATCCATTGTTGAGCATTTGGTAGACATCATGGACTTGATGTCTGGAGACCATTGCTCTGAGCATTTGGTGAATATCACGGACTTGATATTCGTTAGACCAATGCCCATGGTATCATGGACTTGATATCTCGTGGATCCGAGATCCACATCTTGAGTAGTTGGTAGACATCATATGGACTTGATGTCGATAGACCATTACTCTGAGCATTTGGTAAATATCATGGACTTGATATTCGTTAGACCAATGCTATTAACATCATGGACTTGACATCTTGGAGACTAGTGGATCTAAGAAATCCACAAATTGGATAGAAAACATCATGGATTTGATTTTGGACATGGTTGGTAAACATCGTGGACTTGATTTACCTTGAGTCGTGGAGACTCGTGGATCTAGGAAATCCACATCCGGTTGGTAAGCATCATATGACATGATGTTACCATAGGAAGATGAATGCTTGAGGAATGATGAAGAACACTTGTGTTCTCATTATATCTAGTAGATAGAGATCTACTATCATAGATGAGAGATCTATGGCATCGTTGATTAGGAATCCATTATGGTTATGTTTTGAAGGATCTATGAGTGGATCTTTGCCTCAAGTCCAAGAGGGAGTATTGATATTATGGCCTTTACGACGATATCTCTACCTCGGATAATAATAATAAATATATAGAATATATTTATTATTATAATAAATCGATATGCATAAATAATAATAATAAATATAAGAGATATTTATTATTTATTGTTTATCTATTAGATCGATTTAATCTATATATTATTAGAATGAAATTAAATAAACAAAGTTTATTTAAGGGCCCAAGTCGGCTTCTTGGAGCAAATGCATTTTAGTATTTTTGAAAGTCCAAGTTGGTCCCTTCTGGAGTGTTTTCATTCTCATATTTATATGGATCGAGTCTTGAGGAGAGACATACCAAAAACATAACGTGTGCTTCTCCCTCAAGAGTCTCCAACCTGTGACTTTCTTCTCCATTCCAAGAAGTGCGAAATACTTAAGGAATGCATATTCGACATGTATGAAGGGCTGCGATTGGTAAACATCAAGTGCGAATTGCATCAGATATTTAATCTGATATTGAAGCACATGGATCAGCGATAATTGGATCTGAGCTTGTAATGTGAAATACATAGAACCTTGGTTAACAAATTTGGCCAACTCTAAGACTTGTGAATCTGATTTATAATAATATCGGCATCTTATCAAGGAAAGCGAATTGAGAGCAGCGAAGATACACAAGGCAGTGATAATTACATCTGTCTATACTTGAGCAAAGTACTCCAGGAATTGGTGAGAATTTGGAACTAGTTATATCAGCCTTAAGGACAGATCAAAGTGCAGAACATTGGCATCTTGAAGGCATAGTCAAAGTCTGATTTCCGGGTACTTTCCTTCCTCCCTTGTGATTTCTTATATCATATCCTGTGCTTAGTTTTGATAGATCTCTATAGTTTGAATAGTCCTTATTAAAATCTGAAAAATATTAACAATAATGACCTTTTTCCTTTTTCATTATAATTAAGTTTAATGATATAAGAAATCCCATACCATGTCTTTTATGTAAATATGTTGTGGTTATGATGGATTATGGTGACGTACGATGGTTTGGGAGTGTTTGACGAACATTAGATATAGGTCACACTAGATGACCACCTAGATAAGATATTGGAGTTCCATGTTTTTTTTGCACCTTTACAGTAAAGTTGAATTCAACATGGGTATCTGTGGGCACTCTGTGTGTGTGTGTGTTTCCAATCCCCTATTTAGCATGATTTGTGCTCGACTTCATGCAATTCATACTGGAGAGATTGCAATTTCTTGCACATGCTCTCAGTTTCCCTATGCAAATTCAACATTTCTGCTTTGAAGTGGTCTTGGACCCAATGTTCATCATGTGTTGCTATTGTATTCCCAGATTGTTCATTTTCATTTCACCTGGTTTGCAATTTTCTTCCTGATTAAAAGTGTTGTCACTTCAAGCCTTTACATTCAGGATCTGTGTTTTCAGCTTTGGGGCTAAGTGTTGGGCTATTCCCATTAAATTATATATTTTCCTGCAATATATCCTTTCATTTATGAATTCATAGAGTGCGAGCTTTTGTTTTTCATTGCATAATGTAGTGTTAAAGTTTTAAATGCACCACATTGTGACTTGTTAGGATGTCATTATTACAACATTGCTAGAATTGTTTACTGTCTGATTATTTTAACGAAGAGCTTGTATCATGAGCACATTCGCAGCATCTAATTTCCTGATAAGCTCCAACCTCTTGAACAATGTCAATGTGGCCAATACATCTTGCATACAGCTATACCATGTGCAATAGTAACTATTCACCACCTCTTGGGTTAATTAAATAAGCTTATTTGATTCCCGAGGAGTGGAAACATTTTAGTTTTTTTGAACTATTTCATTGAAATAAAGTTTAAGTGAATCCATACATGGGTGTCCAAATTTCTACTACAGAATCTATACTACAGTGACAATAATTATGTAAATTTTTCTGTGGCTGATTGTATGTTCTGTGTTTTTTAACTATTCAGTGGCGAGAGGCAGAAAGCGGAAAGGTGATTCTGGCGCTGAGGTATGTGTGGCTTGGCATGATTGAAATATGATTTATTCATATCAAATACAAAAGTTTCTCTCTCAATAAAGTGGTTTGGATTCCATTACTAGATATATGATTTAGGGAATTTCATTAATAAATTACCACTTTAATGAAGATTATAAAATATTCCATGAAGATGGAATGCTACCTCATGTGTTCATCAGTTATTATAGTAAATGCTAATATTTTCTATTCCTGTTTTGGGTTTAGCAGCTCACCGATTATATTATCCCAGTTCTGTACAATATAATCAAGTTTATATATACACGTGTGTGCATACACACACAAACACATGAATGCTGATGTAATAATTCATGTAAGAGTCTTCTGAATATTGATGATGAAAACCTGATTTTAAAAAAAAATCTTAAAAAATGAGGAGAAATTTATATACAGATAAAGTGGTCCAGCTTGAGTTTCTGCAGGGAATAGCTGCTCTTAACACATCCATCGATGCTACCAAATTTTTACCACAGCTATCTACACAACATTCCTCTTTCTCTGGCGACATCAATTACCTACCTTGTAAACTCAACTAAACACTCATTAATTATTTAGAATTCTTCATTCGTGGACCAGGAATCTTTCACTGCCAATGTGCGAGAAATATACTGCACTCTCAAATAAATCCATTTTTCCTTAGAAAGAGGTACGTTGTATAGGTGGGTGTGGTAACAAAAAATATGTTTTATTTTGGAAGAAAATCAGAATTTTGCTGTGCCAATTTGTCTAGGTTTTTCATGTGTACGCATCAGGCACTAACCCAGGCCTGTGCATCTGCCTCAGGTACATCTAAGACATACCTGTGACAAATACTCAGGCTGATGGATGTGCCCCGGGCATACCCAGGTCAGATGTGGCCTGGGATCTTAATCCGGCCAGGGATCCGAACCTGGATCAGTTTAGTTAGGCATGGCTGGGCATATGTGCATACCCAATAGTGTAGGTAATAGCTTAAATCTATCTGCAACGCTCTGTAGAACTACTATTTTTTTTTCTCTATGCAGAACTGGATTGAAAAGATCTCATTTCTCAATTCATTTCAAAATAATGTTTGGACTTTGATTCCATTGGAAGATTTGGAACAGGTAGATGAACTGTAGGAGTAAAACCATTTTATGCATTGCAATTCCCTGAGGCCTAACATGAATAACCTGTTAAACAAAATTCCATTTTAACTATAGATAATTGTTTTGCATTTTTATACTTTTTTGATGGGTTTTTAAAATGTATCTTGACAGATTTTTAGAAATTTGAATAATCTTTTGATTATTGGCTTTAATTCTTATTGTTGATTAAATTCTTAACACTTCTTTAGTAGTTATATTCTTTCAGTGTCCAGTTAAAGTCTAAACTCTTCCTAAAGTATGGGCTTTTCATGTCATTGTGGTGTTTGAGGGCTTCGTAAAAATCTTGTATGTCTGAGGTTTGAGAATTCAGTAGAAACAGATAAATGAAAACTTCATTTTAACAGTTTACTGGTTCCAGGGACTTCACAGTTGCCAAATATTTTAAATACTTCACATGCCCAGTACCTTAAAGACTTCACTAACACTATTTGACAATACTATATCAGTTACTGCCATCTCAGTTCAGTTCCCAGTTGTAAATAATGTTACAACATTGACAATTTCCCCAAACATTCCTTGTAATTCACAAGTGCATTTGATGTGTGATTGATGCATTTAATGAGAGACAAGAAATGTGCTTATAGCTGTTTAAGTGATTCAATGAAGCCAAATTGGCCACCAGTTGGTCCAGTCAGCAGAAAGTTAACATTCAATCCCCAATTAATGCCAAGTTTGCTTGAGAGAAATATTGGTTTTTAGACCAAGTTGCCGGTTCGGGTTTGAAGAACCGGTTTGCCGGTACTGCAAATTTTTGAAAAGGTGTTTGGGTTTATTAGTACAAATACATGTAAAGATTATACACACACACACACACACACACACACATATTTATGCAGCCTAGAAGCATAAGTTAAGATTAGAATGTCACATAGTATCATAAAAACAACAAAAACACCATAAACTTGTAATCATAGCATCATGAATCATGATCATACCATCACAGCATCATATGCTTCAAGTTCGACATCAAAGATTCAAAATATTAAAATGTCAAATGATAAATCATAACATCAAGTTCAAGTATCATTGTTTCAAGTTCAACTAATGGATTAATAATTTATTGATATTCTTCTTCTTCTTCTTCGTCTTCTTCTTCATCATCATCATCATCATCATCATCATCTTCTTCTTCTTCTGCTTCATCTTCTTCTTCATTGGCATTAGTTGATTCGCAAATAGTGCTAAGGCCAATGGGAACAAATGCACAATTACAATTATTGGTGTCAAATTCTTCAGATTCAGCAACTGCAAAATGAGAAGTGGAAGCATCCAAGTCTGAATGCTCTGCATGTAAATCTCACCTCTTCATCTACCTTTCTTTGTATTCTTTATTCTTGTGCGAGATGAGACACAAGTTGCAATGCACATATACCAAGTTCTCCGCTCTTTTGGATTGCAACCTATTGCACTTTACTGAGTGGATGAAAGAATGTGGTGTAATTTCTTTCTGATGTAGATGAACTAGCAACCTATGAAGACAAGACAAAGCAAACAATTAAAATAAAATTATTAATCTTATAAAATAAAAGTTACTAGCAACTCACAAAGACAAAGTAAACTAATTTTTTTAAAAATAAAACTTGTGATATAATTTTGATTGCAAGGGGCTGCAACGTTTGGAATCTTTGGCCGTGGAAGTACCACCAACTATGAGCATCCTTCCTAAACGGATGACGAAAAGCATCATTACTTAGACCTCTTGCATTCACAAACTCTATGAACATATGTAATCAAATCTCGCATATCATCATCAGGAAAGAGTCTTTCAAATGTTGCCTTGTACCCATCAAACACTTCTATATCTCTATATGGTGGCAACCTTCCTGGTAGGTCAATATATTGGGTGCTTTAATATATTGGGTGCTTTAATATTTTGATGTCAATGCATAGGCAAGAAAATGCAGAGGAGTGGTCATCTTGTTCCATCGTTCTACAACAATTGCTTGCAATTGTTTGAAGAAGGTCTCCTCGGGATCTTGCTCTTGTTCATTTACAATTTGCCTCATCTTCTCAAGCATTGAGTCTATGCCATCACACACCTCTCCAAGGAAAGGCCTATCCATGTTAGTGTAGTGAAGCATGCTCATAATGGACTCGCTGAACTTAAGGAGATGCTCCACACGTTCCCACCAAGAGTCATCCAATATCCTTTGCTTATTTTTTCTTTCCCTCTCAGTGTTGCTTTGCCTCCATATAGACCAATTATTGATGATTACCATATTGCAAAGTGCCACTTTCACTTGCACAAGCCGTCTCAAGACAATCAAGTTTGATGCAAAACGGGTCTCAACAACCTGTAACAGAAACAAAAGCAAAAAAAATACAACTATTAGAGACATACTTTAAAGAAGAATACACATTACACAATCAATTTATGAAAATCAGAAATTGTAAAATACTAATTTAAAAAAAAAAATTAAAGTAGTATTTCAAGTTCAAGTTCACTTACCTTCAATAGGTCCAAATGTTAGAATAAACTGAAATTTCCTTGAGTCATGTGGTGGTTTGTGATGAAAATCTGAATGTCCTCAGCCTCTTCATACACTTCTTTGATCCACATAATTTTGTTCCCAATTTTCTGTAGCATAAGATTGAGTGAGTGGACCGCATGAGGTGTCCAAAAGATATGCTGATATTGCTCTTCAACCAACAAACCAACAACTCTACAATTCTTTGCATTTTCCGTTATGACTTGGACAACATTTCTAGGTCCCACTTGTTCAATGGCAGAGATGAGAATATCAACAATAAATGACCCATCTTTTACTTGGCCCTCTCGATCCACAGATTTCAAAAACATTGCCCCTTTAGGGGACACTGTTATGACATTGATCAAGGGACGATTTCTTGCATCTTTCCACCCATCTGAAACAATTGATACCCCTGTCTCAATCCATGAATCCCTTATGGGCTTCAAGACATCCTCAATCCCCCTGACCTCTCTATCCAACAAGGTGGTCCGTACTCTCTCATAACTGGGGCCCTTATACCCTCTTGGAGCTTCATTGACACTTTTCATCATCTTCTTCCAATATGAGGAGCGAACAACATTGAAAGGCAGCCCATTTGCAAATAAGCATCTTGCCACATCAATGTCGACAATTCCCCGACTCTCATTTTGAAATGCAGTTTCCAATAGCCCCTTTCTTGTGTGTAATGGGTGCTTGAGTTTCAGTTCCAGGGTTAGCTGTGGTAGTATAAATGGGCTGGTCTTTTATCACAATATTTGTAGAGGGGGGCTACATTCCCTTCGATATTTTTTAGTGCTAGTGGTTGTATTTTGTCTACGTGCTTCTCTCTCTTTTGCTGCTTCACACTCCACAATATATCTTAATATTGTTTTATTTGGTATAGGTGCATTTTTTTTCCAGGGCATTTCGTGACTCCTCTTCCAGGGAATCCACACAAATGGCCTACCACCCGATAATATGAACTATTACTTTCTACATCATAACTCCAACTTTTCCAACAGAATGCAACTCCTCCTGGAAGGGCTCTTACAATATCAAGATACTTCCACAAAGGAGAATCAGAATGTGGTTCTATTCTTTGTTCAGTATTGCCTACCGAGGAAGAAGTAGATCCCATTGTAGTTCCTATGGCAAGAAATTTTATACATATTCAATATAAAATCAAGAGAATGAAAAATTCAAAATAAAAAAAGGTAGACCTTATGGACAGCGAAAGAGAAATGAAAAAAATTTAAATTAAAAACTTAAAGTAAAACAAAATCAAATGAAAAAAAAACTTATCTCTTCCACTCATTGTAAGCTTGCAAAGGTGTAGGAATGAGGCACAAACACTTGATGAAGATCCACAAATCAATCTTGCAACTTGTTGTACAACCAAATTCTTGATACACCACCTATTTGCTGCACCTCAAGAGAAAATAGCCTATTTGCACACCAAATGAAAGTTAGAAGCAAACATAAGTCCTTTAGAATCCACTTGTTAGGGTTATGGATATCAAAAATGTAATAAATTTGCAAAACCAAGTTCACCTGGGTCTGCCTAGGTCCGAACTGTGGCTGGACTGGTTCAAATGTAATGTCCCTTTCATGAGACAGTTGCAATTAATTAAATAATTAAAATATAAGTGGTCAAATTATAATGACACTTAATTTAATTATTTAATAAGTGACTTATTTAGCCAGCCAAAATTATAAAATAAAGTCACTTTAAAAGACAAGAAGCAAAAGGTGAAGAGACAAGCTGGAAAAACTAAGAGTTTCTTGGAGATGGCTATAAAAGTTTGTGGAGAGGATTATTCAGGAGGTGGAGATGTTTTATTGAATTTGATTAAATTGTTGATGTTTTGGCATTAACATAAATTTCTGGAGATGAAAACCTCGAGGGATTTGACAGGAGACCTGGACGGAAACTTGGTTCTCCTTCTAGTGGCAGATTCTTGACGAAGTTTGCATTTGGACTAAATTGTGAGGTTGCATTCAAAGGCAAATTTTTAAGGTTTAAATGTTTCAGAAAAAATGTCTCTGAAAATATCATTTCCTTAATTTCACATTCTGAATATTATATTTTGATTGGTTGCGGGCTTAGTGAAGATTTATTTTATTTCTGAGCATTTGTGGGTTACGAATTCATTTGGGCGCAGATTAGAGTTTGTATAGCCTGCACTTTAGTTTTGATTTTTATTATTTCAAAGATATTCATATTGCGGGCATGTTATAACCTCAGTGGCAATAATTGTTATTATTTGATTTAATGAGTGCCTCTTCTATAGTAATACACACAAAGCTTAATATTTGTCTTGCCGTGAGAAAATACTTTGGCGTGAGAGGCATCAAATACTTTCGGGCATCATTGTTGGAGATTGTATTTGCTGGGCTAAATATTTTCTTATGAATCGAGTTGGAGTCACATTAAGGAGGGTGAAGTCATAATATAAAATATTTGAAACAAAACTATAGTTCGAAGCAATATCTGTTTAATCGAGCCTTCCTATTGACCTAATAAATCTGAAATGCCATGCTATCTGGCGGCGACTCCTTGTATTCTGACTCCTTGTATTGTGAGCGGAATATTTTAGTAAAGTTGCAAATGTTGAGAGATAATATTGTGTTTTGATCTCTTCATACTCATCATAAGACCCTTAGTGGTGATTAAACGAGAGACTGAGTTGATTTCGGGTCCAAGAAACTTTGTAACTTCCAATTGCGAGGTGTGTTTTTGCCTAGCACAAAGGAAGTGATTCAATACTGAGGATCAGGAGAAGCAACAGGACTCTCAGTTAGAGTGTTGGTGTGGACTCCATTAGTACTTCAGGACATCTGTTCAACACAAGGAATACTGGTTGTCTCTTCTCGTGACTGGCTCGATGGGCTCCACTTTCAGTGACACGCCTCTCTTAGAGGATTGACGCAGATGTCACTTTCTGATGTACAAGTATTTTTGAGCTGTTGGTAAGATACAGGGTGAATGATAGCTTTGATACCAGGTGTGTTTAAAGACTCGCGAGTTGCTGGTAATGGTTTGTGAATAGCATTTCTGGTGTTGCTGGATTCACATTGCTAAGGACTGCAACTGCACTTCAAGTGTTGCTGTTGTCTTCCAATACAAAGTCGGTGATCTTCATTTCCAGGTGCCTCTGTTTAATATGTGCTTTTGTTCATGTTGTTTATACATCCATCAATGGTCCCATTGTAATGAATGAAAAAACTCACATTCCTTGCACAACAGAAGTTGTTTATAATTTCAGTATAGCCTAAGTAATTTGTGCAGTACTGTGTTGTTTCTGGTGAAATTCAGAGCATTATATTTATATTGCTGTTCAAACTTTAACCAGTGAATAATCTATGGCAATAAAATGGTTTGCATAGTGTTTGATAAAAATATCCTTTGAAGTTTGTGGTAGTTTTAAAACTCAACATATATTCCTGCCAAGTGTTTGTTAAAATTACCAAGGTTGTGAGCCTGTGAAAAGTGTTAAATTTTGGTGAGTGAATTGGACAAGATATTACTGTGGTATTAGAGCATCGAACCTGCCAGCATCTGGGTATAATTCAGATTGATGCAACTGAGTAACAGAGAATTAAAGTATTATAGAAGGGAACCACGTAGGATTTGGCAACCACCACAAGCACCCGAGGGTACAAGTATATCTGGTTTGATTGGTTCTTCTTCTAATTCAGATTAGGTTGCAGGTATGGGTGACAGAAGGAATAACAGTCCACCATGGGATGAAGCCATGGAAGTAAGAGATACTCTAAGAGGGATTCAAACAGGATAGGAACAAGTGGCCAATGTTCTTCAACAACTTACAGTAGCTATACAATAGTGGAGTGGAACAAGATCTCATCGTAGTCATAGTGTGGGAGGTAGCACTGTTGGTTCCCCACAAGGTTGAAGAGTTCACACTCGCTCTTCGGATAGGCCTTTGATGCCTACTTTTGCTGATGGTAGTGATGAAGATGAAGTGAATAACGCTCAAGCAACAATGCCTATACCTGATAGCATTATGGCAATGCATGATAAATGGGATTTACTACCAGAGCATGTTAAAGTAGATGTAAGCTTCACACAATGAATGGGGCAGCAAAGAGAGATCATGAAGACAAGGCAAGAAAGAAGGCCTAAAATTCAAAACAAAGATTTAAAGCATGCTATGAACAAGTTGACCCTCCCTACATGTGATGACTATGGCAAGACAATTGCTCGTGCTTGGATACATAAGTTAGACACCTTCTTGACACTTAGACCCATGAAGGAAATAGAGACAATTAAATTTGCTACTATGAACTTAGAGGGGGCGACATATGATTGGTGGCATCATGGTCTCGTAACACAAGATCATGGATTGATTAATTCTTAGGAAGAGTTTAGTACTAAGCTGATTGCTCGATTTGACAGGAAGGATATTGAAGTCTACTACAAAGATTTGGCACAACTGAAACATAGTGTTTCATTGGATTCCTTCGTCAATGAGTTCCAGAGGATCTCAATTATGGTTCCTGATATGTTAGAGAAAAGGAAGGTAATGCTGTTCACTAAAGGCTTGAATGAAAAATTCAAGGGGCTTGTGAAAGTTCTTAAGACAAACACATTACATGATGCATTTAAAATGGGAATGGACCTAGATACTTCTACTTCTTCACAACAACCTAAAGGAAATTCCAAAAGCTCTAAAACAAATAAGAAAATTAGTTATCAACCTAAAATTACGCCTCCTAAAATAGATTATGAGACAAGAAATGAGCTAACGAGGAAAAAAATATGTTTCACCTATAAAGAACCATGGATTCTTGAACATAGGTGGCAGGGAAAAGGGAAAGTATATTACATTGAGGTAGTTTTAGAGGATGAGGAAGAACGGATTAAGGACAACAAATGTGAGAATATTGATAATGAGGAGCCTTCAGTCGGAAAAGATGAAAATAGGATTGACCAGCTTGAGGTTACCATTGCTACATTTTCATGGGTGCCTTGATACTATCCCTTTTGATTAAAGATAGTACTTGAGGGGCTGCGAGTAGTCTATTTGGTGGGGAGCTACATATTATTTTATTGGTGAGCAGATAGTTGCAAAGCGTGGATTACAGGTTGAGAAATTCTCAGGTTTTAAGGTGATAGTTGCTAGCGGTGGAACCTTAAGTTTCACTACAAAAATTCCTCAACTTTGTATTCAATTTGGGGACTACTTATTGACTGATATCTTCTATGTGATCAAGTGAGAACAACTTGATGTGGTTTTTGGAATGTAGTGGCTTCAGTCAATTGGAAGGTACACCTTGGATCATCACAAGATGCAGTTGGAGTTCTTACAGGATGGGAAGGAGGTAGTGTTCGAGGCTTCATCAAATGGCAAACCGAGAGTAGTTTCAGCTCAGAAGATCGAGACTAAATTCAGAGGTGCATCTTTATGTCAGGATGAATACATTGTTGTCCATTTGATTGAGAAATCAGAAAACGAAACTATAAATCAGCATGAGGCAATCTTCTAGTTTGTTAAAAATCCGTTATTTGAAGTAGATAAGGATGTGTTATATGATAATCCACTCTTTGAGTTGCATGATGGAGCACCTATTGATGTCAGGAGTAAGATGTGGGATTCAGACTATAATTTTGACATAGTAGAGTAGTGAAAGCTTGAATGTAATGTCCCCTTTTCTAGCTAGTCACTGCATGATCTTTCGTTAGCCCCTTTCATCATGGTCTCGAGGGCTAACCAGGACTTTAGAGGGATCCTGAGATTATTTGGCTTAGGCAAATTCAATATTAGGCCAAATAAAGTTCATTTGATGATGTTTTTGGAGGGACTTACTATTTATAATAAGTTAGCAGGGGTTCAGTGGTTTCACAATTTCAGTGATTGGACTTGGTGCGTTTCGTTGAGCTCTTTCCAACGAGCTATTACACATGGAATTCTGAGTTCATTTGCTATTTTATTTTAATGCCTGGAGTTATTAGAAAGTGACTATTTTAATTAAATATTTAAATGCTCACATAAATCACTTTATAATGTAATGTCCCCACTTCTCTAATTAGATCTTAATGGTTAAACTTGCAAAAGAGATGTTAGTAGGAGACAAATTATAAAATATATAAACTTAATTTAAGCATCTAGATCTACATATCTTCCTAGTTCCTAACATTTCCTAAGAGTAAGTTTGTCAGATCGAGTTTTCTACCCCTTGAGAAGGATCCACTTTCTTAAATGATATAAGATCAATTCCAAAGCGATCCTGGGGTTATTTCCACCGTCTTCTCTGAAGCGCATCCTCTAAGTTCCTTAGGAAGGCCAATATATGGTCCATTCCTCTTCTTGGAAGAGATATCCTCTATCCAAGGCTTTTTTCACATAATATATTTTGGTCATCAATATATACTGGCTAGTGGAGATTATATCAATCTCGATTGGCAACGAGATTATATCAATCTCAAATTGCCATCAATCTCAAATTGACAACAAGACTATACCAATCTCGAATTGTCATTAATCTCAAATTGGCAACGAGACCAATCTTGAAGTGCCATTAATGTATCTCTATGTGGCTTGGAATCCAAAATGAATATAAAATTCATATGTCCAAGTTAATAGAGGAGTATGAATATAAAATTAATGGCAATTCGAGATTAATATAAATATATTAATGTTTAGGGACTGCGACTTAGTTCGCAGCTTAATGATTATTATTAAAAAAATACGTTTTGTTTTATATATTAACATTTAACGTGTTAATATTAATATGTATATTATTATTTGAATAAATTTTGATTAATATAAATATATTAATGGTTAAATATATATTTATATATATTAATAAGAAAATATATAATATATATTTATGTATTAATATAATGTTTAAATATATATTAATATATTAATATTAATGTTCATATGAATATGTATTAATATATTAATATTGATATTTATATTAATATATTATATACTAATATACATATTTATTTAATTATGTATTTTATAAAAAATATTGTATTCAATACTATACATTGATTTTCTATAAAGTAAAATTCAATTCCTTTCAATTAATTCAATTTCATACATACTGATTGATTAGTTCTTCCTTGTGATAATGCAGATTTGGCCTTAATCGAGGGCCATCACATATAAGTAATGTTTTAATTTAAAAATGCCCCCTTTATGAGACATGGACGTGGGAAAGGGAAATAATATTAGTTTATTATGAAAGCTTTTATCCTACGTTGGATAGCACAAGAGGGATCGATTCTTGGAGAAAGTATTTATATGAGCCTTTGGAGGTGGATAGGGTATGCTTGGAGATTGAATGAATTAGTGAAATTCTGGAGATTAATTCACTTGTGCTGGAGGACAAAATCCCTTCATGATATCAATCTTGACGCCATTGAAACATATGGTCTTTAGATTCGTTTTAGAGCTACAAGGTAAAATCATTTGACAAAGATCTTTCTTTCATTTTCCAATGATATAGTTGACAGGAAAGGGTTTGAATTTGAGAGTTAGAGTTGGAGTGGAAGTGTAAGTTATTGGGGCTGTTTATGAGTTGCTACAATACTGCAGCTACAATAACACTGCTATATTGTTGGTGATTTTGCATCATTTGGTAAGAGCATTTCATGTTATATAACCCTGCTACAGCCGGCCATTCACTATTAGAGGTATAAGACTGCAAATTGGTGGCTCAAAATCCTCTTATTTGGGTTATATTAATATATATATTGCTGGTGAATCACTGTAATGCTGGAGCAGTTATGCTAGTGTCTACTACTATCCTGTGCTTCACACAAGCATTCAAACGTTAATGCCAGGTCTGCATATCGTCTTCTAAAATCTGATATGTAATGTTTGAAATCTTTTCTATGAAGCTTGAATAATCAGGTCTACATATTATATAAATCTGGAATGCCATATTTGAAGTCATTACAAGGAAGTCTGAAATAAAAATTATGTGTTCTCAGCTTTAATCTTTGTGCTATATTGCAAATATTTTGTTGTGTAATGTTTTCTATAATTGAACGAGATCTGAAAGTCACTTAGCAATTAGCCACAAACAAATTCATACTACTGCAAACTGGAATTAAATCTGAAAAAACTAGTGAACAGCTCGCAAGCAAACTGTTTGACAAAATTACCGTGAAGAGTAAAGCATTAAAAAATATCAGATCAAGGCAGATTATTACATTGAAGGGTATGAGTTCAATGGTTGCAAGCATCAGTCTTTGCAATAAGAAGATGATACCTATCAGCTTGATTGCATTGTGCAGAGTGCATATCATTTTTCTTTCAGGCCGCAAGTTAATGAGTTGGAAATCTTTATGATGAGAAGTAAGAAGAGACTAAATGACTGCTATAAAGAGGATTATACTTCATCATGGATTTTCAGTTCACATTTTCCGAATGTTTTTTATGCTGGTGAAGCTAAGGATAAGCTGAAGTCTCCACGTGAAAGGAATGATGGTTCTCCAAATTGGCCTTAGAATCAAGGAATTATAATGATGAATGAGTTTCAATTTGAGTTCAGTTGTTCCAGTTTGTGCAATAGAGCTATGTGCAGATTTATTTGGGATCCGGGTATTGATTGCTTGAGGACAAGCAATCTCTAAGGGGGGAGGACCGTAATGTCCCTTTCATGAGACATTTACAATTGATTACATAATTAAAGTATAAGTGGTCAAATTATAATGACACTTAATTTAATTATTTAATGAGTGACTTATTTAGCCAGCCATAATTATAAAATAAAGTCGCTTTAAAAGACAAGAAGCAGAAGGCGAAGAGACAAGCTGGAAAAACAAAGAGTTTCTTGGAGATGGCTATAAAGGTTTGTGGAGAAGATTATTCAGGAGGTGGAGATGTTTTATTGAATTTGATTAAATTGTTGATGTTTTGGCATTAACATAAATTTCTGGAGACAAAAACCTTCAGGGATTTGAAAAGAGAGCTGGATGGAAACCTAGTTCTTCTTCAAGTGACAGACTCGTGACGGAGTTTGCATCTGGACTAAATTGTGAAGTTGCATTCAAAGGCAAATTTGTGAGGTTGAAATGTTTCAGAAAAACGGTCTGAATATTGTTTCTTTAATTTTACATTCTGAATATTATATTCTGATTGGTTGCGGGCTTAGTGAAGATTTATTTTATTTCTGAGCATTTGTGGGTCCCAAATTTATTTGGGCGCAGATTAGAGTTTGTATAGCCTGCACTTTAGTTATGATTTTTATTATTTCAAAGATATTCATATCGCGGGCATTTTATAACCTCAGTGGCAGTCATTATTATTATTTGATTTAATGAGTACCTCTTCTATACTAATACACACAAAGGTTAATATTTGTCTTGCTGTGAGAAAATACTTTGGCGTGAGAGTCATCAAATACTTTCGGGCACCATTGTTGGAGATTGTATTTGTTGGGCTAAATATTTTCTTATGAATCGAGCTGGAGTCACATTAACGGGGGTGAAGTCATAATATAAAATATTTGAAACAAAACTATAGTTCGAAGCAATATCTGTTTAATCGAGCCTTCCTATTGGCCTCATAAATCTGAAATGGCATGCTATCTGGGGGCGGCTCCTTGTATTCTGAGCGGAATATGTTAGTAAAGTTGTGAATGTTGAGAGATAATAGTGTTTTGATCTCTTCATACTCATCATAATACCCTTCGCGGTGTTTAAACGAGAGACTAAGTTGATTTCGGGTGCAAGAAACTCTGCAACTTTCAGTTGCGAGGTGTGATGTTGCCTGGCTCAAAGGAAGTGATTCAATACTGAGGATCGGGAGAAGCAACAAGACTCTCAGTTAGAGTGTTGGTTCGGAGTCCATTAGTATTTCATGGCATCTGTTCAGCACAAGGAATACTGGTTGTCTCTTCTCGTGGCTGGCTCGATGGGCTCCACTTTCAGTGACACGCCTCTCTTAGAGGATTGACGCAGATATCACTTTCTGAAGTACAAGTATTTCTGAGCCGTTGGTAAGATACCGGGTAAATGATAGCTCTGATACCAGGTGTGTTTAAAGACTCATGAGTTGCTGGTTATGGTCTGCCTTGATTCACATTGCTAAGGACTGCAACTGCACTTCAGGCACTGCTGTTGTGAAATGATCCTAACTGACCAATTACTGTTTCCGACTGATAAAACTGATGCAGATTTATAATAAACAATAACATGCAAAGAACCAGTAGATAAACTCGAATAACCGGCGGATGTATTTATAAACCAGCAAATACAATCATGCATAATAACTCAGAAAATGGCATGTATTTTATAACAGCAATACAAAACCATAACATATGATATCCAATCTGAGATACAACAAATAACAGTAAGACTGAATGAAAGAACCTGATAAAAGCAATGGCGAACTCTGAAGTGAATCCGCACCGGGATGAATCGGGTTTCCGTCCAATCCACCAAGAAATGCTGAAGGTTTCCGTCCTCAGATTT
>MU227242.1:2433096-2473129 GCA_018584345.1 Thuja plicata
TGCTGAAGGTTTCCGTCCTCAGATTTCTGATTCGATAGCTGAAGCTTCTCGAATTCTCAAGGAGAAATAAAATCTATAATACTGAAGCATGCCCAAATGAGATCCTCAACCTCCTCTTATAGCTGCAACTATGACTTCAGTTTCCCCACTGTGACTCTTCGTTTGCCCACTTTCGTCTCATTATAAACTCACTTTAAGTCATTTAAAATAAATGACCGTTGAGACAAATAATAAGTGAGGAATCGTCCGGCATTAAAACGGAAGCCCAAACGAGCTCAGATGCCGTCGTGTAATAGCTCGCCGGAAAGCTCTCAACGAGACGCTCCAAGACCACCTACTGAAAAGTCGTGAATCCTGAACCCCCTGTTGACCTACTATAAATAGTATGTACTCTGGAAACCTGCATAAACTGCACTGGATGGCCTGGAACTGGGAACACCTAGGCTGCTCATCCCCTGGAACACGACCACGCCCTGGTTAGCCCACCGAGCCTAAGTGAAAAAAGGGCTAACAAACTTGCACAATATAATGTACCCTAAAAAGGGGACATTACATGTTGTCTTCCAGTACCAGGCCAGTGATCTTTGTTTGTAGGTGCCTCTGTTTAATATGTGCTTTTGTTCATGTTGTTTATACATCCATCAATGGTCCCATTGTAATGAATGAAGAAACTCACATTCCTTGCACAGCAGAAGTTGTTAATAATTTCAGTGTAGCCTAAGTAATTTGTGCTGTACTGTGTCGTTTCTGGTGAAATTCAGAGCATTATATTTATATTGCTGTTCAAACTTTAACCAGTGGATAACCTATGGCTATAAAATGGTCTGCATAGTATTTGACAAAAATATCCGTTGAAGTTTGTGGTGGTTTTAAAACTCAACATATAGTCCTGCCAAGTGTTTGTTAAAATTACCATGGCCGTGAACCTGTGAAAAGTTTTACATTTTGTGAGTGAATTGGACATGATATTACATTGAACCAGCCCTCTGTGGGCCAGACCCACAGGCGGACTGGACCAGAATCACGAACCAGTTGGAACTATGGCTGGTTCGCGGGGCTAGGGGGTCGAACTGGGTATCCTAGAACTTTTAGATTTACAGTTCATATTATTTAAATTAATAAATAAAGAATTAATGGTATCATTGATGAGTTTGGTGATATAATGTATGAATCATGAATGATGTTATTGTTTCCTCCTCTCTGGTTTGAGGACATTGCTATGTTTTCGCTTGTAAACTGTCATTTGTTAACTTAAAAATGCTGTCAATGATTACACTGTGGAGTTTACTCCTTGTTTGGGGAGTAACACGGGCTAAATATAAAGAATAAGTGGGGGTATATGCCTGTTTTACTCAAGAAAAGAAGTGAAGAGAGTGTACAGGGACACAATGAGAATGCATATTTCATCGTACTTGAATTTTGTAATGTTGAGAGATTTAATTCTTGTCAGTTTGCTACATATATGATGTTGTTGTGACATATTTTGCTCGTGGTTTGATCTTATCAAAAAAACTGTTATCCCTTGCTAGGAGAAAGATGGAGAATCTCCAGAAAAGATTATAAAGATTCACCTGCCAACCACTTTGAAAAAGCAGTTGGTTGATGATTGGGAGTTTGTAACTCAGCTGGGTAAGGTAATGAAATAAAACATTGCTTGAAGTTTATACATAATCTTTTCATTTGGAAATATAGGATATACTGTCTTGGGTTTCATTGTAAAAGTTAATTTTGTTCACAATTTAAGTGGAGCATTATTAGCCATTAGAAGCATATAGAGAAGGGCACTTACCTTTATTTCTTTATAACTTGCATCTAATATGTATATTCAATTTACATTTTGAGCATTATGTATCATTTAGAATTTCATAGCCATTTAGTAGACTATATTTTATTATAATTGGCATGCTTTTGTTTTGATGACTAGCATCAAGTTCTTTACAGTTTATAATGTTTTATTGCAGTTGGTTAAGCTTCCACGTAACCCGACAGTGGATGATATTTTGAGAAAGTATCTGGAGCACAAGACCAAGAAGGAGGGCGTGTAAGTGAGTTTTTTCGAATATGCATATTTATTTCTTGTTGTGACTGACTACTTCTTTGATACCATTTGTTGGTTTTCCTTATGTCTTCCAATCTGCTTTGATGTATCTGTGTGTAAATTATGGTTTAATGTATTTTAGATTAATGAAGTAAGTGATGTCAGCAATACAAAAGTTGAGAAGCTGTAAATGTATTTTTAAACAACAGCTGTGTTATGGTGGGATTTTGTATTTGAAAATCATGATCACACAATGCTATCTAGATCACAAACAGAAGAGATTTATTTATGAGTGTCAAATTCATAATCCCAAGATTGTTAAACTGTTTCAATTAGTCCCAAATCCATTAACACATCTTTTTCAAGTTCACAGCATTTGTCTTAAGTTTTCATCAAAATTCAACTCTCCAACTTATCACTATAAATTTACAAATAAAAAGTATACCTGATATACCATGTGTAAAAGCTTGCAATCGCTATCAACCACAAGGAAAAAATAAAGCTTTTATTTAAGAGAGCAAAATCTACTGTCAGGTTGGTGGCAGTAACAGAGGGGATGACAAATTAATCATCTTGACCACCAGTTATATCAGCAGTAAGGGCAACACTATTTATCAAAACCTTTTTGAAGAATAAAAAATGTTATATTTGAATTGATTCAGATATGATCTGCATTTTATCTTGTTCCAAATTACTAATTGATGTTGATATAAGAAACGGATAATCACAAAAAGATAATTTCTTTTAGAGACAACTGCGTTGTAGAGCAACCTCAATTCTTGGCCAGTAATTGATTTATTTCTGATCTCTAATTGTGTCCTTTGTTAAGATGAATTTAATTACAGCTATAAGCCTTAAGTTAATGCTTTCCAGTTTTATATGCTTTCTAAAGTAGAAAAATGACCATAAAGATCAATTTAGGAAGGATCATCCATTTGGGATTGAGCCTCAGAGATTCAGTATAAAATTATAAATGTAGTTACTGACACCTTCTATGGCTAATTGCCATTGAATGACCTAAGAAGGGACAATAAATGAAAATAGGTGTATTGAGTTATTAAGCTTGTGAGAGTTCATACCTCCTTGGTTTCTTGGTGATATATAAAGAGTTCATTTTATCTAGGTGCATCACTTTATTTTGTAGCTAAGATCAATTTAGGAAGGATCATCCATTTGGGATTTAGTAAAATGTTATAAATATAATTACTAATACCTTCCATGGCCAATTTCCATGCAAAGACCTAAGAAGGGACAACAAACCAAAATAGGCATATTGAGTTAGTAAGTTTGTGAGAGGTTATACCTCCTTGGTTTCTTGGTAATATATAAAGAGTTCATTTCATCTAAGTGCATCACTTTATTTTAAACCTTTTGTATGATGTTTTAAGTGTGAGAAAGTGGTACAGTTTTGTCATCACAGTGATTTGGAACATATTGTGGATTAACAGTGTATGGACTGATATAAAATGGATTAGTTAACACTCAAGGTTTATAGTGGCTGAGATTGCATCAGTATATCCTAATGGTCAGAATAATAACATATGCAAATCTCACTCTCTTAGGCACCCATGTGCATAGATTGATTGGTTAAGTTAGATGCTGTGTCATATCCTGGCACTACACTATCAGTTGTCAATTATCCAAAGACTCAATAATGAAACAATAACTGTGATTTAGTAACGACACCTCTTTCATTTCAATCTAACACCAATCTACAATATTCAGCAGTCAATATAATTGATGATAAACAGTAATTAAATCTTTTTGACCAACTAAAAAATGGAACCCTTGGATCCTTGAAAACCATATGTTTAGATTAATTTGTCTTTTGTCATTATTGTCTTCATCTAAATTAAAAATTAAAATTCTTTAAAATTTTCTGAAGACGATCTTGCTGCATTCCTAAACAAATTGCAAAATAAAATGCAAAGAATGTTGAACTGCAAGTATGCAAAGAGGAAACGGCAACCAGATATGGCCGTACCTACAAATCTGGCTGCAACACAGTAGTACTCACACAATAGTCGTAATGCATTAACTCAATAGGATTTAAAAGATATACATCTTTTAGGGGTTTCCCTCACTACATATCAAATAAAAAGGAAATCACAGCTAACCCATGATTTAACTCTTCATTAATTTCAGGTAAACATATTTAAATAATAACTAGACGTTAGGAATAAAGGCTAGAAAAACAATAGTACAATAAGGTACACAACATGCTCTTCCCCATGGAGAGCTTTGTACCCATGGCTAACAAATAAAGAGACTAGTAAAACACAAACTGTGTTCCCTAGCGTAGTTAAAGTTTTGAGTTATGACTTATGATGGTGTACATGTTGAGAATTGAACCCATGACTGCCAAGTAACTATATACAATCCAAATTGTCACTTGAAAAATACAACCCAGCAAAATCTATGAGTAGAAATAGGAGCTTATTCTTTTATAACTCTGTGGAACCCTTGTCTTGGCATGTTCTTCAAAGCAATGACATGTGTATATTGTTTCTCATGAATATGCTATTCTTGAGTTTTGCAGATCTAGATCCCATGTGGTCGACAATCCCATCACATTGAAAGAACGTTTATTGATTATGCAAAGGAAAACATGAAACAAAATAATCCCATCTACAATTGAAAAGAGCACAGAAGATTCATAGCAAATGTTTGCCATTCTTATCAAGCATAAATGAGTAGGGTACAATTGGGTGTTGCAGATAGTGAGTTTAGGAATGAGAATTCCTATAACCAGTAATGGATAAACGTATCAAATTGGTTTTCCTAGAATACAACTATTTGATTGCCTAGAACCACTTGACTGTTGTGTTTACTGATGGCTGGTGTTCTAATACTATGCTATGAAGAAGGAGTCGTATTTGGATGCCATGTGTGTAGGATTGCCAAATGGCAAGTGTTATGTATTGAATCATGCATGGTTGTGTGCAATGTAGTGACTTGCGTGTAAGCCTTTGTGACACAAGGTTCTCGAGGACTTGCATGGTTGTGCTATGTTCATTCACTCTTTCTTGAGAAGTGATGACCCCCATGACCTCTTTGACAAGTAGTGGAAATCGTCAATGCAAAACTCGTAGAGTACTCGATGAGTTTTTTAAAACTTGCGAGTATTTTTTGCGCTGCGAGTTTTTCCATTAAATACTCGTGAAAAGTCACCGAGTTTTTGGCCATTTTTTCCCCAAAACAGCAAATTTTTGGTAAAAGTTGGCCTCATAAAAGCAGGCAAAGACGCATCAAAAAATAATCCAAGGTTACCCCAATTTCTGGAATGGGTACAACAAGGGACATGGGGACGAGTTTCCGAGACGATAATTTTTTTTACCAATTTTGGGGACAACTATTTAAAATTAGGGAATATAAAAATATGTAGGGAAATTTAAAATATTTATATGAAAACATGGATAAAGCATGCACTTATACATTATAGAACCTTAATATATAAGAATTAGCAGAATTCTTATGCCAAATTTGTGTTATATTGAGTCAAACTCAAATTTCCTCTAGAATTGGAAATCAAAGTCCCCTATCTGTAATGTCCTCCATCTAAAATACGATTTAATAAAATCATAATAATTATTAATAATAATATTGAATTATAAAAATGATTAATTATAATATTGAATTATAAAAATGAATAAATAAACAATAATAAATTATGATATAATGTAAGAAGTGAGGACTAAAATCTTATCACAAAAATGTTTTGAAAGTCTGTCATTATAAATGGTTCAAGTAGTTTGATATAGTTTGTGATATCCCTAATCGATGCCTACAACAATCAAAGATATGCTAGTCCGAGATAATCATAATTTATATGGAGCTGGCAAACTATATATGGTGGAATATATTTCTAGAGACGATTGTGTTAAGACTAGTGTTGAAAATCGCTGATAACAACAAATTGCACAATAGTTAATATCGATTAAGACAAGCAAATATTTGAAAGAGGATTTGACATGGCATCAATACTATGAGAAACATCTACAGGTCGAGTAGCATGGGCAATCTATGGTAAAGACAATTGTTATTAATATATTGCCACTTACGATGGAGCGATAGTCAGCAAACAAAAAATTAATATTGGCACATAAGTGGGTTACGTGGAGTTTAATGGGAAGTTGACTGTCGTATGGAAGGAAACATATCTATATCAATTGCAGGGAAACAATAACCAGGCATAGTGACTAATAATCGATAAATGGAGAAACACATTAACATAGCAAGGAATATCGACTAATCCCATAGTTAGACATTGCTTAATAATAGTAGCAGAATAAGTAAATGAGTATGTATTAATAACAATATCATTTAGAAGATTCAATTTGTCTTAAACATGATTCAGATTAATAGTCAAGGAGTAGTATGATTAAGCAATCTGAATAGCAGCGATAGAATGATTTAAAAGATGAAGATCAACGATCTAAGATAACATTGGTTAGCAAGAAGAACTAGTCGATATGATTATGGCGATGATTAGAGACTATTGACAGGAAAGTATATTGTAAGATATTTAGCGATTCATATTAGCAATTAAATAATAATATACGCTTTACAAAAGTGACAATGGTTATTATCAAGAGAGACATCCCATGTAGAGGAGGCACTACGGAGAAGACATGCCCCTCCAATGTTGATAAGTATCTATATATATACTACCTCTAACATCGAGTAAGAAAAGGGGGGAAGGATGGAGAGGAGAGAATACAAAGAATATATTAAAGAAAAGGAGTTTTTAACATTGCTGGCAAGCATGGAATGACAACAAATGATGTTGTAACATATCTATGAGTTAGATACTGATTTATAAAATGCTATATATATATATCCTTTTAAGGATGGGAAGCCATTATATATATATATATATATATATATATGTCTATATAATATTAGAATTAGAATTATAGTTGTATATTATATAAATATATATATTTGGTAGGACAAGAATTATAATATTTTATAGTATATCAAAATAAATGATGTAATACATATATATGTTCATGTTCAGATCTATTACTATTTTGGTTTGGGAAGAAAGGGGTTGTGATGTTACCAAGGAGGGGCTTGTATAAATCCAAGTAATGGATCTTTGTCCCAAGATAGGGTAGGGGTCAGCATTCCAGAATCCTTGAAGGATACAGACTTGGACTTGTAAACTTTGAGGGAATCCATTGCAAGTTGGTATCTAGGCAACTTAGATAACACCTACACCTTCCATCATTAAGCCGAATAGTAATATGATTGGATATACGGGAATTAATGTTAGTTCCTATTTATGAATATTTTTAAATTGAATTATTGTGTTCTTATGACATACAATGTAAGTTTGAATTAAATATGTAATAATTATGTCCAACCTAGTAGGGGACATTACACTATCCCCGAGACATTTCTGGGACAATGATGGCTGAAAAAACACCCGGGGACGTGTCTCGGGGCAACTTAGAAATAATCTTAAAAAAAGTTTCGGTGGCATATCCCTTGAACTCCTAGTTCTAGCCCCCGGGGAAACAAATCTTTCCCAAAACCCCTTCTATCGTTGGGTTTTTCTTACATCTAACACCTTGTGTGACTTATCATTGCTGCCATTCAAACCCATTAGGGTCTCCACTCCCAAACCCCCACTAGCTAGTGGGATTTTTTGTCATATAAGAAATTTGATTACAATGAGGGAGTCTGGAATGGAGACCAAATTCAAGAACTTAGACAACTAATTCTATCACTATCATAATATCATTGATCAATGATGAAATATCTTCTATCAGGATCCAAGATTCAAATGTGATTATTAGAAATTTAGAACCTCTCCCAAAGTTTTTAACTAGAATAGGGAAGAGGAAGATTGAAAATGTTGTAGTATGCAATTTATGAATTATGCTAAATCATGATGATGTTCAAAGGCAATGATCATAAATTCGTTATAGTTGTTAGCTAACTATTATATTAGGATTCTACATGAGGATGCAATTTTGTTCTCAATTTGCATTCAAATCAATCAAATTTAGTAAAAAACACTTTTATACTCATGTATGGATTCATTCAATACATCTTCTCATTGGATTTTACAAAATAAATGTGTTTCTAATGAAATTTAAGCAATTTTTTATGTTGCCGAGTTTTTGCCGAGTCACATTTTTTGGTTTGACAAGTTTTTGCCAAGTCCAAGTTTTCCAACTATGGTGGAAACAATTCATGGAGCTGTCGAAATTGAGCTCATTGAAGGCACACTATTTTGTAGTGTCCAAGTTTTTTTGGTGCACATGATTTGATTGAGCAGCCAAGAGGTGTGCAAGAATTCAAGAACAAACTTGTAGTATAAATTTGCAAATTTGAGAAAGATGCATTAGCGATGTTATGTATAAATGGGTAATCTCAAAGTACCTTGATTTTCTCCAGATATGCGTGGATGCCTGCATAACCAATGATGCTTGAAATTAGGTTGCCCATTGTAAAATCCTTGTGTCTTCTCTTGCGATGGTCGTTTTTCTTAGTTTTCCTTCCAAGCTTAATATATTTGATTGTCAAAGTCTAAAACGTTAATTTACTTCATTTAGATTTGTATGTTTACTGTAGAATGGTATAACCAAGTTTACGGATTGGTAGTACTATGGATGCTTACACTACAAATGGGTAGTACTATGGATGCTTACACCTTTAAACATTACAAATGGAAGACATCATTGATTCTCCTTTTGTTTGGTATGTCTAGTACATATGCTGCTTTATTGAACCTCTTCTAAATTATTTATGGACCATGTAAGTGTTTGGAACTACTAGTCCTTCACCTTTAGCATCATTGGCTGCAAACAAACAAACACCATGTTCCCCACTTCAAAGATTCTCTTTTTATGTTGGTATGCCTGTTGCTTCTAATGCCTCCACAGTTGCAGGGATTATCCCCCTTTGTACTATCCTATAACATGTATTAGAGATATCTATATATATGGTAGTGAAAGGGAGACATCTTTGTGGCTAAGTGATATGTGGTTTTGTATAAATATTGACTATATATAGAAGTTATTTTCCCAATCACAAATGGTAATCTGTGGGATCTCATGTTGCTTGAATGCATGTTCGAAATGGAGTATAGAAATTTTAGGTCCATTGAATCTTTCTTTTGTTGTAGGAGCGAAATGAGCATACACAGTCCTCCAAACTGCAACAACAAATATTTTCTCCTTGCCTTGAGACCTTGGCAAACTTGAGATAAATTCTATTGATATAGTTGACCAATTTCAAATAGGAATGACATTATATTGGAGAGACATAGGGATTGGGTTCTATTGGATTTGTTTCATTGACATATGCTACATTCTACCACAAATGGACAAATATCCTCATTCATGTTCTGCAAGGAGAAATCAGAGGTGATCATTTTGCATATTTTTTTGATATTATGCATATCTATCCTGAAATGTGTTTTGTGTTTATCTACTACTACTTTATATGAGTTAATACTTTGATTAAATTTGAGGTTTAGTTTAACAGTAAAGATTTTAAATGTGAATTGTTTTTGTATCTTGAATCTTTTAAATGCATAATTTATGACCATTTGACTATACCTGTTATGAGAATAGTTTCTCTTTTATCAGTTGACTAGATTTTATTTTGGTGATATCATAGTTACGAGACTTAGACACCCCTTGGACTTGGATTCGGCAAAATAAATTGGCAAAAACTTGGCAAGCATGTTTCGGACTCGGACTTAGACTTGGACTGGGCAGCTCAACAAAGTTGAAAACCCAAGATAATCAGAGATTTTTAAGGATTTAGAACTTGTTTCATGCACCCTTTATCAAATAAACTTTGAAGACATTAACATCATCAAATAGAAGCTAATTTGATCACTTGTAAGTATTGGTCGATCACATAAGTATAAACACAAAGTATAGCTAAAGGAAATAACACATAGATATATAAATATTGTCAAAAGTATACAAAACTCATGGAATATAAAATACATGACATCAAAGCAAATATTAAAACTAAATTATACGACTATGGCTCAAAGGAGGTTGCATTACTCATCCCAACATTACGATTAGTCATACATTGGCGTCTAAGATGGGTCCTAGATGATGATGTAGACATAATTTTGCTTGTGTCTCAATGATTGGTTTGTATATTCAGTTGAGGAATTTATTACTAATTTGTTATTGAAGTGTACAATACTACATGCTTTGTTAACAAGCTTATTAACAAAGAGGAGTGGTTAAGTAAAAGGATAAATGGTTATGTTCTATTTTGTTTTTAGCTAGGATACTAATAGATGAGATTCTTCTATGAGTTGTCTATGCAAGGCACGATTGATACATTTTGCATTATGAAACTAACATTTCTTGCCAACTATGACTTAACTTGTATTTTAGTAGTACAAGGACTGCAACATGCCAACTTTGCCTATGGTGGTCCTTGTATGCTAAATAAGTTGTCCAATATATGAAACAACATAATCTTTGATTGTGGCTTTGACTATGAATATGCAGAGATTTGCAACAAGGGATATGTACTATGTAGATTTCTATGATCATGATTTATTATTGGCCCATTACTTGCTTAGACTTATAGTTTGATGGGGGTTTGTGGGCAACACAAAAATGATGTTGAGGGTAGTTCACCTCGTGGGTGTGTGGGGGTGAAAGAAAGAGATGTAGAGAGATAGGTCTAGATCTTAGGGGAGAGAGAAGAGAGTGAGATAGAGAGAGTTAGAGAGGGGATAGAGGAAGAGTGATAGGGAGGGAGACAGGTCTAGAGTTTAGGGGAGTTGAAGAGAGTGAGATAGAGAGAGCAAGAGAATGCTGATAGGAGCTTGCTGATTACTGAAGTTTGACTAAGTTTGAATATTTATAAGATCATATAAAACCTAGAATCTGCATTATAACTCATAGAGAGCTGAAACCTTTCTCAAACATCCTGCCAATCTATACATGAAATATAACTTAAAGTATAAGAAATGTGATTTATACTTAAATGTTGTATTTTATGTATATATTTTGATGAAGAGAATGAGACCGATTTTAAGACAAAGATGGGGAGTTAAATGTTATATTTCATGTATATAGTCTAGGGGCTTGTCATGAACCAAAAAGGCAATGAAATTTTGTGAGATTTAGAAAAAAAGACTAAAATTTCTGAGTCTTAGGTCCAAACTCCCCAAGACTTGACAAGTATAGGTGAGTTTCCAAACTTGGCGATTTAGGGAAAGACTCAGATGAACTTGAGTCTAGGACCCCTAGACTCGACAAGCTTGATTCGTGTCGATCTCGTCAAGTTTTGGCGAGTCCAGACGGGTCTTGTTAGACTATATATTCTTAAAAGTTTCCTACTTGAAAATTTTGAAGTGACAAAATGTTTTCTTTCTTTTGTCCTTTTGGGTTGCAAACATGTTTATTGTAGTTGTTTTGCGGTCTTACAAAGTTTTCAAAGTTTGTTATTATAGTGCAGTCTCTATGATTAAACATTTTTTTGATATTAATAATAATTTGGAATGCACTGTTGTTAGTAGCATTTTACCAACCATGCACATCATACAAGAAGATTAGAGGTTTCCCCACATATCATTTTGTGCAATGTCCTATTGTTATCTTGGCAATAACTTTTTTCAACTTTTATAATGTCCCCCTTTTGAAATGAGATTTATTAATAAACAATAACAATAGAATTAAAATATAAAAGAGTAAAAAAAATTTAAATTAAAAATATAAAAGAATAAAGCTAAACATAACTAAAATGTAGTTAAGTTTAATTAATGGTTAAAAGACATAAGATGAAAAGTTGTGACTCCTCAAACATGAGATTTAAAAGGAAAAAGAAAACTTCATTTGAAAGGGGGCGAGGAAGGAAGAGAAAAAGGAAGGTGCGAATCAAGAAAGAATCAATAGAGAAGAAAATAAGGAAATGACACCTTCAAAAGGCAAAAGTTATGAAGAGTTGTGACTCTTTCAAAGGGTTGTAAGTATGAAAGGTTGTCACTCTCCCAAAGGGTAGAAATGATGAACGGTTACGACTCTCTCAAAAGGTTGTAATTATGAAAGGTTGTGACTCTTTCAAAGGGAAGCAATTATGAAAGGTTGTAACGCTTTCAAAGGGTTGTAATTATGAAAGGCCGTGATTGTCAAAGAGCAACAATGATGAAGGGTTGTAACTCTTTTGAAGGGTGGTAGTTATGAAATGTTGTGACTCTTGCCAAGGTCAGACATGATGAAGAGGTTGACTTCTCCCTCACATTGGAAGATATACAAGGGAGAATGTTTCATTTGAGGAGGATTCAAGGGAGATAATTGGGGGAATAATATATTATTCTCAAAGGTAACAATAAAAAGTGATGGCTTAATTCTCATTAAAGGTGGTGACGCTTTCACCAATAAAGTATAAAGGAGAAATCATTCCAAGCATTCAAGGGACTTATCTGTCAGTACTCACCAATACATCAAATCAACACTCACTCAATGATCACTCATCACTCTATGAATTCCCATTTATTCAATCATCATCCACTAATATATCAAATCATCAAGTCAGAGTAAATCATTTAATCATCCATTAAACATCAATTGGGAGTCAAGCAAACACGCCAGCAATCAACTCTTCCATCAATTCAATCAGTCTATATTAATCATTCAAAAATTAACCAAGTCAGGGCATCGGAGAAGATCTATCAGCATTCAAGATAATAGAAATTAAAAACTCAGAAATTAATACATATATCACACAGCAGTTACACATCTATTAGATAATTTGGTATGAATATAATTCATTTTCATATGATTTAGATAACTCATTGTATGTCTTCACTTGATAAGAAGTATGAATGTATGCAGGTATTCTATTGTTTCTAACGAATGATAAATAATGAAGTAGGAATGTATGATTAATGTGGATGAGATTCCTTCAACCTTATATTCAATCCAGTCCCATTACAGAGGCGAAGTAGGGCATATGAGGAGGGCAAGTAGCATAAAGGTCCATTTGAGTAGTTGTAACCCCAAGTTGGGCTGGGAGGCCGAATGGCTGGTGCCATTAATGGACTCTTGGGCTTGATGGATAGGCTCAATGTGCCTTGTATGATCTCTGAGGTGCTTCATAATGAGGATGGGTTCATGGAAAGAGCCTTAAGGGAATCTCATGTACACTAGGAGTATTATAATAACAACTAGAATTCTCTTCGGAACATTGTTCAATTACATGTTTATATATCTATTGATAACTGACCTGGTTGCAGGCTCTAAATCAAGGCGTTAATCCAAACCTCATTTAGGAATTCTAGGGCAAATTAAGTTCTAATAGGGGACATTACAACTTAATACAGAACTTACCAAAGAATCAAATACTAGCAAAGCTTACATTCTACACTGTATTCTGCTATCTTAGACAAAATTTTCATTGGGACAATTCATGGGCTAAACTCTATTCTATTTGCTCTCTATATCTCTATGTTATGGAATTGCATTTTAAATTTAAAAAACAAGTAGTTTTTGTCTCTTTTCAACATTTTTCAACATCCAATTTTTTCCTGTTTAAATTCTGATTTTTTGAAAAAAAGATCTTAAACTTTTAGTTTGCTAATTTTTTACCCAAAAGATTTTTGGTGCTATGGACTTTAGACAATGATTGATGCATTGGGAGGAGTTCATCATAGTAGGGTGAGTCAGCACATCTTTCTACAAGCTCAGGATGCCTGTCCCAGGTCCTATCTACCAGAAAACACTTGGAATGAATGGTATATTTAATTGTATACGCCTTGTGTTTGCTGTTCCAAAGAAGTGGACTTTGGTGTAGGAATTTGTAGTTATTCATTCTAGATTTGGGTATCACATTGAGGTCGGCTACTAATTATTCTCAGATCCAGATATTACAAGTCAATTGAGTCTATTTCTTGCATTTTGATGTCATAACCTTTAACATTGCAGATTTTGATTGTATGGTTATATTAGGCTTTAGTGTGATTTAACAGCACCTTCATATGCATCTCTACCTTTCAATCTTGTTTTCAGAAAAATTGATTGTTAAATTTATCAAGTGGGTCTACTAACCTCCTACAAAGGATATATCACAATCATCTTACCAGCAGAGATAGGTTGAACAGTTAGGTCAATAGGAGGGACAGTACAGGTTGGTATTTGATAATATGTAAGTTTAAGGTCATTTTTTGAAAAATAATTTGCCTCATGTAACTCAACAAACTGATTGTTGGTCCTTGGCATATGAAACTTGTTTTTAATTGTAATCTTCTTGAGTAGTCTATGGTCAATAGGAAGATGATTGGATGCATGATTCTTTTTAGCTAGGACTAGTCGTTTAACATAAGGAGTCTTGCTAGGGAGGATAATCTCAACCTCCAATAGCTATTGTGTAAGCCTTTTTGATCTCCGATTTCTAGAAGTGCTTGTATTGATAGGGTTGTATCACTTTTGGGCCCTCGGTAACATCAAGCTCAATCTTATATACCATCCCCTTGTTTTTTGGAGAGCTCTTATGTAACTATCTTCTACCTGCAAAAGAACTTAAAAGTTCTTGAGATTTGCTCATATGGATTAGAAGAATTTTAATCCATACAATATAATGAGCCATAAATCCAAAATGCATCTTCTCGGATATCTTATTGATTTACTTAAATCGACAATTTGGATATCCCTTAGAGGTGAAAATTTGCTATATTATATTCAAGATATCCTTGCTTGAATGTAAGAATCTTTCTTTGTGGGATATGTTCCTAAAATGTATAGCTGTTTAACATCTAGTACAACATCCATTTGCCAAATAATCATAGTTTGCAGACTCGGACTTGGAGAGTACTCGACAAGCCCAAAATTTTTAACTCTCAAAAACTTGACAAAAACTTTGCAAAAATTCGACATCTTAGAAAGTTCTGAAAATTAAAATCCCTTTAAGGAACATATTGTTTTTGTAAAATTCAATTACCAAAATGTATTAATTTGAAAATTGACATTGTGAAAGAGAAAATGCATGGTGTTATAACAAAAACATGTGAAAATCACATTTTAACCAGTGTTTTACTTGTGCTGACTTTTTAACTCACATTTTCTTGGGCCTATAAAAACGCAAGAGTTAAACTTGTGAAAACTTGCCCAACAGTAAAAATAGAGAGTACTCGCAGAGTTTGCAAACTATGATAACAACACATACAATTCATTTGTAAGGGTAAAATCAGTCACTTAAAGGTTCCATCCTGTTCCGCAGTATGCATAATTCCTAGGAATTTGATGTTGTAATGGTTTATAGTGGAAAAATTCTCAATGCTATCTAAATGAAGTCCCAACTTATGGATTTTTTTTCTTGTTGTAGATATTAAGAGTGACCGTGACCAAAATTCAATTTTCAATATGGTTGAAATCTTGAATTTATTAAAATAGTCTAGCCCTAATATTATAGAGGGATATTGATGACTCCCTTGCTTTGATTCTAGGAAGATGTTGACTAGTCGGTGCATAATCAATATCATTAGGTTCATGGTGTCTTTGTTTTTAGACTTGTGTTCAAAGCAGCGTTACCCGGAGACCCGTCTCCCCCCCTCCAGACGCGTCTCAGAGACTTTTCGCGTCTCCGGAGTCTTCAAAAATGGCCGGAGCCTTCAGGTGAAGTCTCCTGAAGAAGAGAAGTCTCCGATTCCAAAAAATGAAGTCTCCCCCACATCTCCTATTTAAAAAACAAATTTAAAATGCAACATTAAGTCATTTTATGATTTTGACCCTTGTTTGAATTTTTTTTAGCAAGGCCATTTATGATTTAACATTTTTAATAAATATTAAATAGACAAAACTCAAATAAATAAATAACAAAATATAATTAAATATTAATTTAACAAATAATAAATTACAATATATAAAATATTAAATAATACTATATTGTTATTGGATTATATAATATATTATTTATTAATATAATAATAAGTAGATGATATAGATAGATGTAATGATCTCAACTGGCTGTTATTAAGATTGGATTGCTAAATTTCTGATTGTTGGGAGTGGATGCTTGTCAAGTTTAATGAAGTTTGAATGTCTCTTCTTCTAGTCCAATTTCTTGGTATAGGAACTAAATGCATGAACATATATTTTGACTGATCTCTAATTATTGGATATATTTCAATGAGAATTCTAAGCCAAAAAAGAAATATTGCACATATAGTAATTCATTGACATTGCATTTTTGATATTTAAATAACAATAAGAAGTCACATCCACACTCATAAAAAGAGACTTCCAAAACTCAGTCCAAACTGCTCGTTGCATACAGAGGAATTGATAATGATTCAAAATCAAACTTATGCATCTGTTAGTTATGCCACCTGATGCTATTGATTGGAGGATGTCTCACGTTGGCGCTGGGTTGTGTCAAGAACTCTAGCACGCAGGAAGTAACTTACTGCAGACCACGTAATGATGTGGTGGACTTCAATACTGTAACCAACTCCTCAACTCCCACGTTCTGGCCTACTAGTCTAGTTCGTGCTTTCTTGGGCAATTGTGTGTCCTTCCACCGTTTTGTGAACTGTTAATCACAACGCCACCCAACCAGAATGTTGTAAGACTGGGCATCTATACGCAACACTGCTGGTATAGTGTGGGGGCAATGCCTCTAGACGACTACCTTCAGCCTAGACGCCTATTACTGAACGAGATGTCTTGGCTTTCATCCTGCGTGGATACTTCCGTGACTGCAAGGTTCCTGCACCAACACTCCAACGTCTGAGGTGAGTCAGCTCAGTCTTCTACACAAGCAATGTTCTCTTGATTGTATACGCCCGCGTTAGCACTAAGGTTCACTTACGGCCAGCCACTGTAATCTTAATCACACGAAATGTAACATTTATGACATGAGGTCTGGTCTACCTCCACGGCAGCCACCAGCAGGTAAAAACCCGTATTGTTCACTGTATCAATATTCCCCAAGTGCAAACCCAAACTTTTCGAATAGTATATTTCCTCAATATGTCAAACTCATAAATGCAATCTGATTTATCTCAACTTCTGGAACCTATCAATTTCCTTCAATGCAGTGTAAGAATGCTGGTGTATAAACTTAATTCTGTAACTTACTTGATGAGCTCAATATGAAATCTGTATGATTCCACCTCAATGAGAAAGTCCGGGCTACGTCCAACTTCCAATATTTCTTCAAGGGGCTACGTCCTCAAGAAATAGACCAGTCACAATTGCAATTAGATTTGTTTATCTTTATAAATTCTCATTGTTCCTTTCCCAAGAATGCCTTTTTCTTTTATAACCTCGAAGTGAGGGAAAATACACACACTCAAGCGATGTGGGATAAAAGTGCTCACTTAAGTCACTTAAGTTACCTTTTTGAAATAAAGTAACTTAAAGTCATAAAGTGACTTTATAAAATAAAGTAACTTGACTTCAGAAATAGAGCCCAAAATAATAAATATTCGCCCACTGAAGCCTGTGACTGGCTGGCATCTTCTGCAAGAAGCCATTAGCCTATCTGGATGGGAAGATAGCCTAATTAGGCACCATAATGGCCTACTATGGAGAAGGGGACATTACAATAGATTTCTGATTTTTGTTTACAGTTTTGAGTTTTCTGTTTGCATATCAGCGATTTAGCATCAAACTATATATTTTTGAATTTCAAACTTCAATATGTACTGATAATCTCAGCGATTATTAATCTGATTATTGATATGATGATGATCATATGCGATATTCAGAAATCAGATATGACTATGAGATATGCAATAAGAGTTTTGAACTTTTGAACTATTTGACTCTATATTAATATGACATTACTATTTAGTATTAGTCTTTGACTCTTTAAACTTTTAATGTTCAATGTTCATAACTTCATACTTATAACTTTCCATTGTTCTTGTTTTCAAAACACTATGTTATGAATCTATGGTATTTCTTAGAAATTATTAAATTATATTAAAAAAAAATGGCCGTCTCCAAGTACACTCGTCTCCTATTTTTGAAAAATAGGCGTAACGGTATCGATACCGGAGACCTCAAAGACTCCCCGTCTCCGGGTAACCTTGGTTCAAAGTTTGATGATTAACCATCTTTAGTTAGATATTTTTTTCAAATTATCTAGAAACTCTTATTCTAGGGTTTGGAACAATTATTTGTTTTTGTGAAATTGTATGTTTAGGTCTTTTTGACAAAACCTTTGGGCTATGTTACCAAATTGTTCGCTGGCAACCCCAAAGTCTGGTCCTTGTCATATTCTTTCAAAAGTCTGCCCAAATTCTGTTAGACAAACCCAACACAAATTTTGCTGTTTTTATGGTGAATTTGCAAATCTGCGGTAGGACCCAGGCCAAAGTTGGCCAAAAGAATAGATTTTTTTGACTTTTTAAAGTTTTTTTTGGTCTATTTTAGTCAATCCAACCCCCCAAACCCTAAGATAGACCACCAAAAAGGCCAAAAAGGTAAAACATGTCATTTGGACTAAAACATTTTTATATATGGTGGTGTATTTTGCTATGTTACTTTACTATTATCATAGTGGTGTATGAACTTATTTGCTGCATATATATATATATATATATATACGTTTTTGTACGGATGAACCCAAAACGAATTCGAACCCACCCCCAAAAAATTTTGAATGAATTTTGAACCCGAATTTTGAACCCGCATCCAAACCGGCAACTTAGCCTTTGGGTTCTCGACTCTATTAATCCTTCTATCAAATTGTCACTATCCGTTGGGCAAGTCACATACAATTTTATAGATAGAATTGACCTTTTCAAATGCTAACAAGGCCTTTATTCCTTACATCGTGAGCTTGATCAATAAAATACCCAAGACCCTAAGAAGAAAAGGAATTGTAATTTTCAATTACCAGAGTCCTTGGACCTTAAACAAAGAAATGGTGAAGACTGTACATTAGTGAAGCTGTAGATCTATCAAACTAGAATCAAAGCACATTATGGGGATCTAAAGCATGATAGGGTTGAAAATCAGATCTAGCTGATGTTAAAACATTGGCTTATTATAGAACATGGCATTTGCATCAGTAAGGTGAAGGTATTGGCCAGGAAAGATCACCACACCAAAGACCATGTAAGTGAGGTGATTGAAATCGAACAGCATACAAATAGAATTGGCAGGGATGATGGTTGGAATTTGAGTAACAATTGGGGACCTATTACCCATAGGCATGATAAAGATAATATGGACCATAACAATGACTAATACATTTAACTATTGCTATATATAAAAATGGAAGAGTTAGCATTGTATGTTCCAAAACCACCCCTGTAATTGGTATCTATAGGTTTAAGCAACGTATATTATACCTCGTCATGTGATCATAAGGGGTCTACAAAGTTGATCGGAAATGCCAGGAATAAAAGAGGAAGTGACACAGTTGATTCTAGATATATACATCGGACATCCAAATAGAAACTGTACCGTGGATAAGAGAGTAAGGAGAATAGAAGCCATGCTATGAGCTGCCAAGTTTTTGTTTGCCTGCTAGTTGGTTCCGGTGACTCTAGTTTTAGCACTTCCACTGTAGAATTTTTTTGGAAGACTTTCTTTTGAGATTTTTTTTACTTGCTTTCAATCTCTAGCTATAACCAATGTTGTTGTAACCAATTTGTATCTTAGATATGAAAAGTAATGGTCTCTAATGTTATGAAGCTTTAAAATTTACAGAGGATAAATAAGGAATGCGATATAATCATGCACTGTTTCATTTACAGACAAAAAACTTTAATTTACATGCAGAATATGACTGATTGAGATACATAGCAAGATTAGAGTTCACAGAATTTCTATGTTACAAGTCTAAACATGTCTTCTGGTTAACCCTAAAATTACCCAGCCTATTTTCAAATTGATGTAAGACAGTCTGAGAGAGAAGACGAGGGAGAATTTTGTATGATATGTTTTTGTAATAAAAAAGTGTTCATGAGTTTATTCTTCCCCCAAATGTTCCCGTGCCCACATCACATGTATTCTCGTGTGATGTGTATGGATTGAGATTATGCATTATCTCTAATTTTTATCATCTTTGACACTCGTCTATGTTAACACATCATTTGAGATTCTGGAATTAGCAATGGTAGTTAGTCTTTGCATTAATTAGGCTAGCTAAGTTTGGAATCAACATTTGCTTTCTTTCATGCTTGATTTCAAATTGTGATTATAATTTTTGGCCTCATTTCTCTGTTTTGGTATGTCTACTTCCCAACTTAATAGTCACTAATTAGTTCCTATCAATTGTACTTTTAAATTTAAAGGCAAGAGAATTAAGTTTTACCTGTATTTTCATTCCTTGAATGAGAAGTGAAAGAGAATATTGAATGGTTCAGGGCGGCATCATACACAAATGATTGCATGTTACTCAGACAGTAGTATAAATATCATTATCTTTATGATGAGATTATCAAATGCTGGGCATGATATTAGAAAAAGAAAGAGAAAAAGTATTCCACTCTCCTGACACTAGGCTTGTTGTTACACTAAATATTTTGCATACAATATCCTATCTGAGTGTATTACTGCTACTTGACTGCAGAAAGAAATTGCTGCCAGTGGCCGTGTTTACACTCTTTTCTTTTAATACAATTACATATCTTACAATTCTGCTTATTGTATACTTGCATGGCTTGAAGGTGAACTATGATCCTGATAATCTTACAATTTTAATGAAATAGAATGCTTACATTTTGTCTGTGATTGACATTTGCATGTTAGCAACATAATGGGTGCATATTAATACCTCAAGATTTCATGGAATACTCTAATTGGAGGAAGGCAATTATAATTAACTGTTTTGAAATGGTTTTCTTTCCTTTTGAGGAAGGATTTCATTTTATTTCACACAGTTTGTGTCCCTTGTAGATAGATCACTGAATGACTTGAACTGCTTATAGTCATGTATATGAAAGCAAATGCAAATTCTTGATTTCTTTCTAAATAGTAAATGCAGATGAATGAAAGAAATCATATTGATACATACAGATGACCAAAAGTAGGTCAGTGGGACTCAAACACACAGTTTTTGAATAGGATAAAAGTGATTTAAAATCTAATATCAACTTATATTTGAGTTTCTACGATGTGTTTGAAGTCTATTTTGAAGCTTGTTTATGACTGTAGGGTTGGCGACTCTGTTGTGGAAATACTAAGTGGTGTACGCAGCTACTTTGACAGGGCATTGCCTTCAATGCTCTTGTATAAGCAGGAAAGGCAACAGTACGGTGATGCAGTTCCTGAAGGAAATAATATAGCTCCATCAACTGTGTATGGGGCTGAGCATTTACTTCGCCTTTTTGGTATGGTCCTAGTTTTCCTTGATTTTGTTTCTTTCTTTTGACACTATTTGTTTGGAGATTTAGTTTCATGTTAATCTTCATCCGCTAAACATGACTGGTGTTTTGATAACAACCATTATAGCCTTATTTGAAACATATATAATTGTCAGATCAAAGTTTCTGCACTATTTTAATGTGTTAAGCACTCAACAATACGAGTGTAATCTTCAAACAATCTTATAAATTCTCTTCAGATTGCATTACCAAATTTGGCTCCATTAGTCTATATAAGCTTGTCGGATTTATGACATTTTTATAAGTTGGTGGATTGTCACGAACTGAGACATTTCTTATTTATCTGAATGCTTTCAAACATAAACAAATCACCAATCACCATTAAGGTAATGGATAGCTGTCTTTCCTCTCTTTTCTTGTGGTTTAAGTTGTTGCATCAATACTTAACAACTTGTTATTAATTGTAATAAATTCTATTGTCTTGCAGTGAAGTTGCCTGAGCTGTTAGTCTATGTAAATATGGAAGAGGAAGCTTTGACACAACTACAACAGAAGTTGGTTGATTTTCTCAAGTACATACAAATCTCTCCCTAATAAACTTTGTTTGAAAAGAAACACATTTTCTATTAAAAACGAATGTCAGTAGAATACAGCATCCTTCCATTCTTTCTAAATTTGTAATGTTTAAAGGCTAGTAATTCCCTTGATGAATCTTTCACTTATTAGTGATGAATTGATTTGATGCAACAAGGACTAGGTAAAGAAATGAAATTGAACACTAATCAGCATAAACAGAGCTACAGGCCTGATAAAACAATAATGAACACAGATTTGGAAAGGATAGTGAGAGAGGAACCTCTCACTGAAATTCAGACTCAAAATGGCAGGACTATGTTGGTTAGAGACGTCGTCCTAGTATTTCCAAAAATGATATTGTCTGCGAATTTGGAACCAAAATGTCACTCCAATGCTTCCTCTAAAAAAACTCCGGAAAAGTGTCAGACTAATTTGCTAATCGCAGACCATGTCAAAAGTTGACAGCGTCCCACTCACTTTTTCAAGATCTGAATCTTCTTGTCTCAGTCGACCTTCTCTAGATCTGCAACACTTCGCCTTTGGATCTGAAAATGTGCACACAAGAGGGAGAAAAATGTGTTTTCTGTTGTATAAGGGCTTGCCTTAGTCAAGCCCTAGGAGGATTCAACCTTCCCTACAACAATAATGTCTGAAATAAACCTCGAATCTGAAGTAAAGAATGCTGTATCACAATGATATACCTTCTCCAATGAATTTTCTTGTCTTGAAGCCTTCGTGAAAGGTAGATGATGTTAAGAAGGGAGCTCATGTATGTCTTCACTCATGGAGGAAACATATGAACTTGATCATGGATGCCATCTTCAATGCTAGATCTCCTCCTTTGCTGTCTTAGAAATGATTAAAATACTTTCTCAATGCTTGATGAGAGATGAACTCCTTGATGTGTGATTGATTGATGTTCAAAAAAGGAGGGGGAGGCCTCCTTTTATAGAAAAACTCAATGAAACGTGCGGATGCCGCAAAGAAGGCCAACATATATAATATTTTCCCGGTCACCAAATTTCGACCATTGATATACTAAAAAATGGACCCTTTTTGGCCGAACACTAGTGCTTAGCTTCATAGTACAAGGGTACTATGATGCCTAGCGCCATAGTGCACTAGGACAAGGTGCCCAAATCCAGTCTTGGAGGGCTGGAATAGAGGCCAAGGGAAGCAAAAAGCCATTATACTTGCAATGTCAATCCTTGTGATGAGCAAGATTAGGAAAATTAAGGGGCATGGAATCAAGATCATTAAAGTGAGGACTAGGTGAGCACGCAATTGTATGAGGATACAATTTACTACACTACAACATCCTAAAACACATTAGATAGTGCATGGTGTGTCAGAGGAATAAAGAACATACATTTCCTGCAAGATTACCTCAATCCCTACCTATACCTAATGAAAAATGAGAAAGTATTTTATGGATTTCATTTCCAGACTCCCAAAGGTGCAAGGAAATGATTTTATATACATTGTGGTAGACCGTTTGAATACATGTACATTTCCTTGCTATATCTACCGAATATAGAAATTTTTGAAATGCATGGTTTACCCAAAAACATCATCCACAACAAGGATAATAGTTTCCCTAGTTTGCTTTGGAAGAGCTCTTCAGATTTATAGGGGCTGAACTCACCCCAAGTACAAATTATCCCCTACATATCGATGGACAAATTGATATTGTCAAGAAATGGCTTGAGGGATAGCTATGAAACTCAGAGTAGTTGGAAACTCCCTTGTCCCTCCTTGGGAACACATATCCCTTTATCCGATATCGTTGGGATAGACATCGAATATTGTACCCATGTGTGCCCAAAAAATCTTGATTTTCCAAAAATGCCGAATACTATGAGATTTACTTTTTAAAAAAAAAATTTGATGTAAATCTTCCCAAATTTAATTTAAAAACAATTATTTCAACTTTCTAATTTTTTTTGGTATAAACAAAACCTACACCAAATGTGAAAGACAAATGAAATGTTTTTAGCTATTTCAACGAACCACTTTTTTGGGGTCATCTTACAAGGCAACTCTACTATTTTTGCATATTGTAAAATTAATTTAGCATATAATCTTTTTATGTAGCATTTGTGTCTATATTGTTTTTGAAGTAATGACAATCTCCTCTAAATTTCTAATAACTTCGAAATTCGTGTTAAAAATATGTGTATGTGTTTTTTATTAATATCATATCTAGTTGTATCCATTTCCATGCAACTTTGATGAAATTGTCACTGGACACCAATGCGTGGATCAAATGGTTACACTTTAGGGAGTATTTCTATAAGATAAGATAAGATAAGTTTATTAATGTCCAACAAAAGACCTCAAAGGATCAAAGGGATTGTCAAGTACGTCAATGAGGGGCCTGCCCGCAACATGAACCCCAAATGGTGCCCAAAGAAGAAAGCAACAATTGAAATAAAAACAGAAAGGAGGAACCAATAGAAAAGAGTCTAAAGGAGAAGTGAGGAAAACCTCCCGAACCTAATTAAGGGTTCTGGATCGCCGTGAAGAACTTCCGAATGAAAGGATAAGCAATAGGACCAGTCGAAATCATGGGCCGCCTCAGAGTGACTCTAGATGAGGATGATTGTTGCTGAAAAGAGCCTGTCTTGGGCCTCACAAATCTGGAATAGGTGGTGGGCCCAAGCTGACGCTTGGTACCGTGCGTTGAATGGATCCCTATGAAAAAGGAAGTAATAAGTTGACAGGGTGGATGTGTTGCCGGATGCAGGAGCTGCAGTGTGTGGTCTCAAAACCTAAGGGCCTCCTGAAAATAAAGGGCAAGATATCTCTGCTCTGTATATCTGAAGAAGGTGGAGAGCAATTGTGCCTCCCTAAAGAGGCAGTAGAACCTCTCCCTAATGTTGTAATATAGAGGACAGTGAAAGATGAAGTGCTCCTCAGACTCCACCTCCCCAATGTTGCAAAGCTAACAAATCCTGTGCACTCTATCAATCTGATGTTCGGTCTTGCAACGAAGTCGATGTGAACCCGCTCTCAAGGACCCAAAAGGGATCCTAAGGGAATGTGGCCAGTGGTGGGATAAGTAGGAAGGGCGAACAATGAGTCCGTCCTTCAGAACCAGAAAATTCTTTGCATAGAAATCTATCTTGGGGTGATGGCCTCCGTGGGGTTTAACCCAAATAGTATGAATGAACTACCTATAAATGTCATCTCTAATGTACCTATTCAGCTCTTGACAGGGGGAAGAAGATGAGGGGGAGCATCGAGAGAGTACTGGAAGGGGGGAGGTGATCCATAGCAATCCCAATAGACCCAAGAAGGGCCAAAGTCTCAGCAAACGAATCGCGAGCCTGACCAGAGGAATCGATAGAAGTAGCGATAGACTCAGAAGAACAATAGGTAAGGTAGGGGTATCTGTGATGGCCCTCATTTGAATCTACAATGCCCCGAATGTGGTGAAGGTACTAGACCAAGTCGAATATGGCCTCAAGCCTGAATGGACGTGCCCCAAACTCTGCAAGAATAATGTTGTGCAGAATGGATTGCTTGCACCGGATGATGCGCCGGAGGATGAGAGTCTGAACTCGCTTGACATAGGCCCAGTCAGAATCCAACAAAGAAGGGTCCCACATCACCGAACCATAGAGAATAGTAGGTCTGATAAGTGTATCCATAAGAGTCATCTTGGACAAGGTGTCTTTGAAATGGTGTCGGAAACACTGTCGCTCTAGGAGGGCCAATGAACCATACCCCTTATTTATCTGCGGTTGAAGGAATGTATCATGGTAAAACGTGGCCCCTGGAACTTGCGCCCCAGATATATGTATGAGAACGAGATCTCCACCTCCACGCCCATGAAGTAGAAATGGAGGTGAGAGGTCTTACGAGCGTTGAAGACCATCACCTTAGTCTTCCCTAGATTAACTGTCAAGTGTCGTAACTCACAAAAGGATGCAAGACCGTCCAACTGTCTCTGCAATCCCTCTAGAGAGGAGGCTAAAAGAACGATATTATCTACATATAGTAGAATAGAGATTAGAACCTAGTGAAGAATGATGCAGAGTAGGCAACTAGAAGAATGACACAACCCAACTCACTGCTTCTTCACCCTTTGACACAACTTCTAAGTCAACCTTCAATTGAGGTTCTTCAATCACCTATACCTTATACAGTCATGAACTTCAGATTTCTAGGGAGTGATAAGAGTTCTTCCTACTTAGTATGTCTCACCTTGATCCTCTGAACAAGTTTGAACACTTCATTCAAAGGTTGGGGTTATAAAGCACAAAACTGTCCTAATGCTAGTAGCCCTAAGAACTCAGATTTTGAGGGACAACTCCAAACTTCTCCAAATAACCCCTTGACCTATTTATGGATTCAGATACCCTTTTTGGACCTTAGACAAACTCCAAGAGATTGGGTCTTGACTCTGCTCCTGCACCCCTAAACACTTACAAATGGACACAGACCTAATAGGCCTAATTAGGACTGGTTTCCAAAGTAGGTCCTTAGAAATGGGTTCACATAATGAAAACAAAGACTTGGATGTGTTGTGCTACCCTCAAATACATTGTTTCCACCATTCAATTGGTTCTAATCACTCCTTGGTATGACTGTCTCATTGTTCTTCTCATTTCTAGACTAAACACATGGGCTTGTTTAGCCTAGGGCTTGGTGGGATATATACCAAACCATGCTCCTTGATCTTGCCCTTCAGGATTCGTAAAATACACCTCCCTAACTTGCATTCCACCAAGAGCCATGGCATTCCCATGTTGGGATTGCAAGTTAGGGCTCCATCTTTCAGTCGACCCTATAAACAAGGGTTTCTTGGACTGATTCTACCAAATGGATCACAACTCTTGCCAAACCTCACCAAATGGGATCAAACCAATTGCATTAGAATCACAACTTACAACACCATGCAAATCCTTTAGGCTTTCATCAAATTCAATCACTAGACAATCTTACTGTATGGAAATTAGAGAGATGATTAGCAAAATCAGAGTTTATTCATTCAAATTCCACCAAAACTTCATAAAACAACAACAACCATTCATGTATGGTCTAAAGGGGACCTAAATAGACCCTTCCCAACGGCTACAATTGTTTTTCAAATGGTTGTGGCCGTTGGTTGCCAAATTGTAACTTCTCGAGCAACTTTTAAATGTTGCTTGACAACATTTACATCTTTTTATGCATTTTGACAATTTATGTCCTAATGTTCCCAAATGAGTTTGTAGGCTCTTGTAAGCGTTTCAAAGACATCATTTATGCCTAGACCTACCTCCAACCCACCTAAAGACCTTATTACAACCCTTAATATACCCCTTGGTCTTAATAGGAGTCTAGGTTTATAAAACACCTTAGAGCCTATTAGCCTTACAAATGGGTCATTGAGTACATCATGGGTGATCCTACAGGATTAAACCCTTTATTCCTTGAACTTCTATCTACCAACTAACTTGATCACATGAGGGTGCCCTGCACCAAAGAAGGCAATCGTCCTCAGGTAGAGTGTTGTCCTGAAGGTACATTTCCAGCTCGTCGATGTAGATATCAAAAAGATATATGTATGAGGACGAGATCACCTCCACGCCCATGACGTAGAAATGGAGGTGAGAGGTCTTACGAGCATTGAAGACCATCACCTTGGTCTTCCCTAGATTAACTGTCAAGTGTCATAACTCACAAAAGGACACAAGATCGTGCAACTGCCTCTCCAAACCCTCCAGAGAGGAGGCTAAAAGAACAATATCATCCACAAATAGTAGAATAGAGATTAGAACGTAGTGAAGAAGGCAACTGTCCTCAGGTAGAGTGTGGTCCTGAAGGTACATCTCTAGCTCGTCGATGTAGATACCATAAGAGTAGGAGACAAGGGGCAATCCTGCTTAAACCCGATGGTGCTCCTAGTGAAGTCTGAAAGCCCAGAAGGGGTCTTGGGACAACCCAAAACTGTCTCGTAGAGTCTAGTGATAGCTGCCAAAAGAATCTCTGAAATATCGATATCCTGAAGCCTCTGAAAAAGGGTCGGCCTAGAGGTAGAGTCAAAGGCTTTGCGGAAGTCCACAAAGCAACAATAAACCTTTGAGGAGTGATGACGAGCCTCTTATATAATGCCTCGAAGAGTCAAGATGTGATTTATAGTTTGATAATTTGGTCTGAAACCTACTTGCCCCTTGGCACGGATGTGACGACAATCCAACTCTCTCGATAGAATGATTTGAAGAACAGTGGCGTACAGTTTGGAGAAGGTGTGTCCAGCCATGATGGTCCTATAATTGTTTGGATCCAAGGTAGGACCCGCCTTGTGGATGATGTGGTGCGCCCAAGAGGTGGGGAAGCGTATGCAAACAACAAGCTTGAAGAGATCAGCTAAGTAGGACCCTGTTGATGTGAGTTTTGTTCCACTACAACATGCATAATCAAATACCCAATATTTCGAGGTGAAACATCAACTACTCCATCCTCTCTTGATATAAGGTCATCTCTCATGCTAAGCTTGCAAAGTAAGATCACGGAATGACTTCAAGGTTCTTTTAACTGTGGATATTCGCTCAGTGAAATAATGTGATTTGTTGGTAATGACTTAGGGGGACATACGCTATTCATTGAATGGATATCAACTTGCCTGCACTTTGAAAGATTTGGCTTCACAATGTGCAATGAAGATATAGCTTTTGCTTTTCGAACTCGTCAACTTGAACTTGAACTTGAACTTAAGTTTAACTTCTACTTCTACTTCTAACTAGGAATGCAAGGAATCATGATTTCTGTTGATGCGAGTTTTTTTCCAATTACATAACATGCAGGATTAAACACTCAATGCTTCGAGGTGAAACATAGAACATCAAATCCTCTCTTGAACAAATTCATCTCCTATGCTAAGCTTTGCAATTTGAGATCATGGAATGACTCCAAGGATTCTATAGCTTGTGGATATCTAGCTTAGTTGAAATGATGTGATTTGCTGGTTAATCACTTAAGGGGACATATGCTTTTTTTCAATTGGTAATCACACTTAGCTTTGAAATTTATACTCAAATATCTCTCTCGACTTCACTTTTCAACTCTTTTAAACTACTACTACTTCTAACTATGAATGGAAGAATTAGTAGATGGATTAGGACTCTACTAAATGAAATCTTATCAACGACCTCAATCGTCACTTAGTGCAAAGCTTCAAAGGATCTCAAATGGTTTTCATATCAACATCTTCTCCTTAATCGAACTTGGAAGTACAAACTAAGGATCCAATGCCAATTGAACTTGAGTGCAAAGACTAGCTTACCACATAAGACTTCCTTACAATCAGCAAGGAGGCTAGTGGCCTAGTATACTTGAGTCAATCCAATCAAACATCCACCAATACTTGCATGCAATCTACGATCTATCTCCACTCTTACTCTAACAACTTTAAATGAATATCCTATCTTAATTGTGGAAGAAGAGCACCATGCAATAACACAAAGTTGATCAAAATTTATCACCATGCAAAGCACAACAATGACCAGTAGAGCAATTTTGATATTATATTAGCAACAATTTTCTCCAACCACCCTTACAAATGAAATGAGCAAGCCTTTATATAGGAGTTTCAAGTACAATGACTGGCCAAGATTAAATCAAAATCTGTGGCCATGATCAATCCACATAAGCCCTAATTAGGGTTTCATAACCACCTGCTACAATCATTAAATGCTCACCTAGTTACACTCAAGCACCACCATGTGGGCCAATAGGAAAATTACATTCATTTTATGGGCAAATGAGAAAATTCAAATCCATAACAACCGGATAAGGATCAATGATACGTGGACCAATGAGAAGAGGGCACTTGTAGATAAAGCCACCACCTTGTAGACCAATTCGAAAGCAATCATGGACCAATCCAAAAAAAGGGCACGTGGGCCTATGCCACTTGGTGCCAAATGGGCCAATCAAAGTAAGGCATTTATTGACCAACCAATGAGCAAAATCAAGGCCATTTGGATCTATGCCACCTCATCACCTTGGGAATTATGTTCCCCATCCTCGTTTCTTTTTTCACATTCAATGAACCTGGACACAATCCCATTAGTCATTCCCATGGGGACACTTGGCATCAATTCAAACCTATACTCATAGTAACCCGCCTCACTAGTATAAGTAGAACAAGACTTCTTCCAATATGTTGTATTATACCAAGTAATGAAGCCTCCAAATTTTGCAACTACATCCAATTGTTCAAACATAGTCAGGTTTCTCTCCTCAAAGATGATTTATTTCACTTCCTTTTGAAGTTCTTCCATAATTAGCCTTTGATCGCCATCTGTATCTAAGTGCAATATAGATCCCACCTATCCAAGTATCTCACCTCTCATCCTCAAAATGACATCCGTTGTGACCAAGCAACGAGGCTTCAATTGCCCAACCACATCATTCCGATGAGTAACCACCTGATGCCATGCCATGACGTCAACCCCTTGCCCCTTTTTCACCACTTGATCCTTGATCAAAATATGCAATGACACCTCCATGAGAGTCCGCAAATGAGAGAAGATCTCATCCTGTCTTGCTGAAAAGTCTCCACACTATCTCAATATCCTCTTAGTTTGCTCATGAAGGGAAAGTATGGTATGATAAGTCCTCATAAGCTTCTTGATAAATATGCTTGGTTCTTCACATACCGATGCCCACCCATCTCTTTGATTCCTGCCTTGCAAGTCCAATTCCTTTAAGTCCTATTACATTGGTCACTGGAGGAGTGGAATCTGGGTCGGCCTGCTGAAGCGGGTTCATTATCTGTCTAAGATTCTCCATCAACCTTTTGTTCTCTTCTTTGTATTTTCTCTTCTTCTCCACTTCCTTGTTGATTCGGTCCTGCAAAGCCTGGATGGAACCTTGGGCCTCCTCAACTTCCTCTTTCTTGGTAGCTTTCCCCAACTCGTACTCTTCTACATCATACTCTTCTGGCTCAATTTCTTCCCTTGTCTTGTCCACCTTCAGGACTGCCACCTGTGCAATGCGTGTTCCTGAAACATCCCTTATGATATGATAGAATTCCTAGTTGGTGCTTTGCCCTTTTCACTATCATCTCTTCTAACTATCTCCTCTAAACTGTCGACTTGTTGCTCAACTGTAACTCGCTTTGTCATTCTATCTCGCAGCCAAGCAGGTGCTGTGATCACTCCAAGTTCATCCTCAACCCTTTCTTCCTCTTGGTTATGCTCTTGGACCTCTTGATTAACTCCCTGATTTATTTGCACTACCGGTGGCTGAACCTCATCATCTCCTGAAAGTGCCTCTATATCAAAAATTTCATTTTCCTCACCCGTATGTTCCTTGCTCGGCTGAAGGGGAGACTCTACCTTCTGCTCGTTACCCTGATCCAATGGGACATGGCTAGAGCTCTTACTAGTTGCAGATTCATTGACCACTGGAGCCGACACCTCTTTCTCTAATATTTGCCTTGGGGTAGTATTCTCTGTTGGCTGCCTCTGCTTCTTTTGTTGTTTCTCTCGATTGGTTACTTCCTTTTCTCTTTCTTGTGGATGTCTATTATCACCTCACTCACTGTGCTGACTCTCTAAACCATTACTCATCCCTTGTGGTGCTTTAGATGATTCCTCATCAGGTTCAATGACGTCCTCCACGAGCTCATAAGTCAAAGGAAGTCTCATTGCTTGCAGGTGAGCCACCTGGTTCTGTAGCCAGACCTTGGTGAAAGTCACAACTGTAACCATGAGTGCATCTAGACTCTCTTCACTCTTATTTGCCCAATCAATGTGAGGATTGCTATCCTTTTTGGCCTTTTCATAGCCTGGCTGAAGGTATTGCCTATTATCCTCCACCTAATCGAGAATCTGTATCCACTTGCTTGCTCTTATCAATTTAACTGACATCCTGGAGAATGATCTCCTCTTTATCTCCACATCATCACTGGCATTAGCCCAATTATCTATGTGTGCTATATGCCTGTACTGAGTTTCGTATGCCTTCCTGATTAGATGGAGAGGATCGAAGTGTGCTCTCCCATGATACAATCCCAAAGAGTAGAACTCAAACTCCCCCTCAGCCGCTTTTGCTACCTGAAGAGTCAGGCAACTCTCACTTCCAAGGTTGAGTGGGAACCTGACTCCTAGCTTATGCTTACATCTTTGTATTCTGTCAAATGCCATCAACTGTCGGGCCACCTCCATCATTACTAGCTTATTAGTTGGGAACCTGGGAAGCCTCTTTGGGCACACTTTGCTCCCTAATATTCGAATGTAAGTAAACTTGGGGAACTGAATAAATCACAACCCATGCTTCCTCACTAAATGCTTTGCTTTGTTTGACATCCTTCTAAGTGAATTCTTTTGTAACACCCTTACATTACGCATGACAAATACATCATTGGCAATTATATAATCATCTCGGTTGTGAAGGTGGAGCTGGGGGTAACAGTCATAAACTAGGAGCTCTCCTTTCTTATTCCCAACTGCACCAAGGTATCGCAACCCAGGATACCTGTGTGTCCATGCCATCATGTAGACTAGGTAAGAAGTCATGTGGAAGGCCTTGGTGTGTGCCACTGTCCTCAACTGCTCATCAATGTTGTTGCTAATCACCCAAGCCCAATCAAACATTTCACTGCCACTGAGAATTATCTCCATGTAGTAACACATCTAGGTATCAAATAGTGCCGCCTGGGAGCTACCCATAACTCTGTTTAACATCAGTATCAAGTCCCCCATGTCTAAGTTGCGTATAAACCCCAATAATAATAAAATGTCTAATTGGAAGATGATGCGAGCAACGAGCGACAAAGGTACACAGGCGGAGGTAGCAGAGCAATTCCCCATCGATGCACAAGTCAGGAAGGCGGGTTTTCCCCATGCCGAGGGCAATTCACGCAAGGCTAGTCGCTGGGCATAGGAGGCTGAACGCGAGCTTTCCCCCTAGGTTGTCAAGAATCTTGCTGCTAAGGAGAAATGGTGTGCGGGCCCTACTGTCTTTGATTCAACCCTGGCCAAGCATGTTTTGCAATGGGTTTTTGAGAAGGGGTGTTGGGTCGACAAATGCCTTTTGTTGAAGGAGCAATCGATCCCTCTCCAAGCATCGAAAGCTTGGGATGACGTGCACCTCTCTGGATGGAACAGGGTTTCGAGGGCTCGCTTCACCAATTAAAGGGCGAAAGATGCAGATTGGCACAAGACGGACAAGCCTGCTTCGTCTTAGGATGCCTTTGATCCTAGGGCTTGCAAGGCAGCCATTTCCACGCCAATTGATATTGACGTTTACAGCAAGGTTAGGGAGGACATTGATTTGTTGCGTCGCCTAGCTTTCATTTACAGATTCACGGGTTCAAAATCTAGCCGCAATTCCATCAGATCGTGGATTGCCGAAAATTGGAAGACTGTGGTTATGATTAAATTTATGCCCTATCAATTTTTCATCGTGGCATTTGCTAATGAGGAGGATATGCGCCAGATTACTCTTGCAGACGTTTGGTACATGGACCAACATCTGCTGTTTTTGATGCCATGGTGCCCTAATTTCAACCCAACTGCCTTTCTTCCATACGATTCGTCGATCTGGGTGCCATTATACAATCTACCTCTCGAATACTGGTAAGAGGAATGGTTGGAAAAAATTGCTCGAACCATTGGTCTGCTCATCGATTTGGATATGGAGCCCCTTGAGGGTGATCTTGGGAAGTATGTCAGATTTCAGGTTGCCGCTATCCAACCTATCCCTGCGTCCATTGGGCTTATTGTCAATGGTATCAAGTGGACTCAAGCGCTGGAGATTGAAGAGGATAAAAAATTATGTGTAAGATGTGGTGCCTGATCTTACTTTGAAGCTAACTGCCCAAAAAATGTTAAATCCAAGCAAGCAGGGTGGGAGAAGCCAAATTCTTCAGAAGCCATCTACTCCCCCAATCTTGCTTGCCTAGTTGCTGGCTCTTCTGATGATAGTCATGGCCTCGAACTGGCCACGACACTAAGCATTATCCCTGAGCCTGGTTCTCTCGGCAAGCCTAGTTCAGATGCTGATGTATCATAGTCTAAGGGTGACGGATTGGATATAGTAGATGAGCGATCCATATATCAAAAGGCTCTCTTTGTTCTGGACAGGGGCAAAGCCATGAAGGAGAAGAAATCAAGGGGCAAGAAGTCCAATCGTCAACTTAGAGATGAAGAGGCGGCTTCGAAAGGATTTGTCAACATAAAATATTTCTCAGTACCAAGGGAGGAAGCCCCTCCCTTGGGAAGCAATGAAGATTGCTTCTTGGAATATCAGGGGCCTTAAGGCCCCTGTCAAAAGACGCCTTGTCAGAAGGCAACTGCAACAATATTCTGGCAATATGATCATCCTTCAGAAAAAAAAGCTCTTGGCTAATGAGGGGATAATATTTGGGCAATACTGCAGACCATGGCGCTTCTTTTCCCATGGATCCAATGGGGCCTCTGGGGGTATTGGCATAGTTTGGAAAGAATGCTCAATGTCAGTAACTCCCATCTCATCAGACAATAACTGGTGCTCCGCAAAGGTCCTAGATTTGTTTTCCAATCAAGAGTTCACAATAGTGAATGTGTATGGTTCGACTGGCACCTAGGAGAAGCGCTTAGTCTAGGATTCAATTCTTAGTTTTATCAACAACATGAAGGAGCAGGTCATTGTGGGTGGAGACTTTAATGCAATTCTGGATCTATCAGAGAAGAGTGGTGGCCTTAGGAATGTCAATCAAGTCATATCAGACTTTAGAGACTTCGTAGCAGATTCTAGGCTCTTGGACTGCCCAACCGGCAACGGATGTTTCACATGGACGAACAAGAGGAAAGATTTCACATCTATATCTGAAAGGTTAGATCGGTTTCTGATATCTCCAGACTGGTTCAACTGCCAATCCAATGTCAATGCACAAATCCTTCCAATTGAAATTTCAGATCACTACCCGGTTGAATTAGAAATATCACTTGCATCTAGTCACCATAAAGCTCCCTTTCGGTTCTTGAACATGTGGTGGAGGGATTGCAAGCTCCCTGGCCTCTTAGAACAATGGTGGTGTGAGGTTTGGGTGGCGAGGTCAATCAGTTTTAAGTTTGCTAAAAACTTCAGCATATTAAACGAAAACTTAAGGATTGGAATGAGACAAAATTCTTGAATATTTTTGAGGAAAAAACACGAATTGAGCAAAGTTTGAGATCACTCAACGAATACATCATCCTCAATGGCACGAGGAATGAAGAATATTTAACCGAGAAGCAACTCAAGGATGAACTTTCTGAGATCTTGAAGCCGGAGGAACTCTTCTTGCGAGACAAGGCTAGACAACTTTGGCTCAAAGAAGGTGATGCCAACACTAAGTACTTTCACGCCTTTGTTCAAATGAGAAGGGCTGCTAATAAAATCAAGGAGATTACAAATGATAGTGGGATCCCAATTGTGGGGTTGGATACTGTCAGTAGTGAGGCTGTTGCACACTTTCAGAGGCTTCTTGGCAATCGTCAGGATCACTCTCTCCATGGAGGTATCCTGGACCTTATCTCGAAACTGGTCACTGACGAGGATAATTATAATCTCTGCTGCAAAACTACGATTGAGGAAGTCAGAACTGCCCTCTTCCAAATCCACCCGTATAAGGCAGTAGGCCTAGATAGATTCACTGCGCGTTTCTTCTAGAATTGTTGGCATTTCATGGGATCAGACATATGGCAATTAGTCGAGGATTTCCGCAAGTCTAAGGGGTTTGTCAAGGACCTAAGCAACTCAATTATTGCACTTGTCCCTAAGAATAGAGATTGTTCTTTTAATGACTTTAGGCTGATATCATTGTGCAACACAATATATAAAATCATTTCAAAAGTTTTGGCAAATCGATTAAAGAAAATTCTTGGAAAGATCATCTCAAAGGAACAAAATGGATTTATCCTCGACAGAGACATCATGGACAACATTCTTCTCACCAGTGAAATTGTCCATACTCTTAAATCCGAACAGAGATCGGGAATGGTTATCAAGTTGGACATTTCAAAGGCATACGACAATGTCTCATGACAATTTTTAGATGGTGTCATGCAGAGAATGGGTTTCATCGACCATTGGAGGAAACTCATCTCCTTTTGTATGGCAACAATGAAGTTCTCTGTTTCTATGAATGGGTCCCTTAATGGTTTCTTCCAGGCTACAAACGACATCAGACAAGGGGATCCCATTTCACCATCGCTGTTCGTCATTATGGCGGAAGCATTATGTTATGCTATCAAAAACCAATTTCAATGCTCCAATTGGAAGGGGATTCAAGCTTACCCCGCATGTGACCCACTTACTCGGTGTTCGTTGATGATACTACATTATATGCGGAACCTACTATGCAGGAGGCTAGATGTATTCAAGCACACTGAGGGATTACGAATTACAGTCTGGGCAAGCTATGAACAATGAAAAATCCTGCATTTTCTTCTTCAATACCAAACTCTCTGTCCAACACAAAATTGTAGACATCCTCCATATTCCAATACATCAACTCCCAGCCAAATTTCTTGGAGTGAAGATCTTCAATGGCTCTAATGCCTCCAAGCATTGGGCAGAGGTAATCGAAAGACTCAAATCCAAGGTGATGTCTTGGAGCAACAAGTGGCTCTCTCTCCCCGGACGTATTACAATGACTAAGGCAGTTTTGTCTGCCATTCCCACCTACTATATGTCCTGCCTGGAACTAACCTCCAAAGCTGAGTCTAAAATGGAAGGTGCCATGAAGAAATATTTCTGGGAAGGGTCCAAGGAAGTTAAGAAAATACCCTTGATTAAATGGACTATTGTTTGCATTGATAAAAGAGCGGGTGGAGCCGACATCAGATCACTCAAACGACAAAACTTAGCATTAGGGGCAAAGCTCATTTGGAAACTATACAAGCAGCCCCACAAACAATGGTGTTAGCTCTTCCAATCAAATATCTGGATAGCAGCAACCCGACAAGAATCCTCACCTGTCCAAAACTATTTGGGGGGTCACCCACCTGGAAATTCATGAACAATGCCAAGTACATCATCACAAATCACTTATCATGGTGTATCGGTAATGGAGAATTTGTAGACTTCTGGCAAGATTCGTGGAATGGTTTCAAAGCTCTTTAATCTGGATGAATTTATCCCAAGAATTACTAATCAGTACGAGAGTTCTATGAAATCTTACGCTATTCGAACCCACACAAATCTGGGTAGAGATTGGAAATGGTTGGATGTTTCTTCTTTGGGCTTGCTGGAACCGCTTTCCTTGGAAGTCCAGGCTGAGCTGGATAGGAGGCCATGCCAATTCACCAACACCCAGGATTCGATCATCTGGTGTGCTGCCAAGAGCGGCAAGTATTCAGTCAGGTTAGGATACGATGTTCAAGACCCCCAAACCGGGGTTGGGGAAAGGTTGTCAATTCCTTGTTGGCATAAAGTCGTTTTTCCAAAGGCATGGGCTTTCCTTTGGGTGGTCTTCCATCACAAATGCCTCACAGTTGAGAGACTTAGAAAGTTTGGCATACACGGCCCTTCATGGTGTGTTCTGTGCAAAAGGGACGAAGAGACCATAGATCATCTCTTCCTTAACTGCTCGATGGCTGCCAGTTGCTGGGATTGGATTCAGAATGAGTTGCAATGACCTAGCCCTCGTCAGGAGGAGTTTAGGAACTTCCTTGCTGCCTGGCCCAGGAGGAAGCATCACATTTGGGCTAGTATTTGGATTTAGACACCATCAATGATTGTGTGGCACCTCTGGAAGGAATGAAACCGACGCATATTCAAGGGCAAGGAAAAGCCCCTCGCTAATATCATAGCAGGCATACTGGAGGCTATTACCAAAACAACGAACAACAGGACCACTGTCAAGAGGCATTCTATCTTCATGCGATGGGACAAGGAGTTGTGTCTGAGATGGCCAAATCTTGAACTTCTTACCCCTCCTCCATTGAAATCCAAGGTTGACCGCTATTGGTTAAATGGAAGCCCCCCAAGCTCTTCAAATGGAAACTCAACTTCGATGGCGCAGCCAAAGGTAATCCGGGGATTGGTGGTGCTGGTTGTATCATTCGGGATACTCAAAGAGTTCTGGTTTGGGCAGCTTCCAAGAGGCTGAATACTTGCACCAACAATACTGCGGAGTTTGAGGCACTTGCGCTCGGGATTAAGCTCTGTCTAGAATTAGGCATTGATGATGTTGAAATTGAAGGTGGCTCGCTGCTTTGCATCAAAGCAATTTCCAGGGGGGAATGCCAAAACTGGCACCTAGGTAAATGGTTTGATTGAATCAATTCATCTATTGGAAACCTCAGGAATTACTCCATTCAACATATTTATCGAGAGGCCAATGCTACGGCTGATTGTATTGCTAATTGTGCGGTGTGTCAACAACAGGAATTAGTGGACGGCTTGAATGCTGAAATTTGGTCTGGGCTTCAATATTTCCTTGATTCGGACCAGGCAGGCAACTGCTCACCGCAGTGATATTTAATGTACCCCTAGTCATTTAACATATGCTCTATTGTACGGGGCGCTAGCCCCCCTTTTTTGGTAGCACTTACCTATTTAAAAAAAAGAAGTCCCCCACGTCTTTCTTAAAATCAGACTTGGTTAATTTGGAAAGCTGGGCACAAGTCCACTTGGATCCCATCAGCCACTCATTGTTGATGAGGGCAATGTAATGACCAGATTTGCTTTCATACTCTTTGATGGCATCCCTCTTTGTCACTTTTTACCATTTTCTTAACTTCCCTTGACTGTTTATCTCCATCCAATCTGTCCCTCATCACTCCCATGTCAACGGGTCCAAGGTTGGTGTCTCCTACATTAGCCCATGTTGAAGTGAAGCTTGATTCTGGAATGACAGGCTACATGTCAAATTTGGACTGGGCTGCCCTACGCGCCTTAGTGCTCTCTACAGTCCTAGCTCCTTTTCCTTCAGGTACTTGCTCATCTTCAGAAATGTTGCGTTCTGGCATGTCTGGAGTCTCTACTGCCTAAGGTCCAAGTCTTGGAAGATTCTCAGCTCTTCGCTCCATACCTGGGCCTGCAACAAAGACACAATCAGGACCGCATTCACTTCAATCAAATCTGATCTCGAAATCAGAGGTTAGAGCTAGCTTGAAAATTAAAATCAGATCTCATAAAATTGACCGATCTAGGATTGTCATGTTTGTTAAGTTCTACGAACTTGATCAGTTAAAGATTGATTCCAACTTAGATTGTAAATTTTAACCATCTAATTACCTAAGTTAGAAATTTGTCATTGAATTGCATATTGAGTATCATTGAATTGCATTTGATTGTGAAATTGATGTTCATTAAATGTTCACTTAGCCTTTCCAACTAGTTAGCTTAGGATTTGCATTAGATTGTTAACTTAGTTGAAATTAGTGTGTTACTTCGTTTGATCAATCAATTAAGAAATGAAAACAACAACACTAAGCTAGGCTTCTCAACAAAACCAAATCCAAATCCAAAATCCAAATCAGAACTTTACAAGGTGCCCAAATTTGCACCATTTACCTTCTCTTGCAAAAGATATGAAAAATGAAAATAACATAACACTTGCTAGTCTCTTGGCTAATCAGTCAACTTGGAAAATATGGAAATGATGCCAAACCGTGAATTTCCAACCGAATCCTTGATCTCAAGTCCTCCTCAAGTTCTGTCCATAACAAATCAACATCAACAATCGAGAATCAAACCACATGACTGGGTTAAGCATGATAAAATATGTCATTAGGATGCAAGCAACAACCCAGGTCAGCGTTCTGTACATGCCCAGATCTCCCTCTAAAACATGGCAATCACCAAACTTACCTCCCAAAAAATGGAAAAGGATGCATACTCTCAGCAAAAGACAATCTGGAAATGAAGATAGGGCACGCAATTGTTCTCAAACTGTCCTTAAGACCGCAATCATGCAAGCACTCAAATTCTGGAAATGACTTGTAAATTATCACAATGACTTGCTGGATCCTCCAATTTGAAATGAGGATTGCTTCCAGCCCTTAGGTAATTAGGTTAAGGTGTTAAGGCACAAAATTTGTTCTTACCTGCCTTCCAAAATGATGAATTCGCTCCCTCTTTAACTCTGATCTGAATGTTCAATGTGGAAATCAGGATGCCTTAGGATGATTCTTCCATGGAATGATGGCTTGAGATGGTTGCTATCTTCCTCC
>MU227242.1:2477253-2508242 GCA_018584345.1 Thuja plicata
GTTTCGGATCACACTCCGTGATCCATCATCAGGATGAGAGCAAAGAGCATGAAGGAATGTAAAAATAAGATGCCCTTTGCTCTTTGCTCTCATCCTGATGATGGATCACGGAGTGTGATCCGAAACGTTGATGCTAAAAACTACACAATCAAATCCAGAAATCAAATTGAAAAAAAAGAAGAAGTTATGAATACACTTAAAGATAACTTGCACCATGCCCAAAATCAACGAAAGATATATGCTGATCAAAGAACTAAAAGAATATTCAAAGTTGGGGACTTAGTCTTCCTAAGATTGCAACCCTATAAGCAATCATCAATCAAAGGAAGTGGAGCCGAGAGTTGAAACCAAGATTCTATGGGTCTTGCAAGATTATAAGGAGGATCAGTGAGGTTGCGTATGAGTTGGAATTACCGAAGAATAGAAGAATTAATAATGTGTTCCATGTGTCTCGCCTTAAGAAGGTACATGGACAACATATCACCCCATGTTCAAAGTTACCCCCGCTTGATGACAAAGGAAAGTTGATTTTGGAACCTGAAGTCATGATTGATATGTGAAAAAAGAAGTTAATGAATAGGACTATTCATGAGTATCTATTTAAATGGAAGAACTTGCTCTTAGAAGATGCAACTTCAAAATGGGCAATTTTTCAATCATCTAATAGGACACACAATCTTGGGAAGTGATGACTATCATGTCCCTACTATAGAGGTTTAGATTGCGGCCATGGAATCATCTAGCCCAACAAAGAAAACATCAAAGAGGAGTGGTGGATTATAGATAACGATTTTTTGAAGGGGTTGTGTTTTAACAAATCAAAGTTTAAGAAAAGATTAATTGATAAAGAGCAGCGGTTAGTATCAAGGGATGCTTCACTTGGAGGAGTTGAATCCCTTCTGGAGAACTACTTTGAAGTCATGATGCTTCATCCCTTTAAGGGGATTATAATAGGACAGATCTAGTCTTGGAAGAAGGCATCAAGTGATCAAAACCAAATTAAGAGAAGACATAAATATTTATAATAGCAACAACTAGATTCAAAGTTATCTGTGAATAAAGAAAAATTATAGGCATATATATATTTTTGTGTTCATGCCATAGTGACGCTTGCGGAATTTATTGATCTTTACGAGTAATCTAAATGCTTCTCTTTATTATTAATATTTAATAGTAGGTTCATATAATAATATATTTTGAATTTAGGGAAATGAATTGCAAATAACAAGGATGACCAGCCTTCTAGGTTCATGAGAGATGGACGACAAATCTTCATGCTTCTTATCAAGTGCTCCACCTAGAGATGGAATGGACAACCAGCCTTCCATGATCATTCTCTAGGGGGTGGAATGGACCATAAATCTTTCCATGCTTTTAGGCTTGATTGAGGAGGACGATCAGCCTCCAAGGAGAACTGAGGGATAGAAGGGCGACCCACCTTCCATGCTCTCACAGTACAAGGGCGACCAACCTTGAAATTGCAGTTTGCAAATGTTTCAACAAATTCCTAGTGAAGTTATTATAGGAATATACTTAGGAATGAATATTACCTTAATTGGATTTTAATATGAATGATGTTTATATGATATTGTTATGCATTCTAATGCTTAGTCAAAATATATGCTATCTTGGCTTATGGTCTAATGTCAATTTCCAATGACTTATATTGTGTGTAGGACCCAGACCAAGAATTCTCTTAAAGGGCATTTCAAGTGTAAATTTATATTCTAATCAGAATTGTTGGTTTTAGGACAAGATTTAGGAATATCCCAATAGGGTACATTATAGATTTTGTTAGTTTTCCCCCAAAAGTGGGGTTGGCTGACTTTTTTCAAGAGTTAGTGATGGTTGTTACCCATAAAACTAGAAAGTTGGAGATAACCTTTCTTTTCTACATGTCCTTTTTGGCAGTTGGCAGATTGAGGCAATTTGCAAAAGGAATGGAGTTGGTGCCAGACATATAGTTTTGCTATAAGGAGGATACCTTGTTCAAATCTTTTGTCAAGGTGACAGGGTTGGAGGTTTTGTTGGCATTTTGGTGGTCCTTAAAAAGGGCTGATAAGAACCCAACTAAGTTGCCAAATTGGGTATGAGTATTGTAATGTTTAAAAATGGGGTCTAGCCTAAACATACAAACTAGGAACCATTTTGAAACATTATCATTGAAGAGGAACCAACAAACCCGACTTCGGCCCCTTAGGAGGGTTGGGCATATGTGTTTGATTGCATTCTTTTGATTGATTATGATTGAATAATGATTTAGATGTGAAAATGCAAGAACTAGGTTATATGATGCAAAATTGACAATAATCCACATAAACAACCAAAATCAGAAATGAAAATCAATTGAGATGTATAGAAAATGAAATGAGGTGCAAAGAGAAATCTAAATCTGAAATCAGTATCACAACTCAAAATGGTTGGTCGGTGCGGCTAGGTGCCATGGTCTTAACAGATGTCCGTGTGCAAACAGGGGTCAAAACTGGTCTTCGAAGCCTCAAACAAACTTTTGGTCAAATTAATTGTACTATGTTGGTAGGTGCCATAAAGTAGGTGGACTAGGGCGCTAGGCACCCTAAACCATGCCTTTTCTGGTGAATTTGGTCTAGTAGCCTATGTCCCAGTTTGCACTTTGCTCTTGTATTTGCAAATTGAGCTTGAAACCTGATTTTGAGTCTGCAAATGTTCCAAATGTTCCAACTTATATATATCTTGAACTTAATTAAATGAGACCATATGCCGACATTAAAAGTTCACATTAAAGAAGAAAACCCTAATGGCTCAATTGACTTTCTAGGGTTTGACAAACTTGAAATCTAGACCTTGACCTGCAACATTAGGTGATGACTAACGAATACATTTCGTTTAATTACTAAATTCAAACAACTCAGATGGCATTTTGACCTTTCATATGCTTGCATCCTCTACTTGATGATACTCCCCCTCACTTCTTGGAGGGTAGCAAAATACTTGCATACACTTGAACATAAAAAATGTATTCAGCCAAAACTTATTTCCATTCAAACATCTACATATAGAAAATCATAAATTCACTTAATTTCTTAACAAAAACATTTCTCATTTGAATTACTATACCATCGTTCGTTGCAATCACATAATATCCATCACATCCAATGTAAACATAGCAAAAAGATTAATGAAAACGTGGGATGTAACATATCCACTCCCTTGTGAAGCATTGTCCTTGATGATTTGAGTATCAACATTTACATTAAAATGAAAGTAGTGTTTAAACCAAACATTGTTAATAGTCTTTAACTATTCAAAACATAAAACAGATAAAGAAACTTCTGGTCGATTTCGTCATAATCCTCCCAGGTAGCCTTGTCCTCTAAAAGTATTGTTTCCATTGGACTTGACACTCCTTGACTTCTTTGTTGCTTAAGGGAAGCTTTCGAACCTGTAGCACCTTGAGTGGTTTGATTGTGACCACTCTTGGGTCCTGTACTTGCAAGGAATTCTAGTCAATCATGTGTTCGAAATTTGGTATATAGTATATACTTTTTGAGATGAGATACATGAAATACATCTTGTAGCTGGGTGAGAGTTGGAGGCAAAGCTATTTTGTATGTGACTAGGTTGACAACTTCTAAGACCTCAAACGGTCCAACATATCCTCGTGCAAGTTTTGAAGATTTTCCAAATTAAATGGCACTTTTCTGTGGGTTGACTCTCAGGAGTGCTTTCTCTCCTACATCAAATTGTCTTGGTGTTCGCTTTGCATCTACATAGCATTTCTGCCGATCGTTAGCTTCTACTAACGTTTTCCTGATCACTATGGCCTATTCTTCCATTTTTGAGAGCATCTCAGGACCAAGGGTTATCATATCTTCTAGCTTATCGTAATTGATAGGAGCTCTACACCTTCCATACAACGCAACAAATGGTGCCATCTTAATGGCTAATTGATAGGAGTTGTTGTATGCAAATTTAACTAAGGGTAGATAGTCTTCCCACGTGTACTGTTGATCCATGTATTTCATTCTCAAAGGATCTTCAAGAACCCAATTGACTCTTTCTGTCTAGCCATATGTTTCTACGTGGTATGTTGAGCTGAGGTTTAGTTGGGTTCCTAGGGCTGCAAAAATGGTTTGCTAGAAACTTGATGTCAATTTGGCATCCCTATATGATATGATCTTTTCTGACACCCTATGTAATTGAAATACCTCTTGCACAAATTTGCGGGCTATAATGGGTGATCGATTTGTTAAATTGCCAGGTATAAAATAGGCTACTTTGGTGAGCCTATCAACCACCACCAATATAGGTTGTGTTTTTTTTTTGACATGGGCAGACTTTGGACAAAGTCCACATTGATTATCTACCACTTCCATTGTGGTATGACATAATGCTGCAATAACCCTAATGGGTTATGGTTTTTTGCCTTCACTCTCTAACACTCAAAACAATTGGCCACAAATCTTGTTGCATCCTTTTTCATACTCTTCCAAAAATAAAGAGACTTTACATTTGCTAGGAGTTTGGTGACTCTTGGATGACCTGAGTATGGTGCTGAATGCACCTCTTTTTAAACCAATCCTCCCAGTTCTAAGGAATATAGTGCATACATTCGATGTTAGTGTCTCAGAAGGTCGTCGAATTCAAAACTGAACCCTTCATATCTTGAAGCATGTGGATTAGCTTGAAGGGATTCGTTTTCTTGATGCTAATACTCATCCCATTTTAATTCTTATAACAGTCGAACCCTAAAATCTGTGTGAACAAAGACCATGAAAGATGCATGTCTTTAGCGGTTGAAGGCATCTGCCATTAAGTTTTCCTTCCTTTTAATGTAGTTGATTTTAAAGTCATAATCTGAAATTAATTCCAACCATCTTCTCTGACAAGCATTAAGATTAGCTTGGGTAAAGAAATATCTTAACCCTTGATGATTTGATTAGAGTTCAAAAGGCTTTCCTAATAAATAGTGGCACCACATTTGAAGTGTGTGCACAATGGCTGCAAGTTCAAGGTCGTGAGGTGCATAATTTTGTTCACATTTCTTTAGTTTTTTGAATTCATAGAGAATCACTTGCCCATCTTGCATTAGGACTCTTCCTATTTCTTCACCTGAGGTGTTAGTAACTACCACAAAGTGCCCCTCAGGATCTGGTAAATTGGTGATGTAGTTAGTTTCTCCTTGAAAAGTTCAAAGGCCCTTTGGCACTTTTTGGACCACTCAAACCTTTTCCCTTTTCCCAAAAGTGTTGTAATTAGATGAGCTATTTAGGAGAAGTTCATAACAAATTTCTTGTAATATCTTATCAATAACATAAAACTTCTTACTTCCTCTATGTTTCTTGGGGTAGGCCATTCTAATTTGGCTTTTATTTTGGCCGAATTTCGTGCTATACCCTTAGTAGATATAATGTGTCCTAAGTACTATACTTCCTTCTAGAAGAATGTACATTTGGACAACTTTCCATGTAACTTATGCTCTCATAATCGTTGCAATACTATTTGCAGATGCTGCAAATATTCTTCATTGTTGGAGTAAATTAGAATATCATCTAGGAACACTAAGACAAACTTATCCAAGCAAATGATGTCGGGGCATTAGTGAGCATACCGAGTTCTAAAAGTTGTCTTATGGATATCTTCATCTCTAAGTTTTAGCTGATGGTATCCTGATCGTAGATCAATTTTTGAAAACAATGCTACCCCGTGCATTTGATCTAACATATTGTCAATACGCGGTAAGGGATACTTATTCTCACTTTACATTCGGTAATCAATACATAAATGAAGGGTCCCATTCTTTTTCATAACAAATATAACTGGTGCTCTCCATGTTGACACATTGGGTTGATTCAACCCCTTGCTTAAAAATTCCTGCAATTGTGCTATTGACTTCATTAGTTCGATGGTCGTCATTTTATAAGGAGCTTTAAATATCGGTTATGCTCCTGGCACCAAATCAATAGAAAAATCGAATACATTTTTTGGTGGTACTCAAGCTAGTTCTTCACAAAAAACATCCTAGTAATTTCGAAGATAGGGCTATTTATCTGTGAAGGATTCTTCTGACTTACTAGCCTCCCCTGATTCTATCTCTTTATGAATGGGTGTCTCAAAGATCATCATGTCGTCATGTAATCTAATTTCCCAAGATTTATTTAGCTCTTCCATCATTACTGCAAACAACTGACACACTTTTTTTTCACTTCATTTTAACTGCACCTCTGAGAGCTGTCGTACTCTGACATCACATTGGACACCTTGCAATAAATCATATTTTCAAGGTCATCTAAGCATTCTACTGTTTTAGCAAAGCAATCCATGCTGGCCCTATGTCTCCAAAACCATTTCATTCCTAAAATTATATCGTAGGAGCCTAAAGGTGTTACATATAAGTTGACTTCTATTGTGAAGCCAGGAAGCTCAACCTTAGTTTCTACCCAAGCTCTCAACTGATTTGCATATTCCATGGTCCACGAGTTGTCCATGAAGCCAGCCCTCTTTGGAAATCTACTTAATAAATTTGGCGAAATAAAATTTCTTGTAGCTCCAGTGTCTATAAGTACCATTACAGGGTTCCCATAAAGCATACTTGTCATTTCGATCGGGGTGATCTGAAATTCTACTTACATAAATTCTTTGCTTAAAAGCTTTCTCTTGAGACGGTAAATGATTTCTCTGTTGCTGCCCTCCCTAATTCTTGGTTGGTGATTGATTAGCATAATGTTCTTCGCCACATTTGAAGCATCCTCCCGGCGGCCCTCTCGTCTCTATGTCCTTTCTTTAATTGCCATAGCTTTTTTTGTCCTCTTTGGTATCCTCGCTGCTCATTATAGGTGGTATGATTTCGTCTACCAAAGCTTTCCCTAAATTGGGACTCTTCCTCCTCTTCCCCAGTCTCACTCTGACCCATTACTTGTTGTCCCATGATTCTAAATCTGGTATTTGTTTCTTGCATCATAGTAAGGACCCAATTTCGCCATTGGAGTCTCCATAGGCTCAGACTCTCTGATGTCATCTCAAATATTATCAATTCTTTTAGATTTTAGGTTCTAGAATAAATATCAGAATATTTGATTTTAAATTTACTAGTGAGATAATTGATAATATTAAAAAGATTAAGCACCCTAAGTTTGAGGGCTAGGTCTCAAAAGATGTCCCTAAGTCTTGGTTGACATAGATGGAAAAATATTTTGAGATTAGAAATTACTTAGAGAATACTAAAGTAGTGTGGGGAGTCTACAAATTGATTGGAGAGGCATCCACTTGGTGGGAGAAAAAGAATGTCGAGTTAGGCCTGGAATCAACTGAGATTGCTTAGAACAAATTTGTGGGAATCTTTAATCATTAATGGCTTCCCTAGCTAATTATTGACCACAAAGCGATGGATTTCTCGAACCTTAGGCAAGGCGAACTCTTAGTCAACGAGTACTGAGAGAAATTGACCTAGTTGTTAAAATATGTACCGCTGTATCAAATGGATGAATGGTTTAGGGTTTGAAAATTTATTATGGGACTTAACAATGGTATTGGAGGAGCTATATATGTCCTTGGACCTAGTACCATGGATGAAGTGTATGAGAAAGAAGTGAGACAAAAGCCGAGGCTCAGGAAAGATGATATTTAGGGAAAAGACTAGAAAGAAGGCTAAATGGACGCAATCTTCTCAGCCCTTCAAGAAGGAAGGCGAAAAATATGACTTCAACAGGAGAAACAAGAAGGGGTACAAAGGAAATAGAGAGGATACCAGAGGGGACAAGAAAGACTACAACACTTGTAGAAAGGGAAAGGAAACTTCCAACAATTGCACAAAGAAGAGAGGGCTACTAGGAGAATGCTTCATATGCGGCGATGAACGTTGTTCTAATCAATGACCTACTAGAAATCAGTGAGGGCAGAAGCAAATAAATCCTTTACCATCCTAGTAGGTAGCTTTTCATCAGAGAATTCATGTTGTAGTTGACAAGAAACAAGCAAAGTTTCAGATCGCCCTGATTGAAACGACATATATGCTTTATGGGAACCTTGTAACAATACTTATAGACACCAGATTCATAGAAAATTTCATTTTGCCAAAGTTATTTTAGTAGATTTTCAAAAGGGTTGATTTTATGGCAAATCTTGGATAGTAGAATATGCAAATCAATCAAGAGCTTAGGTAGAGCAGTGTCTGTTTGAGGCTAGGGTTGAGCTTCTTGGCTTCAAAACATGTCAACTTATATGTAGCACCTTTAGGCTCATACAATATAATTTTAGGAATGAATTGTTTATGGAGGTAGAGGGTGGGTGGATTGGTTTGCTATGTTGAGTTTTAGAACCACGATAGAAATAGAACAAATAGACATAGAGATTTACCCTGGGAAAACCCTCCTACTCGAGGGAAAAACCCAGCCACACCAAAGAAATTCTCCTTTATTGTATACTCAAACTGGATACAATGTTTTGAAGCTTAATCAGAAGATAATCTAAACAGGATTGTTAACTCTGAACAATCAACCCAAAAAAACTTTCAGCAGTTCGAGCATAGTCTGCTAGTATCTACAATATGAATAGCACAAATGAATCTCACAGATTAGAAAGTATGAGTGATTGCCATATCACAAATGATCTTATACATATCTTACATCACAGTCTGAACCAAATCCGCCAATTAGCAAAGACACTAATGTCTGATACAAACATAGAGATGAAAAATGCAGATGCCGTAAAACTAGAAGCAGACCCAATAACAACTCTCTGACTATCACCACAATATTCCACCACTTTCTGATGGATCACTGTTTTTATATACTACACATGGCCCAGAAAGACTATAATTGACGGTAGCCCAAGTGTCGCCACCCGTGGAGCCATAACAATTCAATGACAGTTACAATACATGTCTTTTGACATTCCATCAACACTCGGACTCTTCAATTCTTTTCATTTTGTGTCTTCAACAACCACGAGTGCAAGACGACAGTTACACATGTGATGACACTTGGCATTTCAAAGGCTTCGACAATCAATGAGAAGGCTTTAATATTGATGCTATTGGAAGTTTTCATTTTCAAACGCAAGAATATGAAAGAGCACAATAATCAGGATATCTCTTGCAGCTACAAACATCAACATTCTAAAACAATAGAAATCTTAGACGACCTTGGAAGCAAGGTGTCCAACATGAGGTCACGATAGGTTAGTTCACAGCTATGTGGTTAAAATAGATTGAAAGGAAAGGGTGTCAATTGTTTGGAGAAAAGATAGAAAAGCTAAGTGAATATGGGGAAATTAGGTATCATGACGATATGGCGATTTTTGAGACAACCACTCATAGTGAGATAGAATTCAGGGAGGCTAGTAAGCCAAAAGAATCCTTTGCATATAAATAGCCCTATCTTAGGGATTACAAGAGCGTGTTTCTCAAAGAGCTACCTGGATTGCCACCAAAAAGAGTATTTGATTTTTCTATTGATTAGGTGCTAGAAGCGGAGTTGATATCTAAAGCTCCTAACCTAATGACTACCATCGAGCTCATGGAATTAAAATTACAACTATAGGAATTGTTGAGCAAGGGGTTGATTCGACCTAGTGTGTTGCCATGGGGAGCACCAGTGATATTTGTTAAGAAAATGGAACTCTTTGCTTATATATTGATTACCAAATGTTAAGTAAGGTGACAATAAGAAATAACTACCCCTTACCATGTATTGATGATATATTTGATCAATTGTGCGGGGTTGCAATATTTTCTAAAATAGATTTGAGGTCAAGAGATCATCAGTTACTACTTTGAGATGAAGACATCCACAAGATGACTTTCATAACTCAATATGGGCACTACGAGTTCATAGTTTTACCGTTTCGGCTTAGGAATGCTCCTGCAACATTTATGAACCTTGTGAATAGTGTGTTTCAAGATTGCTTGGATAAGTTTGTCTTAGTGTTTCTAAATGATATTCTGATTTATTGTAAGAATGGAGAGCATTTTCAGCATTTACAGATAGTATTGCAACGGTAATGAGAGCATAAGCTTTATGGGAAGTTATCTAAATATACTTTCTTCCAGAAGGAAGTACAATACTTAGGACACATTATATTTGCTAAGGGTATAACAGTGAATGTAGCGAAAATAAAAGCTATATGAGAATGGCTAATCCCAAGAAATGTATTGGAAGTAAGAAGATTTATGGGGTTGACAGGATATTACAAGAAAATTGTCAAGAACTTCCCCCGAATAGCTCATCCTATCACAACACTTTAGAGAAAAGGGAGGAGGTTTGAATGGACTGAAAAGTGCCAAAAGGCCATTGAACTTCTCAAGAACAAACTAACCATGGCATCAATTTTGAAGGTACTAGATCCTGAGGGACACTTTGTGGTAGTTATTGATGCCTCTAGTGAAGGACTAGGAGGCATCCTAATGTAGGATGGGCAAGTAATTGCCTATGATACTAGAAAATTGAAGAATTCTGAACAAAATTACATGCCTCATGCTCTTGAGCTTGCAGCCATAGTGCACACACTACAAATGTGGCGTCACTATTTGTTAGGAAAAACCTTTGAACTTTGATCTGATCACCAAGGTTTAAGATACATTTTTATGCAACCTAATCTTAATGCTTGTTCAAAGGAGATTGTTGGAATTGATTTCCAACTACGACTTTGAAATCAGCTACATAAATGGCAGAAAAATCGGGTTGCAAATACTTTGAGCCGCATAAGACATATCTTCCATGGTTTTTGTTCACACAAATTTTAGGACTTGAGTTTTACAACAATTAGAAGGAAATGAGTATTACCATCAGGTAAAAGAAGCCCTTAATGCTAATCCATAGGATTCAAGATAGGAAGGGTTCAATTTTGAACCTGACAGCCTTTTGAGATATTGAGGCCAAATTTATGTGCCAGAATCTTCAAAGTTGAGAAGATTGATTTGGAAATAGGTGCATTCAACACCATACTAAGGTCATCCAAGAGTCACCAAACTTCTAACAAATGTTAAGCCCCTTTATTTTTAGAAGAGTGAAAAAGGATGCCGCAAGGTTTGTGGCCAATTGTTTCGAGTGTTAGAGGGTGAAGGCAGAACACCAACACCCAACAGGATTATTGCAGCCTAATCTCTTACCAGAATGGAAGCGGCAGATAATCAGTATGGGCTTTGTCTAGGGTTTGCCCATATCAAGAAACAGACACAATGCTATATTGGTGGTTGTTGATAGGCTTACCAAAGTAGCCCACTTTATACTTGGTAATTTAACAAACGAAGCACCCACTATATCTCGCAAATTCATGCAGGAGATATTCCAATTACATGGGGTGCCAGAAAATATAATATAAGATAGGGATGCCAAAATGACATTAAGATTATCGCAAACTGTGTTTGTAGCCCTAAGAACCCAACCAAACATCAGCTCAACATACAACCTAGAAACAAATGGCCAGACATAAAGGGTCAATCAGGTTCTAGAAGACCTTTTGGGAATGTATTGCATGGATCAATAGTAAAAGTGGCCAGACTACTCACCCTTAGTTGAATTTGCGTACAACTCCTATCAATCAGCCATAAAGACGACACCATTTGATACATTGTATGGAAGGAGGTGTAGAACTCCTGTCAATTGGGATAAGCTGGAAGATAAGATAACCCTCGGTCCAGAGATGCTCTTGGAAATCGATGAACAGGTCAAGCTGATCAGGCAAAGGTTAGCATCAATTAACGATAAACATAAAAGCTATGCAAATACAAAGTGAACACCAAGACTGTTTGAGGTCTTAGAAGTTGTCAACCAGATCCAATACAAAATTGCTCTACCTCCAACTCTCACCCGTTTGCATGATGTATTTCATGTATCTTATCTTAAAAAGTACATATCAGATTTTGAACACATGATTGAATGGAATTTCTGGCAGGTACAAGACCTATGGGTGGTCATGATCGAGCCACTTAAGGTGCTTGAGGTTCATAAGCTTAAAGGACCAAATTCTACTAAAATAGTCACTAAGGACCAAAGTCCTTAGCTAAAACAAGCTTAGAAATAGTATCCTGTAGCTAAGTTTTTTCTTCTCATGCATTTAACCAGAATGTCAAAGGAATGGATAGAATAATAAGGAATTATTATTTGTCTCATTTCTTGAGGCAAGTCTTTAGAGGAAAGAGATGAATTGAAATTAAACAACTCTGTAATGTGAAACAATACATGTGCATTATTGTCAAGAGGTCGAAAGACCACTACAATGTATGCTTGTATACCAGAGCTTGGCTAAGCATTATCCTCTATGATTTTGAAGCCCTGATGTTGTTAAAACTGTTACCTTGTGGTATTATCCATTATGAAAACACTAGTGCAGATGGCACATGCATGCATTCAAAATTCTCTTGCTTCCCTATCATCATCTTGTAATGGACCACATCTTCAGCTTGTCTCGCAGTGTTGGAAGATTTACTTGACTAATATCCAAGATTCTGGATTCTGTCTCCCCTTCAAGAACTTGAAGAGGTTGCGAAACTTTCTTCAGTTCCCTCTGATAATATCTCCTTTCTTTATCACTCATGAAATTTCACAGGCTGACAGGAAACCGCTCTGATACCACTATAATATCCCTAGATAGGAATATTAGAAAGCACTGAATTCATCTCGCAATAATTCCCGAGCTTCCAATTTTATTCCCAATACAAATAATCTCAGATACTGCAGATCTACTGCTATTTAGGTTTCAAACTACAGAGCTTCTGGTATCATTAATTCAATTATAGATGCAGCTACACAAGTCATCACATAAAGGAACAGAAAGATATTGAACACAAAAGATACAAGGTTCAGATTCAAGATTGACTGATTTTCAGCAATAAACTATATATATATATATATAGCAGTCACTGAGCATTCAGTAACAGAGATTTCACTCACTAAAATTCATGAATTGCTGGACCCTCTTCATAGAGGTGGTTCCTGATATGAAAGCATCATAATCAGAAACAGATTGCACCTTGTTCACCTTACTGCAATATAGCTCAGATTCATATTGATAAGCACCTGAATGGGATGTCACAGATGCTATGGTTCAGACAGGGAGTCAATACCGATAATCCCCAGTCTACCACGCACTGACCAGAAGTAATTAGCAATATCGATATCCAGCCTGACTAATTGCTTCAGCATTGAAAGGTGCTACAGCAATAAGTATCTGCATCTTTCCAGTGATTGCTGCTATATCCAATAGCTCCTACTGTTATCAAAGAGGTTTCCCTTACCAAAGTAATTAGCAATATCAATATCCAGGCTGACTAATTTCTTCAGCGTTGAAAGGTGCTACAGCAATTAGTATCTGCATCTTTCCAGTGATTTCGGCTATCTCCACTAGCTCCTGCTGTTATCAAAGAGGTTTCCCTGACCAAATAATCGTGCCAATATATCAGCGATACCAGAGAACAGTCTGCCTCCAGCCACAAACCAAGTCCCTGGACCTGCCATTAAACTATTAGGAGCTGTGTTTAGAGGAATGCCCGCGTGTGTGTGATGGCTTCAAAGGAATATTTGCGGCGATACATTAAACAATTGATCAAATGCTAACTTCACAAGTGTAAAGTTCAGAGTCTATATATTTCCCTTCAATTAAGTCGCTTCAAATAGTCTCCTCTTGCCAACTTTAGAAGAGTTGGCCAAAAATAAGATTGGGCCTCAATAATAATAGTTTCGCTTTAATCTATATTAAAATATTTAACCTTCACAACTTAATATGATTGCCAATATTATTGCCATTTGCTTTGGCCAATGCCACGATGAAGTCTTCAAATGTAATGCATTCACTATATGAGAATTGGCTCCAATAGAAAATTGGGACCCACCAATCATTTACTAGATAATACTTAAGAAATATAAAATATTCAGAATATAATCTCCTATTTTTCTCAAATAGGAAACAGAAGCTAATATTTAAATCTGAAACAATCCTTACAAATTTGTCTTCAAATGAGACTTAACAAATTTTCTCAATAGTGCCTGCTGCCTTGCAAACATTCCACAAGAAGGAATGGGTTTTTGTCTACAACTTCACCTCCAAGGGTTATCGTCTGTAGAAGTTCTCTCCTTAAAGGAAATGAATCAAATCATAGTTGAAAAACTCGTTCTCAGCAAGTTCTCGCCAAGGCCCAAAAAAACTTGGCAACTTCTCGCCAAAAATTTTGGCAACTGAAAAAATTGCTTAAATTTAATTATAAATGCATTATTTTTGGCAAGGTTCAATGAGGAGATGCATCTAATGAGTCAGTAAACGAGTAAACAAAAGAAACAAGCTGAGTAGATATATTTAAATGCAAGTTGGGTACAAAATGACATCCTCTTGTGGAATGCTGATGGCTGGTAGCCTGATAGTCTGAAGCAAAATTAGTATAGCAAATTGTCTTTGTAAAAATATAAATAGATATAACATCAAAACAGTTTACATCTTCCTCTTCCCAGCTCTAGTAAACACTAGGGGCGAGGTAGAGGGTCTAGTCCTAGGAGTCAACTGTGGTTGTGCCGCCTCGCTTGGCACAACTAGTTGTGACTTGACCTCTATCCTGGAAAAAATGGTGTTAGATCTTGTTCATTAGACTCTAAAGCAATTAGAGTACTTAGGAAATGCCATTATTGAGTTTCTACATCCTAGATGCAATAAAAAGGAGATAAAACAATGTTCCACTGCCTGTCGGAGACAAGGGGGCAGGGGGAACTCAGTAAAGCAGGTATAAAAACATCAACTTAATTCGACGCGATTTCCTCATCAATTTCTTCTTTTGTTTTAAAATTTAAAAGCAGGGGTCTAGGGGTGGCAGCCCCCAGTGGGGTCAAGAGGCAACACCTCTTGCAGGGTCCCGAGGCAGTGCCCAGGGCATGCTCCTTTTCGCGATATAGGGTAGGGCCAAGGGGCAGTGTCCCCGCCACCTAGCACATTTTCCCTCTTGTGTGGCATTTGATTTCTTCATTTTTGAAGCATTTTTCTCCCAAAAGTGACATGTTTGAACTCCCTTGGAAATCCACTTCAAATTTGCTTCAAGTCTGCTCGAAATCAACTTAAATCCTTGCAAATGATCTTGCAATACATTGGAAGGGTTTTTTTTGGCTTGGACAGCAAAATAGAAATCTCAAAATGCAAATAAAACTTTTTGTTTGACGTCAAAATGTATCATACTGCTGCAGCCGAGAAGTATTCAGACTCTTTTCAATTAAATTAAATTGTTTTATAAACCGTCATAAACCGTACCTGATCTATGTATTATACTGCTGCAGCCGAGAAGTATTCACATACTTACATTAAATTGTTTTTCAAATTTTTGGTACCAATCTTTTCTGTGCCAATAATATCATTATTAATAAATGGGTGTCAAGTTTCTCTTTTATTATCACTTTCATGCTGCTTGCATTATTCAAATTCAATGCTAAATGTGAGAGGTATGTAAACGGAGCATTTTGTATGCTGTGTTTTAAGAATGTGCTATAACAATACTTACTCTATATTTTATGCGGGACCACAAAAACAATGTTTTTAGGTGTTTATTTCTAAGGTTTCTTGCTGAATGTGCAGGTTTCTACAGAAGAATCAAAGCAGCTTTTTTCTCTCTAGCTATGATGGGCCAAAAGTTTCCTCCGAGGTTGAAAACAGAGAGCAGAAAGGTTCCTGATTTTGTGTCCACTCCCTGCAATTTTGTGCAAGAGGGTCCTAATTTTGCTGTGGTTTTTGGGTGGAGGGCAGTTAGCAAATTATGTAAGATTTTCAATGCAAGATTTGGCCATTGCTATGCGGTGTTTGATATTTTGTGACCTGAGTGATCATATCATTGGCCTCTTCTTTTTCGAGTCTGAACTTACAGTCTTGCTGACTAGCCTGGTCCTGGATGTCCATTCTGTAAATTGTATTTGGATATAGATGTTAAGCTTACAAAAATTATTTGAACTCTGTTTGATTATTATCAGCCTACCTACATATGTAGCTAACAAATGTAGTTAAAAATCTTTTCAGAGAAGTTTGATTTGATATAAATGTTGCTAAATATCTGCTGGATGCATATTACAAAATCAAAAAGCTTTTTATATCAACGCTTTTACAAAATACAAAATTAAAAAAAAAAATATAAATGCTTCTTCCTTCTTGTCTTGTTTGGTTCTTCCATTAAACTTCTTTTTATTCGACTTATTTGGCAATTCTCATAAAATCTCTTTACAAAGTAATAAATCACAAAAATGGTTGTTCATTTCTGTGAATCGAATTTTCCTGTTTTCTCTGAATTTCATTGTGAGTGAATATTTGTATGGGGGTGAGTTATGCTCTCTTCTACAAGCTGACGTTCCTTTTTCATTAGAGATACTTCAAGTGCTTGGAAAATCTTTCGGGAGGTTATTTGGCACCTTCAAATTAATGTGGGGTCTGCTGGACGACCTTGTTTTTAACATGGTTCTTAAATGTAATGGATAAGTAACATTACATTCATTATTCTCTTTGATATGGTGGTCCTAAGGTGGAATATCTCGAATCATAAAGAAAGATGGTAGATTTGATAAATAACAAGTTTCACTGTATTGATTTGTTTTCAAAATATCAGAAATTCAATTGTTTTCTTTAAACTCGAGTTATCAGTCTTCCCATGAGCTGCTAAGTTGAGTTAAAATGGTAGGCTTTATTCTTTCGCGCTCCAGGAATAATGCTTCCTCACACAAGATATAAATATACAAGGTAATAGCATATCCCAAACTTTGTAATCCTCATCTTTCTAGTATCTTCGTTAGTATCCATGCCTGATGATTTTTAATGTTAATGAAATTGATCACATATTTGATCAACAATACAGTGACTGGTAAAATGGAGTTGTCAAGATATTTTTTTCCTCTCCAATTTCATTCCATGAAGCGTACAAACAAGCCACTGCATTACACTTTCAAGTACAATTATTTTCGTACTGTATATGCATTAAGTCTAAAAATGCTTTCTAGTTTTAAAATGTGGTGTTAAAAAGTTTCCAGAAAACATGATCTAAATATAAACTTTTATTTGTTGATTCATCTTGTTGCATATAGAGCACTTTTTGCAAAGGTTTGGTTATATAGACGTTACCACCTTTGAGTTTCTTGATTGTGGATATAATATTAAATAAAGTAACATATAAATTTTGTAAATGACCCAATTTATTATGTCTAAGTTCTTATTCGCAAGTCCATTAGGTCATGTGCAAGTGCAGATGAATTGGAGAATTAGATGCGATCAAAATGGCGTTATCTGGTAAGTGGGAAGTCTTATTAGGAAGAGTTTTTTTTAAGTGACATTTATTTGATCGAGATGGATCGATAGATTAGCCCAGCAATTCAAAGAAGCTTAGCTTTTTGACAAGGTGAGCTACCCCTATAATCCCTCACCACACATCACATTTAAGTGAAATTTATATCAAGCAAAGGAACGAGGAAAATAACTTCACATGAGATCCCTTTTACTATGGATGTATAAACACTTCTTTTACAAAATATAATAGGTGACCACAATTAAGGTTCATACGATGCTGCAATGAATGCATATTAAGGATCGATAGATTAGCCCAACAATTCAAAGAAGCTTAGCTTTTTGACAAGGTGAGCTACCCCTATAATCCCTCACCACACCACATTTAAGTGAAATTTATATCAAGCAAAGGAACAAGGAAAATAACTTCACATGAGATCCCTTTTACTATGGATGTATAAACACTTCTTTTACAAAATATAATAGGTGACCAAGCAATTAAGGTTCATACGATGCTGCAATGAATGCATATTAATTTGTTTAAAAGGGGATCCTTAGACAAATTCACTTGCATTAAGTTCGACATGTTGCTAAAAGAAAACACAAATGAATTTGTATCAGTGGACCCTTGAGGCTTTGAAATTTTAACTCAAAAAATTTGGAGTAAGAATATAGATTATGGATGCGCCCCATTTAGGTGTATTAACTATTAAAGAGATAACTAATTTTTGTAGTGTTCTAATCTATGATCTTTAAAAAGTTAAACCTTATATTTATAATAAAGAAATAATCCCAAATACCATACACAATAGTCATAGCAAAATGAAATAATATAGTTTATGCATATAAAGTTTTCGATGATGGCTCTAATGGCTCTATTGCGTTTTGAACCATGCAACATGTCAATCTTTCGCGTATGAACCCGAGCTCTCAGCGCTGGGTGTTGCCCCTGGGCAGGGGGCTCTTGCGGTAATGCTTGGAGCTACTTAGTCTCCTGCTCTTGCATATGTGTCGCAGTGGGTTGTTGTCATCCCTGGTGAGCAGTGGAAGACTGCCTTAGCCTCTTCTTTGCTTGGGTTGGAGGCCAACACTATCGTTCCCGGTGCCGGAGGTGGAAGGGTTTATGTTTCTGGGGCTCTTAAGGATGGGGTTCCCCCTCAAAATCTATTGCTGGTGGTGGACGGAGCTATGTTGCCAAATCTGTTGCTACTATTCCTTTAACGGTGAAAGCTCGACCTATTGTCCATGCCAATGCCTCCCCTGTGGTGGTGTGTGGCTTAGATGTGGTGGATAATGTAGATTTCTACCAATGTTGTGGGTTGGTTTATAGATTCACAAATCTTTGGCCCCCTTTTCTAAATCTGCATCGCTGGGTAACAAGTTCTTGGCGATCCTTAGTCTTTGGTAACATTAAGCTTTTCCCTTGTGCAAAAAGGTTTTTATCGCTACATTTGTTTCTAAAGACCATGATTTGGTTTTGAGCAAGTTGTGGGTTTGGAGGAATCACTCTCTTTCTGCCAAATCCAAGATAGTCTCCTTCAACCTTCTTACTGAACCACTCAATGTGCGCTTAGTGCAGTGCTGTCTTCTTAATCTCCCACTCCCTTTTCGGGAAATTCCTTGCTTTGAGGCTATTGAAAACTCTATTTGTTGTTTCTTGAAGATGAATGATGCTACAACCTCAATGAGCCGCTCTACTTTTGCTCGCATTTTGGTTGACATGAATATCTCCACACCACATCTAGGGGATGTGGTGCTCAAGGTTGAGGAGAGGCCTTAGACTGAATCACTGGACTATGAGGGCCTTCTCTTTCGATGTCATAATGCTTCTTTATTGGTCATATGACTACAAACTGTTCTCTTTTGTGTCATAAAGGTGCTGCTACTTGGTGGAAGGATGCAAATGATGATAATTTGACCATCTAAGCTTCTGATTCTACCTTTGAGGACTCCTCATAAGCTAATGATGAGGATGAAGTTCCTACTTAAAAGCTGAATGAGGCTCATGCCGCAAATCTAGGTCATGCTCTTATTGCAAATATGGGTGATACACCTACTTTAAACCATGTGTATACAACTCCTGCTCCTACTAATGTGACCCCCTCTGGCCACATGGACCATTCTTCGCCTTCTACTCCTACTTTGTTCCAAGCTTCAACTGACAATGTTCAACTTTTTCATCACTTTGGCCATTGTGCTGACAAATGCCCAAATGGAGTTTCATTAGTTGCTCCCCCTTGTGGGGATCCTAACGACAACATCGCCTAGATAGCTACTCCGCGATGTAGGAAAAAATCAAACTCACACTCTTCCCCACAAGTGGAGAGTGAGCAACCCCTCCCACTCCCGAGGGCTACTAGCCTTTGTCCTTGACAACACTTGTTTTGTCCATGTGTTGTTAATAAGTCGTTGATGGCTTGTAAAAGCCATCACCCCTATTTAGTGTTGTTCTATTGGACATCTTCTGGTTGTGGTTGTGTAAGGGTCAACCCCCTTGTTAGGTTGTTGATTATTGTTGGCTAAAAAAATTGTCACTTTGACAACTTACAAAATTGTGACTTTAGGCAACGTTAAATGAGTTTTCTCTCTCCTCTCAGCAATAGGGAGACTTCCTTCTTGCCGTAGGTGGTTCAATAAGAACTTAACTGACATTCACAAAAAAGGGTGGTACTCACTATCAATTCCTCTTCTTTCAAAAATGATTTTTAGATATTTTTCAAAGTACTTAAATAAAATTACACCAAAAAGAGCTCATTATTACGGTAATATCGATAGCCTTCTAGTTGATGTAAGACCAACCAAGAGAGTACCAATTTTCTTCCTAATGAAACAATTATTGAAACTCAAAGTTTCTTACACTTGTTTCCAAAAGATAAACTATCAATTTTAGTATACAATAAAGCTCAAAGTCTTTTAATTGTATACCTTTTGAAGTTTACAAAGATATTTAAAATAGAGGCACAAAGTCTCTTGGTTCTTTGTATTTGAAAGCCACTATAAACCATCTCAACTCGTTACTATTGTAACACAAAGTCTACAAAAGTATGCAAGTTAAGTACTTGTGAAATTATGATAGCATGAATAATAGTATGCAATGAACTCAATATTGAATCACTTACGCAACATAAGAATACATAAACAACTCACTAGCTCTCCAACATAAAGCTTGAACTAACTTGCTTCGTTTATTCACTTTGAAACTATTTGCACTATGGAACACCAAGTTTTCACCTCACAAGAATTTCAACATAGTCTACATTCATAAAACCAAAATTGATTTTTACAATGAAGCTCACTCCTATATATAGGTGAGGAGTTGGGAGAAAAAGATAGGAGAAATCCAACAAACTTTGACCTATTCTATAACTAACTTTGACTTATTCAAATTGCAAGTCCTAATGTACCTGACCTACAATTTGATTACATCTAATAACTTTATAGGTGAAAAGGTCACTTGCAATTAAAACTTGTTTTTCAATTACATGTAATTTGCCAATAACAAAAAGAACAATTACTCCTAGAAATCTTAAAAAATATGTTAAGTGTCACTAGACACTTCAAGATCTCCTTTAGAGACTATCCATGAAAGTCTCGAATGGGCGAATGGATTTTTGTACTACTCTAGGATCTAGTACACCTATATGTTGAGCCACAACAACCATTTTACTGACTGTGTGCACACCTGGAAATAAGTTACTATTTTCTTTAAGTACAACCCGAAGACAATCCAACAAAAAATTTAAACTAGCGACCTTGTTCATGGAACTTAGAGTAAAATTATCCACCTCAAGCTCTAGGTGAATCATTAATAGGAGCTTTGATACTACAATGTCCTTTGAAATCAGCTCATGGTTCTGACTTATCAACTTGCATGACGATTCTTCAAACCCTTTGCTAATTGCACACTCCTTTTCTTCACAAGTTTCAATGACCACTCACATCAATTTTTGATACTCAATGTACATTTATCGAGAGGAAATGATCCCATATTCACACATCACATCCAAATCTATTTCTGAAAACTTATTACAGACTTTTAAATCCTTCTCTAAAATCTTTAGATCTTGATTGAAAGCTGCAAGGACTTCATTCAATTTGGATATGGTGACCCTAGACCGAGTCAGTACCCTGAAGACATCCCTTACCAATTGCGTCCCTTGAGTCATCATTTGACCAACCCAATCATCCAGGACTTTCACTTCCCCCCCACCTTCTCTGCTTGTCTGATAGATTCCTCTGAGATGGAAGAAGTGATAGGATTAACTTGCTCTGCTGTTTTAGTGATCTTTTCGATCATTGCTAGTAATCGAGCCTTCTCATCCTTAAGTTGATTCTTCTTGGGCAATAGATGATCATAACTTTGAGTTAGTATTTCACAGAGTCTTGCACATCATTTTTAAATCCAACATGTGTTTGCTTCCCTAGTTTGACTCTCGTAATCGTAGTTAGATGCTTGCAACTCATCTTGTGGTTTTTGAACAAGAGGTTCTGCAACCTTGACATACTTTGTCTTGTTCTGATCAACCACCACTCTCGAGAGTGTTTTCACCTTCTTGCTTAACTGAGGCTCGGTCCTCTTTAGTTGCTGAAAATCGAAGTCATTTGGCAAGAGTTCTTGCTTTTTCCTCTTTGGAGTAATAGCACTAAGCCAAGTAGGTAGGCTAAAAGAAAGAATTTATGCCAGAGCAGTGGTGGCTATTGTAAACATTGATTCTGATTGCACAAAAATTGTCATGATGGGTGACGCCTTAGTTTGGATCGCTATAAGAGACTGAGTACTCTAAGAGGCTTCAACCATAAACCTATCAAAGTTCACAACTGAAGTGTCTTGGAGTGACACAAAAACATTTGATAGACTAGGATATGTGGAATAAGCTTCAAATACATTCTCGAGGTTGGCATACTGATCCTTAGAAATGGATGCAAGAATATATGAAGAAACAAAGACTATAGACAAATCCACAAGAGGAACACAAACTGTAGAATATGAATCCACATTGGCGTCAAGGGGTGACATAGGAACTTCATTAGGTACAAACATCGTGTCAGGAATTGTAGGAATCATCTCTGGGCTCAAAGCAAGAGACGTCTCTAGAATATGACCTTCCTGCGATTCATCTTCACTATACACAATTTGTATACTTTCCCGTGCCATATCTCCTTTTGTCAATACCACTTCCTCTAATGTACGAATCAAGGCTTTTCTTACTTTGAGTTTGAGCTTGTTGTCCCTACAATTGTTGATGAAGAAGCACTCTCCTTTGTCTTGACTATGATCTCAGATTTAAGCCCAACTGGGCCTGTAATGTCAAAATCCTTACGAGGTTTGATCTTAATTGTTTTGATGCCCCTTCGTTTCAGCCATGCATTAATATTAGGCAAAATAGACTGAAATCTAGCAAAGATGGACATGCATTCCTTTTGTGACCACTGAATATGAGTAATAGGAAGCTTTTCAATCCGTTGTTCATAATTCTCAGGATCAAGAATGTCTTCATCATCTTCAACACCCTTAGGAATCTTTGTTAGATTCAAGTCTATGATCTGCTTCAGAGTTAACATGTTGTAATCCATCCTTCTTATTTCATCCTCTATACCTAGATTAATCTAGACATCCTCAAGGTGATGGACATGAGTGAAAGTTCTCTAGATTTTATCATTCATGCCCCGATAGTCAAAGTTCTTTCTGAGCTTAAACTTTGTAAGTTTAATCTCTTATAATTTTGTCTCCATACACTTTGTCTTTGGTGAGGTAATCAACACATATCTCCCTATTTGGAGTGGGTTTTGTGTGGAGATGTCGATTTTTTCCTTGTGCTGATTTGACTGATAAGCCTAAACTTCCAAACTTTCCTTGCTAGCTCCATCATGATGATTCTGTTTGTAGGATACTATGAAAGCATGTACAACTCATCATCAAAACAACCAACCCTCATGTAGGTAAAGGTTGGGAACTGTAGAAACAAACATCCATATTCGTTCACTTTGTTCCAAGCCACATTTGACACTCTTCTTTTTGCAATCATTTTATAAAAAGGCACACGTAATGTCCAAAGAATGCATTATGTACTCTTTTGTAGTGTATCCTGCTAGTTTTTAGGGCCAAATACTCATAATATTCCCAAACAGGAACCAATGAACTATCACCCCGAGTGGAAAGACTAGAGAAAGTTCTAATGGAAGCGGCAATATACACCAAGTAAGATTTCATATAAAAATTGAGCGTGGTAGAAACTCGAGCCAACTGCTCACACATAGCATCACTGATGATTCTCCCCAAAAGATATGTTGTTTGGATCTCATGACGAGGTAGATAGACTCATACATCTAAGTCTCAAAGACATTGGATTCTCTTAAACCCATGACCCTGCTAAGAAGAGTAATCAAGTCATTGATTTCTCCTTTGAAATCAGTCTTGTACATCTTAGGCCATCTAGACAAACAAGTCCTTTTGTTGAGGAGCTAGTTCTCATTCATGAATTTAATGCAATCCTGATTCTTATCATTCCATCTTTTCAAAGCTTTCTCCTTCGCGATGTCTCCATGGACAGAAGCAGGTGGAACTTTGAAAATCTTGTCTATAGTTTCTGAATCTAACCTGATAATCACATTCTCATCATCATCACTGATCGTTCTAGACTCATGATCAAAATGAGATGCATAAGCCAATACAAACTCTAGCTCTAGGGAAGGTACTGGAAAGGTAGAAACAAGATGAATATTACTCTCAATAAGAATGCCCATCTTTGACCTAGTAGAAGTATTTATTCTCTGGATGAATTGGGACATGTCAACGTGCCCTATCTCCGTGTCTCGAATCTCATTTATTGAGGAAGTAACCTATGTAGGTGGAATAGAATTATGATATTTATCATATTTGTACTTCATTTTCTTCTTGTTGCCAAGAGAAACTGGCTCTTCTGACATGACAAATGTAACTACAGAAGATGAAGTTGCAACATGAAAATTCCATAGGGTAAGGACATCCTCTTTAGTCATCGGAGAAACTGTAAAACAATCTTTCAATCTAGAACTTTGTAAATATAGAGTTGTATATGTGAAGAATAAGAACATAGGGGTTTTAAACAATCCAGACTTGAAGGAAAAAGGACAGAAACAACTTTTAGAATGAGGCCAAAGAAGAATTTTGGGATTTTTGATGGGCACTGCAAGTAGATAGATCATACGCATTTGGACTCAGAAATGGAAAGTTCAATTTATAAATGCATATTAATATTATGGAAGAGAACCTTTACTTGTAATCAAGATTTAGAAACCCGATTATATGTATATTGGAGAAGTGCTTTCACCTTCATTCGGGTTTTAACATCCTGACTGGAAGTAGCAGACAAACTTTAATTTTTTATTTTGAAAATAATTTCAAAGCAAAATTCAGATTTTGGAAATGATATTGCAAATGGGAAAATCATCTAGGAATTACATACGTGCTACAACATTTGGAAATAACTCTTTATTTGAGAAATCAATTTGTAATTGAGATTTAGAATCCCGATTACAAGTCGAGAAGAGCAAAGAGTGGGGAAGAACAAAGAAACAATTGCAAAACCTTGCATTTGTTTATATTGTAACCACATTACAATATTTTAAACAAAAAAGCACAAAACAAAAAAAAACCAAAAACAAGAAAATATCATACCTGAACCTAAAAATGACTTGGAGAAACAATTTTTAAGAAAAAACAATGTGAAATCCAATTCCAAAATTTGGAAAGGTGTAGGCGCCAAGGTCTAGAAAAAAGTATGGATGTTCAAAGGAAATAAATGCCTCCAATCCTTCTTAAAAAAGTGAAAATCCAAAAGCCCTGAATAAATCTCCAACGCCAAATGCAGAGACAAATTAAAAAAATGCAAGACTTCTCAGTTTGATTCAGTCTCTACTGCCTGCGTTTGCATCTCAGAGGCTTAGTCTTCATGTTGAATGCTGAAGAAATGCTTGCATTCGGGTTTTAAAATCCCATTTTGGCTTGACTGGGTCATAAGGCATGACTTGATTTTGGGTCCAAAAATCCTAACAAGAAAATATGTTTTTAATGAAAGATATTTTTATTTGAAGTGATGACTTACTTGCAATCAAGTTTTAAAAACACCAATGCAAGTTAAGTTACTATTAATAATAACATTTTCAACGAAGGCCAGTTAAAAAGAATGTAGTCGGGATTTAGAAAGCCGATAGCAAGTGTTATTAACATGCAATGTAACTTAAAAATCACGCCCACACGATCAGTCAGATTTCAGGATTTTTTTTTACAAGTAATATGTTTTTTTAAAATCAAATAATATAATACTTGCAATTGGGTTTTAAAAACTCGATTACAAGTATCATAAGGGAAAGAATAATACTTGCAATCGGAACTTAAAAACCCAATTACATTTGTTATATGTTGTATTTTTCCTTAAGCAAAATACAGGGTTTCAACACATAACTTGTGTTTGATGACTCAAAGTTTTAATATGAAAAAGACGAAGGATTCAAGATACTAAAGGGAGATAAAAAAAAAATAAAAAAAAACAAGAAAAAGTAATTACAAGCTCGAGTTTTTTACAAATTAAGTACTTGCAATCAGGAAAATAAAATCCAAAATTTTCAAAACAACCAAGAAAAACTTGACAAAAAGTTGGAAATCGGCACCCAAAGGAAAAAAAAAAAAGGTCGAAGCAAGGTATGACTCATTGCCTTGGAGAATTAATCTTAGAGCGCCCATCTTAGAGAGGGAAACTATGAATTTTAAAAAATTTCATAGTGTTGTCTTAATTTTGTAAATTCAAAATTACGGACAACAATTATAATAAAAAATATCCACGTCATAGTCTTCTATTATATTCTTGTGAATTCTAGACATGTTCACAAGTGGGGTTTCTGTAAACTTTACTCATGAAATATAGGTTAATGAATTTGACTCAGAGACTATGCAACTGAATCTTGATGAAACATCACATAATTCAAAATATTGTAAAAACATGACTTACTAAACAACTATAAAAAAAATTGCAACAAAAAACCAAAGATCATGACATCATTTCCAAGGAAGAGGATTTTCGGAAACAAAGATCGAGGTCTATTTGGTTGGATTTTGGAAATAGGAACACCTGATTTTTTCACATCTCTTCTCTAAAACACAGGGTTGCAAACTGTATAACTCATATTATAAGGAATGGGTCGAGAATAGAGAAGAGGATATCCGGGAGGAGGCGACACATTTCTCGAATCTTTTATCTGCTGAGGATATTTTGGATGGTAATTTCCAAAAGGAGCTATTTGATGCTATCCCTAATTTGGCTAGTGAAGAATTTAATAAGAGTCTGGTTGCTATCCTTTGGCTGAAATTAAAAAGGCTGTTTTCTCTTTTTAGGGGAATAAAGTGCCGAGGCCTAATGGATTCCCGATGATTTTATTTCCGATCTTTAGGGATATTGTTGTAGAAGATGTTGGAAATGTCGTTAAAGAGTCGTTTGGTTCTAGAAGGATTCACAAGGAGCTGGATTTGACATTTATTGTGCTTATCCCTAAACTCTTTGGTGTGTATACATTTGAGGCTTTTCATCCCATTAGCTTGTGCAACTCTATCTACAAATTTTTGTCTAAGGCTCTTATTGCTTGTTGTACTTCGTCGATTCATTACTGCCCAACATAATGGTTTCGTCCCAGGAAGACAAATCTTGGATTCCATTGTTACTATGCATGAGAGTATACACTCTAGAGATTTCTAATCATCAAGGCTTTTTTCTTAAATTTGATTTGTCCAAAGCCTATGACCGGGTGGATTGGCATTTTCCCATCTAAGTTTTGGCAGATTTTGGGTTCAACAAAAATTCTTGAATATGTCGGGCGCAACTCATTTCCTTTTCTAGATCTACCATTCTTATTAATGGTTCCCCCTCCCATTTTTTGGGGTTTCCAAGGGCCTCAGACAAGGCGATCCATTGTATCCTATTCTCTTTACTTTGTTGGCTGAAACATTTAGGAGCTACATGGTTAAGATGGTTAATATTGGGTGCTTGAAAGGTCTTAGACCTTCATTTGATGGTTTGGTGTGCTCCCATCAACAATTTTTGGATGATATTATTGTCCTAGCTCTTTTGTTGGCGAAACACAATCCCTCAAAAGAATTTTAGAATTTTATGTTAGTGCTACTGGACAATATATTAATTATGCTAAAGCTCACTTTACTTTATTAATACTCCTAAGATTAGGAAAAAAATATCTCTAATATCTCAAGATTAACAATTGGTAACTTGCTAGCCATCTTTCTGGGATTACCTCTATACTCCAAAGTGCCTGATTATTTTGCTTGTATTTGATTGCCAAATTTCATAAAAAGTTGGTTGGTTGGAAGGGGGCTCTTCTCAGTCAAGTTGGAAAAATTCAACTTCTTAAGGCTACCCTCCAAAATCTTCCAGTTTATTTTCTTAGTTTGGCCAAAATCAAGGTTAAATTTGCGGAGTCCATTGAGAAGATTCAAAAGCAGTTTCTCTGGTCTATAGTGGAGGAAATAAAGAGACCACCTCTTGTGGCTTGGGAATTTGTTTGTAAACCCCCAAAAAAGGGAGGGCTTGGGTTGAGGAATCTTCTTGAATTCAATGAATCTCTCTTGGTTGAACAAATCTAGAGAACTTTTAATACAAAGGATGAGTGAAACTCTATTTGGAGGAGAAAGTATTTACATCATATTGACTCTTTGTAGGATTTCCTTGATACTCAAGAGATGCCTACAAAATCTACCCTTTGGAGCAATTTTATCAAAGCTAAGTACATTATTTGATCTAGAGTTTGTTGGAAATTGGGTTCTGGTACAAAGATCAAAGTCTGGGAGGATAGTTGGATTGGCCATGAACCTCTATGCAATAATCTCATCTTTAGACCGTTTATGGTAGAATTCAAAAATAGATTTGGTATACAAGTGGCTAATTATTTTGATGATGGAAAGTGGTCAAACCTTCTTGAGACTAGTAATGAAATGCTTCCTCTTGAAGTGCCTTTGAATTTGTGTGTTTTGCACCAAGATGTTGATGATTCAGTTTAGATGAAGTCATCTTCGGGTGATTTCTCTATAGCCTAGGATGTTGCTCTTCAATATGCTTCCCTTTGTCCACCTCCTTGGGTTTGAGCGTGGTATAATTCCATCATTTAGAAGAACAACATTTTCTTTTGGATCATGCTCCAAAATAAAATCTTGACTCTTGACAATCTTTACAAAAGAGGTTTTTGTTTACCTAATAGATGTTTTTTGTGTCACATAGATGCTGAATCTACATCACACTTGTTTGTGCAAGGTGCATATACCCATGAGGTTTGGGGTTCTCTTCTACAAAACTAGAACTTATCATAGGTCACCCCACGTTCTTTATTGGATTACCCTTATCAATGGATTGCTCCATCCTCTAATCAAGATTTGCATCTTTTTTGGTTCCTAACTTTTCCTCGCCTAGTTTGAGGATTATGGAAAGAATGAAACAATTTTTTTTTTGAGGATGCTACTCTTCCTCCGGACGCTATTTCCAATAAAATCATAAGAGCTATTATAGAAAAATTTCAGTCTGCTAGAGCTAAATACACTCGTAAGGCCAAGAAAATATGCTCTCAGTATGATTTATGGGTGACATCTACCTGGAAAATCAATGTGGATATTCCATTGCCTTCAAATCAGCTAAGAAACCCATGGATAATGTTAATTGGAATCTTCCTCCTGCTGGTTGGGTGAGAGTCAACTCTGACGGGGAGGCTAAGGGAAATCCTGAACCGACTAGGTGTGGGGGAGTGGTCAGAGATGATAATGGAAGGTTATTTTCAATGGTGACACACCCCTTTACATGTCAGACTATCCACCATGCTGAAGCAACTACTGCATGTTATGAATTGAGATTGGCTAAAGTCATTAATTCTAAGATGGTTTAGGTAGAGGGTGATTCTAATAATATAATCCAATGCTTAAAGGGCCACCAAAGTGTTGGCATAAATTATGTAGAGATGAAGTTCAGTATGTTATGATATGTGTTTGATGCAGATTTGATGATAGGTTGATCAGTTATGATGTTTTCATTGATGTCAACTTAGTGTTTGTTGGTTGACAGTGTGCCTGTTATACTGAAGTATGTTCAAGAGGTTGAATCCAGAGCTATGGTAAGAGTTGGCGTGTGCGATCACAAATAAACACTAAGTGATGTCTCTACATGCTATATCTATGATCACACATGTTTATCATATGTATGGTGTGACTTATGAACGATTGAAGGTTGACTGGTCAACATGAAGAACATGATGAAGCCAAGGAGGGATGATTTAATGATTGTGTAAAATAGGGTTGGATTCGGGTATTGTGGTTTAGGATTTTCTATCTTGAATATGTTATGAGGTTTCTATTGTGACCACATCATGTTTTTGTGATCGAAAGACCAAGTTTCAATGAATAGAAGATCATTCAGTGAAAAGTAAAAGAAGTTCTTAGTACAACCAGTCAGATCCTCAACTGGTGATGATGCATCGTATTGTGATAAATGGTTAGGTATTCTAGGGAATGCAGTGACGTTGCAGATCAACGTGGATTGATGAGTTGGCATTTCTATGATCATTATGATCGAATTCTTGAAGTTGTGCAAGAACATTGGAGAATATTGTGGTTTGACTTTTATTTCTCAAATTGATGTGCGATGGATTTGGAGGCTGACTCGAGTTTGTCAAAAAATCTCTAGATTGGTATTACATTTTAGGGTTTGAGAATTGAGTGGGAAAGATTGTAAACTATTTTTTTAAGGTGGTTAATTTCCCTAATGAACTTGTACTATATATATATGTAAAATTATGAAATGTACAAGTGTAGATTGTGGATGCAGTGGTTGTAGTCGAGAGAAGAGAGAAGAGAGAGAACTGTCTACATGTTAAGCAAAGATTGAGCTTGGATTTGGATTTGTACTAGTAGAGGAGTGCTATTCTTTTAAATCACTTTAACTTGTTTATTCTTAATAGTTTCTACAAGAAAATCCCTTAACTGGGTAGACCCTAACATGTCTGATTTGTAAATCCTTTAACTAGGTGACTGTTTAATTAGGGTTTGAAATCCCTTAATAGGGTTACTCCTAACAGGCACTACAACATTTGGGGTCAAATTTTGACGCCAATTTGTGACAGCGCTACCATTTATGTGTATTTTTGTGTTTTTTTTCCAAGTGCCCCCGATGCTATCGTAATAGCGACGATACCGTCGTAATTGCAACACTCTCTTGATTATAAACAAAAAAGAAAAGAAAAAGAAAGGCTCATTTGTGATCGAGTTGTGGCATGCAAGCGGAAGAGGGCCATAATGATGAGCTTGGTTTTTCCCGGTAACACAACCATGCTCAGCTGCTTTCCGAGGATATGTCGCCCATGATTTAGTTCATCGCAAGGTGCGTAAAAATCTCCAACACCCATTTGAATTTTCAAATCCACAGTAATAAGAAACCATTTGATTTTCTTCTATTGTTCTGTATTAGGCATTGTGATCAAGCTATGGCATGCGAGCAGAATAGTGCCCTAATGATGAGCTTGGTTTTTCCCGGTAGCACAACCACTCAGCTGCTTGCCGAGGATATGTCGCCCATGATTTAGTTCATCACAAGGTGAGTAAAAATCTCCAACACCTATTTGATTTTGCAAATCCGCAGTTATAAGAAACCATTTGATTTTCTTCTATTGTTCTATATTAGGCATCTTTGTATGTATATTATTAATATCAGACCCATTGTGTCTACATATATACATACATTTGGCTTCATAAAAGTGAGCGC